>JAWWLR010000149.1:21745197-21760672 GCA_035041075.1 Acraspis erinacei
TTTTGCAATTGCGAAAAAAAATCCTAAGGATTATATGTGTCGTTATAGATTTAACTGTTTTGTTAAAAATTCGTCTTTTTGGGTTAAAAATGCAGCTCTTGTCAGTTGTCTTATCTTTTGATAAGACAACTGAAATATTTTTTGCATGAAAACTTCTCTTTCTGACAATTTGTCTTTTTGATCTAAAAGTTAACCTTTTTTAGTATAAATGTTTGCATCTTTCTGGGAAATAATGCAACTGTTTTAATGAAAATTAAACTATTTCCTAGAAGATGTACTTTTTCGTTTAAAATTCCAATTTTCGGTTAAAAAATCAAATGACATCTTTTTGGATAACAATTCAACTCTTTTTTTAATTTGTCTTTTTGATTTAAAAATGCACTTCTTTTAGTAGATTTTTCATTTTCTTGAAACAAAACGCAACTGTTTGGTTGAAAATTCAACTACTTTTTTTAAAGTTTGTCCTTTTTATTTGAAAATTCACATACTTTAAAAAAATACATCTTTCTTGGATAAAAATTCAACTGTTTTGTAGAAAATTAAAATATTTTGTTAAAACTGAACTGAAATATTTTCTGGTTGAAATTTCAACTTTTAAAAGAATGGTCGTTTTTTATAAAAAATTCATCTGTTTTAGTAGAAATATCATTTTTTGTTATGAAAAGGCAGCATTTGAATTAAAAATTATTCTTCTTTGCTGGAGTATTTAACTATTTTGTTGGAAAGACTTGGTTGAATCACTTTGTTAAGAAATCATGTTTATTTTGAAGATTTACATTTTTATTTGAAAATTTATCTCTTTAGTTAAAAGTTTAACTATTTTGTTCAAAAATAATCTTTTTTAATTGATAATTCAATTACTTTGAGTACAAGTTAAACTACACTGTTAAAATTTCATTTTTTTATTGAAGACTTATGTCTGGTTGAAAATGTAACTGTATAGTCGAAAAGCCTTTTTTGGTTTAAAATTAATTTTAAACTAAAAATGTAACTTACATTTTTTAAAGATTTATCTTTTTTAGTTTTTTTTTACTTAAACATTTAACAATATAGATCAACTTTTATTTCTTTCATGCGTGATAAATCATTATTTGTTAAAAATTTGTCTTTTTAGTTTTAAAATGCTTTTTTTTTTGTATAAATTTCACCTTTTTTGATAGAAATATAAACTGTGATACTGTTTTGTTGGGACTTTATCATTGTAGGTTGAAAATTCAGCTATTAATGTCAAAATTTAATTAGTTTATTGAAAATTCAAGTATTTTATTAAAAAGTCATCTTTCACAGTAGAAGGAATTTTTTTGTTAAAAACGAATTAATAGATGGGAAAAATTTTAATTGATGTCCTAAATACTGTTTTATTTAGTTTATAAAAGAATATATGTTTAAAATATTACAAGATCAAAATGCTGGCTTTGAACATTAATGATCAAGAAAAATGAAAAGTTAGTCAAGGAAAAAGCAGCAAATTTTAAAAATGAAGTTCTCGGATACCTGTCTAATTCTAGTAGCAATAACTAGCGAAAATGTCTGAAAACTAAAAATTACGTACACTAAGAGAGGGGATGGGGGCAGAAATATTTTTTTACGGTTTGTTAAAGGAAGGAGGGGTCTTGGAAAGGGCTATAAACCCTTATGTAATTTAAGTACGGCCCCTTACTTATATAATTATAATTTACTACGTTATGCTCACCAATTGGCATTAATCTGTACGAATTGCCACTTTCGTAAGTGACAACACTGCATAGGTCCATATCCACATTATCATCCCCATTATGATAATAAGAAGGACTCCGGAAATCAGCTCCAGCATCAGGCGACGCAATCCCTTGATTCGAAAAAGTTTGTTCACTGTTATAAAATCCTATACCCGAAAATGCCGCTGTATCTTTCTGTCTCTTATCTTCCAATTCGCCTCGAAGTTTGCAAAAAATAATCCATGTATCCCTTCTAACAACTTGATAGCGCTCAGTTCGCACAAAATGTTCATAGACTGCTTCAATGCGAGGCTCGTTTCCTCGATCATGGATGCATTGATTCAAAATTTGCTCAAGCATATAGGGAGGAAAGTTAACTTTTTCTATTAATGGGTGCAATGTCTCCCAGTAATCATTTTTCGGAGCGTTGGGTGCAACTATGTTTAACAGTCGCAAGAAATATTCAGGTGCTATCGCTGGTTCAATGGGCTGTTCAGCAATATCCCTAACAACTTTACCAATAGGCCCTTGTTTTTGCCACAATGTTTCCACTGTGTCGCTTAGCATCTGCTCGCTGAGATAATTTGCATTACATACTTCGGTAAAAAATCTTAAACACAAATCGTAACTTAGTCGTTTCAAAGCCGTTTTGTAAATCGATTGAACAAAAAACTTAAATGATGCTTTGATGCCGTGGCGCATTCTTTCAAACACTTCTTCTTGCTTAGTATAATCCTTTATCTGGAGCCTGACTGGTATCTACGTGAAATAAATAAACCATGCAATATATATTTCTCTCACGCAGTATAGGCATGAAGATACTAACAGGCCTCGGAATCATTAGAAAAATGTAAAATAGTGTCAATATAGTAGCATAGTGCAAAAGGTTCAATGAATTATAGGAAATTCATTATAGAAAACCATTACATGGGAAACAATTATAAGGTCATTAACATTCAAACAAATAATACAAAAACATTGACGGAATTAATGTAAAAAGTATAAAAACTAAAAAAGAACGATTTATTTTAGACCACTCATAATCTCATATGGAACTACACAAAAATAGCGATTCTACAGAAATTAACTTTTCACATCAAAAATTTGTGAATTCCCTTGATATCTTCAAAATCACTGAAAATTTAATTCAAATCTGTTGAAATCGATTGAAAGTTTTAAAATCCCCTAGAATCTTTCAAATAATTAGAGGTCCTATAAATCTTAATCTTCTCTCCTTGAATTGTTGAAATCGGTAGAAATCCCTTAAAATAAAATTTATTTTATTTTTTAAAGTATAAATCATTTGATATCCCTTGAATATAAATTGAATTGAACTTATTCATTAAAGTTACACAGACAAGTCGAAATTCCTAGATATCTTTGACATTCCTTAAAACCCTTGGAAATTTAATCAAATCCTTTAAATCTTGTGAAATTCTTTGAAATACCTTAAAATCCATTGTAATCTATGGAATCGATGAGAATCAATTGAAATTTCATGTATGCTCAAAAGATTTCTAGAAATCCTCTGAAATCTTTGGAAATTCTACAAACCTCTGTGAAATCCCATAAAATTTTCTTTATTTCTCAAAATCCTAAAGAATTTCTTAAGATCTCTTGAACTCTTTGGAGATCGTAGAAATTTATTTTAAAAAGTATAAATCATTTGAAAGCCCTTGAATATAATTACAATTCCATAGACATCTATGAAATCCCCTGAAATACTTGGAGATTTGATAAAATTATTTTCCAAAGTTCACTAGAAATCTCTTGAAATATTTAGAAATCCTACAAAATTCATTAAAATCCTTTAACTTTAAAAAAAAAGTAAAGATCCATTAAAATCCCTTGAAATGTTTCGAAATTCCTTGAAACACGTGGAAATATTTTTAATCTATTAAAAACCATTGAAATCTTTTGAAATTAGTTCAAATATTTAGATATCTCAGAAAACACGTTTAAAAGCCTTGAAATTCTTGAAAATTCAAACAAAGTTAAAATTAGTCTCTATATATCTACGAAATCCTTTAATCTTGTGAAATTCGTTATTATCGCTCAAAATCTTTGAAATCTGTAGGCAACCCTTCAAATTTAATCAAACTTAATTTAATTTCCAAAGATTAATATCCTCTAAAAAATCATTTTAAACGCGGAAATATTTTTAAACAAATTAAAAACCGTAGACATCCTTTGAAATCTTATAATTTCTTTTAAAATCATACGAATCCTTTAAATATGGTGAAATCCCTTGAAACATCTGAAATTCTTAAAAATCCCTAGAAATCCCTTAGAACTTCATTAAATTAGGGTTCTCTATAAATCCGTTGGAATCCCTTGCAGTCTTTGAAATATTTTTAAATCCTATCAAATTCTTTGAAATCTCTTAAAAATTTATAAATCTCATTACATTCATTGGAACTTTTTAAAATACCCCGAAATTCTTAAAGATCCTTTGAAATTTATAATATCCCTTAAATCTGGTGAAATTCCTGGCAATCTCACAAGAATCAAGTAAAATCTCGTAAAACTATTAAATTGCATAAAATATGACGAAATGCTCTGATATACTGTAAACTCCCCTAAAAGCTTTGAAACCCATTAAAATCTATATTAGTAAAATTGTATTCTGTAGAAATTCTCTGAAATCTCTGGAAAACTTTCAAATTTTGTTTAATCCTTTGAAATCCTACGAATCATTAAAATATTATAAAAGTCCTTTAAATCCTTGTAAATAGCGAAAAAGTTCCTTGAAATATTAAAAATGTTCTCAAATCTTTCGAAATGTTTTGAAATTCCGTACACATTTTAATTGTTCATATTAGTTTTTAATAATTAATCAATTTTATTGTCAATAGTGGCCTGAGTCCGAGGCCGCTACCTCGATTTTTTTTAAAGCAAAAATTCGTTTACCTGGTTCTCAAATGTACAAAGCTTCCTTGTACATATGCCAGTGGTCAAGAACCGATGGCAAACGCCGACAAATATTCGATTAACTGGAGTTCTGCTCGTTGTTGCTACTTGATCAAAGCCAATCAACTGCTTACTTAAATGATACACAGGCTGATTTTGATTTTTAACCCTATTCAGGGGTGGCAAAGGGCGCGCAAATATACCATCTACCACATCGTGCCCTTGCTTATTGTTAAGCAAGGTCCTCAAATCCCGGTTACACTCTTCCTGATTTTTACGATGAAAAGCATCGAAATAGCTGTCCCCGGTATTATCCGAATAATCACTGTTTTGATCCATTTTAGGAAGTAGCACGGGGGATGGACACCTGCGAAAATAAAACCATTTTTATAATACAAACATTAACTTTTTTGGTATGAGGAATAATATTAAAGCTCCCTCTGCAGAAAATAATATAGCTAACATATTTCTAATGTTTCAAGTCGAAATGAATTGCATTTTCATCAAAATAATAAAACTTTTAGTAAAAAATATGACTTTTAAAGAAAAAAGTTAAATTTTCAACAAAATTGTAAAACATTTCACCAAATGTTATTATTTTTAACCAAAAAATATGAATTCTGGAACTAAAATACAATATTAAACTTTTGTAACAAAAAAAAACAACCAAAAAATATGTCTTTTTAAATAAATAGTTGAATTTTCAAACAAATAATTAAATTTACCACCTAATAGTGAGAATTTGTAACTGAAAGAGATGAATTTTTAAACCAAAATATATTAGGGGACTTTTCAAATAAAAAGAATTAAAAGGTCCGGACCCGGAAAATGAAAGTTTTAAAGGTCCCTATATATCTTCGAAATCCTTTAATCTTGTTACTTTTTACCGAAAATTTCGGACCAATAAATACGAATTTTTAAGAAAAACTGAGTTTTAAACAAAATAATTACATTCTAAACCGAATAGTAAAATTATTAACCAAAAAAGATGAATTCTGCACAAAAAATATAATTTTAGACTTTTCAAATAAAAATAATTTACTTTTAACCAAAAAGACGACGTTCAATTCAATAGATACATTTTAAATTCAAAAGTGCCAATTTTCTATCCAAAAAGTCGTATATTCAACTAAATGGTTCAATTTTTGACCATAAGAGATGAATTTTGAATCAAAAATATAATAGCAGACTTTTGAATTTAAAAAAATTAAATTTCAACCAAAAATAGTTGCGTTTTTGTATTGCCTTCTAAAGCGAAAAAAAAGTTAAAAACAGGGAAAAAAGATAAATTCTTTAAAAAGGGAGAAATGAGGGAAATAGGAAGAAAGTGTGAAATTGCCGCAAAATATGTAACACGTCATCTATATGGCACATTATCTTCAAATCTGTTTTTCTCGAAACGCGGTTTTCAATTTTTTGAAAAACATCTAGAGTATCCCTATATTATAACTTTATTTAGCATATTATTAATAATTATATAAACCATTTATTTCACCTATGTAATTACTTTATTTAATATCTAAAAAGGAGATTATCGTTTTGAAATATATAAAGAACTTTAGTATTTGAACGATACATATAAAATGTAAAAAATGATCAAATAATTTAAAATCGAAAAAATCCTGATTTTCGAGAAAAAAAATCCAGGCGAATTCTGGGTTATCCCGGCTTGTGACCATCATGTAAGAGTTTACAATTTTTAAAAGTTAAAATTTCGCAGTTGAACAA
Organism: Acraspis erinacei; assembly: GCA_035041075.1. Classification (NCBI taxonomy): domain Eukaryota; kingdom Metazoa; phylum Arthropoda; class Insecta; order Hymenoptera; family Cynipidae; genus Acraspis; species Acraspis erinacei. Next base: position 21,751,533 of record JAWWLR010000149.1, read on the forward strand.
TTTCAAAATAAAAAATTCCTTTACTGTAAGAGTCGAAATTGTAAGTTTTTGAATTCGTAAAATATGAAGGAAAGGACTATAATTACTAATAAGAGCAATTACATGTCAAAACACTTGTAGAAATTCAGCTATTGTTAGCAATGTTGATGAAAATTCTAGTGTCCTTTCTTTAAGGTCTTTGAAGAAAAACCCTAATATAATTTTTGAAAAAATAAAAAACATAGGAGATATTGAAAACTGAAAATATTGCTCCATTTTTCTTAAACTTTCATAATTTTGGCGATTTTAATGATATTAAGTTTTTTTAAATTATTCTTAATAGGGCGCAGCTTGAAAAAAATTCAAAAACTGCTTATTTTTCAAAAACTAAATTTGAAACTGAATTTCGAAAAAAAAACAAGTTTTATTTTCTTCATTCGTTATATGTAGAGAGCTCACAATCTCCTCTACAAGCCCTGTAAATATCAGAAATACAGTTTCCAAACAAGTTTTTGAAATTTCCTTGTTCAATAAATGTTTGTTCAAAACTGCCTCATATTACAAATAATTTAAAACAAATAGATCTTAACATCATTAAAATCACTAAAGTTATGAAAGAGTAAGAAAAAAGGGATCAAAATTTGCAATTCTGAATTATCTACTAAGTTTTTGTATTTTTTCACAAATGATTTCAGGGTTTTCCTTTCGACACCTAAGAGAGCTGATAATAGAATTTGTATCAAAGTTAGTACAATAGCTGATATTCTATCGATGATTTGACATGGACTTGCTCATTAACTAAAATTTAAAGTTTCGAAAATTTGAAAAATCTCCAAATACAAGAAAATTTCACATCGTAAAATCGCATTCTAAGGTAATCAAAATTTGATCATAATAAACTATATCAGGGTGTCCTACTCAAATCCTGGGGAAAAATTTCCTGGAAATTGCAGGGTTTTTACAGATCTCAGATTTATACAGGTACTATAATTTTTCATTGTACTATGTTAAATTTAATTTAAATCGCTTTAAATTCATAACTTTTCAAGTAAAATAATTCAATTTTGAACATTATTTGATACATTAATTTGATACATTTTTAACCAAATATTTTTAACCAAACTCATGAATTTTCAACTAAAATGATGAATCTTTAAGTGAAATAGGTTAATATTAAACCAAAAAGATGTATTTTCAACCTAGAAGATTACTTTCTACCAAAAAGATGATTTTACAATAAAATAAATGAATTTTCTACTAAAAAGAAAGATACATTTTCAACCAAAAATTGAATAGTAAAATTTCAGTTAAAAAAGTTAATATTCAACCAAAGAGATGAGTTTTAAAACAAAATGATTAAACATTTCATTTGAACAGTTACATTTTCAGTTAAAATGACCTATCTTCAAGTTGGAATGGATGAATTTAAAGACAAAAATATGAATTTGCAACTAAAATTATGAATCTACAATTGGAACAGTTGAACATTAAACTAAAAAGATGAATTTTCAACAAAGAAGATTATTTTCTACCAAACAACGAATTTTCAACTAAAAAAGATACTTTTTAAACCAAAGAGATTTTTAAATAAAATGATGGAATATTCAATCGGAGTAGTTACATTTTCAAATAAAGTGTTGAAGTTTCAACTGAAATAATGAATGTTCAACTCGAATAGTTGAATTAAAAATTAAAAATATGAATTTTCAACCAAGAAGAATAATTTCTAAAAAAACACACAATTTCAACTAAAATAGATATTTTTCAACCAAGAATAGAACAGTTACAGTTTTAGTTAAAACTTGATATTCAACAATAGAGATGAATTTTCAACTAAAATTATAGAATATTCAATTGGGACAGTAACATTTTCAGTTTAAATAAATGTAAACCAAAAAACAAACAAATATTCAACAAAATAGTATCAACTGGAATAGTTAAATTTTCAGTAATAAAAATTGTCAGCCAAGGAAAAAACGAATTTTCAACCAGAAAAATGAACTTTCAATTCAAATGATGAAGCTTCAACCAAAAAATTAGTTTTTAATAAAAGAGTTTAACTTTCAACCAAGTAATCAAATTTGTATTCCAAAAAAAGATGAATTCTCAATGAAAAATGTAATAATTGATATTACAACCAAAAAAGATTTTAATTTGTAATAAAAAACAGTTAAATTCAACCAAAAAATACGACTTTTTAACATGAGTTGAATTTTCAATTAAGAACGACTTTTTAGGCCAAGACAGAGTAAAAATTGCAAACAAACTGTTGAGTTTCCAAGCAAAAAGATGATTGCTCAAACAAGAAGATTACATTTATACCATTAGAGAAATTTTTTTAAAAAGACATGAATTTGGAACCAGAAACCTGAAGTTTTTACTGAAAACGATTAATTTACAAAAAAAGAAGTTAAATTTTTTTGTTAAAAAAATTAGTTAAAAAAAAAAGAATTTTCAACAAAATTGTTAAATACAGCAATTTAAAGCTACTTTTACAAATGAAGAATCATTCTTATTCAAATTCAGATTGTAATTAGAAAAATAATAAATAAATCACGCTTTTGAAGCAGTTCCCTAACTTAAACCAAAAATCTCTAATATTCCCAGGTTTTGCCAGGAACATAAAAATTCCTTGACAATTATTCCTGGTTTTTTCAGGTAGGATGGACACCCTGTATATGCCCAATTTCAAGCACTCCAAACTAATAAACTTCAAAATCGCAGATATTTTCCTTTTTTTCTTATTTAAAATACTATTAGAAAGTAAAAATAAATTAATACTTGCCTCGAAGAAGTCGCAACGTCCATCAGCATCAACGACGGTGACGCAATGACGGAAAGGATATCATCCTGTACATCTTGTCCATCTTGTTCATCCTCGCCAGTGATGGGGGTGTCGATTATTTGGGAATTTGAGTTCTCGCTGATTTCCTGAAAACCTTGAATATCCTTGAGTTCTCTTTGAAGTCGCGCTTTCAACAAACGGTTCTTACTTTCGAGCTCGTCCTCTGATGACGAACTATTTTTCTTCGTAAAATCATCATCCGACGTTTCGCTACTGCTGTTTGAGTAGTTGCTAGGAGAAAACTTGGAGCGAAATCCAGCTCTTCTTCTCTTACGACGAATTGGCGAAATCTTCGCTTTTCTTACTTTTCGAGGTGGACTGTCAGAGTCTCCGCGTTCAGGCTCAGGATCGACCAGCGATTCTTTTACCGGGGCAGACTCTCTGAAAATTTCTTTCGCTTCAACTCTTGCACGGACTTTTGTTGTTTCTAATCTTGCTTGTTCTTTAGTTTCTAATACTGGTTGAACTTTAGCTTCTAATTTCGTTCCGACAGCAGCTTCCACCTTGAGTTCCTCTTTAATCAAGTTTTTCTGTTCTCCCATAACTAACAAATTCGCGAGGCTTACATGCGCCGAATCATTTTGAACAGAATTCCCAAAGCCACTCTCCTCTCTGTAAACTTGAAGATCATTCCGATTATCGTCACATATCTCTGTGTAGTTAAACACTTTGTGGTCAGAATCATTCAAGCTGGATTTACAGGAACTGGATATTTCGGACGAGGTGTCGGTATACTCGCCTTCATTAGCGCAATGATTCCACTTTCTTCTCTTCAGCTTTACCTTCTTCTCACCCGGTTGTTCTACTGGCTGTTTATCATCAAACCATCTTCGTTTCCGGTGGTTTGAGAAACTGAAGTGGTTGTTGACTCCTTGACTTATGAAATTTGGAGAATTCCAATCGCTTCCTTTGAAATTAGAGAAACCTTCAATGATTTCCGAAGTTCCTGCAACGCTATTAAGTTCCTCTAAATTACTCGCAGTGTAAGTTGTTTCTTCACAGTCACTCAAACTATTATTCACTCTATTATGAGATTTTTTTTGTTTGCCAGAGGGGCGAAGGTTCTGACTGAATAAGTTCATTATATGGGGTAAAGGACCTTCTGTGCACTCAGTTCCTTTCATAACTTCGGATCGGTTAACTACGTTCAAACTCAGTTGCTGCTCTATTGTCTCAACCGGATTGCTAATATGAATGCCTTCACTGGTTTCCGTAACCATTTCGTTATTATTCTCAAATTCGCTATCTAGAAAAGTTTTCGAATCTTTGATCCCAACTGGTTGGCTAATATTCCCGTTGCTGTGCAGAATAATTTTTTCGTTATTATTAACCATGTCGTCTCCAAATAAATCTACGTTTAAAAAATCCAATCCTACATTGTCCAAATCAGGGCCCAAGTTCGAAGTCAACATAGCACTCGCTTGTGTGGCCGTGAGGCCTAAATTAACCGAGTTATCGCCACTCATGATTTCATCAGATTTCTGACTCTCCTGCAAATCATTTTTCTGCAATTGCTCCGTATTGTTTATTTTTAGGATAGCAATTTTCTGATCATCGGCTGAGTGTTCATTATCAAGTATCTGACTCTTCCTTCCAGATTCTTCGAAAGTTAAATTTTCGTTTTTAACAGACGTTTGAGACCTAGGCAGAAGTTGAATAAAATCAGAAGGGAGGGTCTCACACTTCATGATCTTTGGCTTAGTGGATTGTAGAACATCCGGGATAATGTGTTCTGCTACATGAGAGTTTATTTCATCCATTTTCTGAGAATCATTCGAAAATTCAAAATCAAATGGATCTTCTTCTGGATTTTCTATTTGGGCTGATAGTGGATCTTGTAGGCAATCAAGGTAGGGAATTTGGTTTTCTAATAGAGATTCATCCTTGCTGAAGATTAAGTCTGAAAATAATAAAATAAAATTTAGTATGACTTAAAGTTTGCATTTTAAACTTTTGTATTCAAATGCATTTTTCAAATCAATCTGTTTGAAATTCTTGAAATATGAAAATGAATGTTACTCACTTGTCCTTAAAACAGTAATTTTATCAACAATCAAGTTTTATTATTTATTATCAGATAAAGTTACTTCAGGGATCACAGCCGTTCAGTAGTTCAATTTTAGATGAAAAGGGGGATTTTTGCAGAGTAACATATTTTCTCGTCAACATTCCCATGTATAATAAATCGATGGGATCAAAATACATGAGCGAAAATCGAAAAGATTCAAAAATAGATAAACAAGGGCATTTAGAAATGTTCAGATTAAAATTTTTTTTCAATGTATGTATTTTTAACAGTAAAAAGATTTTGATTTCTTATTCTAGTCAATATTTTCTCGTACATTCTTTTCAGTATATATAACCCTGCATTGTTTTAAGTTTTTTTTCCGAACTAGGAAGACAATAGTTTGAAAAATAAACAACATAAAAATGGCCCTTTGAGATTCTCCTACTATTTTGTTTTTGTTTTTGAAGACTTTAATATTGTTATTCTAATCTATTTTCATAAGTTCAAAACTCTTCAGATATTCAACATCTTCTTTAATGACAGCCAAAAAAAGATTAGTGAAAAAAGCAGAAAATAAAACAAATATATTGTTCACAAAAGTAACAAAATTATGAAGATAAGCTTTAAATCGGTAAGATCGGTTTACAACTTTTTTTTCTGACTTAATTTTAATATCCTGCAGCCGTTGCTCAGTGCCCACGCATATCAACTTTACACCTGCAAACCCTTTCTTCGATCAGTCAATTTCTTCTGTTCGTTTTTTTTTATTTGAAAATTAAAAAAAAATTTCCTTATTGGTTCAAAAATTAGTTTTTTTTTGGTACACGTATCTGTGTACAGTTTTTTATAGTGAATAATAATAAAAAATTATTAACCAGGGGAAAAAATGTGTAAATTTAATGCGGAATTAAACAATTTTAAGAGCAGAGTGGCCACTCAAACTTTCAACAAAATTGCAGGCTATTTCTCGGTAATATTTCAAGTTGAAATATATTGTTTTTTTTTCAAGCAAAACAGTGAAATTTTCAACCACAAAAGACGATTTTTCCACCGTGTATGTAATTGAATTATCGGTCAAAACTGACTTTTAAAGAAAATAATTAAATTTTAAACAAAATAATTAAATTTGCAAACATATAGTAGAGTTTTTAACCAGGAGAGATGATTTCTGGACCAACAACTAGGGATCCAAAACTTTTAGATTGACCCTGGGGTTTTAAGGTTCCCAATGCGTTAAATGCCGGACTAAATCCTTTAATTTATTAAGAACCAGGCTCCGGACCCGAACCTTTTAAATTCTAAGAGTCTGGGTTCCGCCTGAAAGGTTCCTTGAATTATATTTGAGAAATTTACAAAGACGATTTGAGAGAGAATAAGCGGCAATTACAGCTGCGCAGTGGGCTTGCATAGCACTTACAGATACGCCGTACAGTTAGATTCCACTTACGGCTGCGCAGTAACGTTAGGGGTAGTTATATAGATGCGCAGTAGTTATATAGAACTTACAACTACACAGTAGAGGACCACAGAACTTACGGATGCACATAATTTTCACACGTCACTTTTGGTTAGGGGTACTTATACATACGGAAGCTTCCAAGGCCGGATGGAAACCGGAGAAAATCCGCTCCGATTCCGAACAGCTATATGTATACACTGTACTACCCTTGCACAATCAATTTAAAGTTAAATGACTTTATCGTTACTTTAAGAATTAATTAATTTAGCGATTGTCGAATACAACTATGGGTTCAAAAAATTTTTAAATAAGAAAATTCACATAAATGTTTAAAATTTTGTTAATCTGGTATATTTTTATGAAAGGTAATAAGAGGTTTTTTTTTTTAAACCGAATTCAAATTTGAGGTGAAAAGTCATCAGTTCAAAAAAGCAACCTAAATTTTGGAAATGATACGTAATTGGTACATTTACATACAATTCAGAAAGACTTCAAGTTACAGAATACAAATTTCAGGTCAGAATTAAACGATTTCAAACTTTGATTGATATTTAGAAAATTTTATTAAATCTGCAGATTTACACAAAGTCAGTAAGAGGCTTCAGTTTTGGAGTCACAGAATACAAATTTTAGGTCAAAATTAGGAAATTCCAAATTTGTAATCTTTATTAAATTTGTATATTGGTAATCTCCGTGAAAGTCTGTACGAGGGATGTTTTCGGAACGCAGAACTTAATGTTTCATTTTCACAGTCACTTAATGTTTTGAAATTATATTTAATTTGTAGATTTCCATGAAGGTCAGTACGAGAGGGGTTTTCAAGTCACAGAACATGAATTTGGGCTGAAAATTTAAAAAAGTAATCCTAATTCTTTTAATTTGATTAAATTAATGATAAAATAAAAATAAAATATTCATTTGACATACTTCAGACCAAAGACAAGAATCTGAATATTGTTGAAGATCCTTTATTATTTGTAGACGTTTCGAGCACAAAATGTTCTCCTCATCATGACAGTCAATTATTTAAAAAGTTCCATTCAAAATTAAGGATTTACAAAAATCATATCTCAATCTCTTTTTCTCATGAGTCTAATTATTAAGATCACTTTTGTTTAATTGTTAATAATTAAAGTCAATTAACTTTACTGATTTCATGATAAAAAATATTGAAATTAATACATTAAATAAATAGAAAATTAAGTGAAATGGAGACAAAACTTGCGCTCTGCTCCATTTTTCGAAGGAAAAATGATTAAATTAGTGGATTTAATTGAGAATCAGTGCGAGGAGGGGTGATCTAGTTAGTAACGCGGAACAAATTTGAGATAATAGTTAAACACAAAGCGACTTAAATTTTGAAAATTTTATTAAATTAGCGGATTTTCATCAGTCAGTAAGAAAAGATTTTTTGAGTTACGGCACACAAATTTGGCGTCTCGCTTCTTATTGAATTGGTAGATTTCCATGAAATTCGAATACGAGGGTGTTTATCGAGTCTCAAACCACAAAAATTTGACTTAAAAATTGGAAGATTCTAGAAAATTGGTAAATTTTAACCCCAAATTCCTCTTCTGTAACTTCTGTAACATAACTTGTGACCAAGAGATGAATTTTCAATCCAAAAAAACAATTTTTCTATAAAAATAAAAACGAATTTTAAATGAAAATTTTAATTTTCTACCAAGGAGGATGACTAAAACAAAATTAAATTTTCCACTAAATAGTAGAATTTTCGAATAAAAAGAGTGATCTTTTAACTAAATAGCAGAATTTTTAATCAAAAGAGCTTAATTCTAAGCTAAAAATATAGTTTTCTATCCAAAAAGGTAAATGTTCAACCAAAGTTTTGCATTTTCGACCAAAAGAGAAGAATTCTAAACCAAAAATATAATAGACTTTTCAATTACAGTGTTAACTTTCAACTAAATGTAGTTGATTTTTCTTGTTGTGTTCTATTAATTCAATTCTCAATTAGGCGAAATAACGGGAAAAGGGGGAAAAGATAAATTTACTTGAAAACATGGGAAGAGGAATTCTTTTAAAAGGGGGAAAATGGGGAAATAGCGAAGAAGTTATTCGCGTTTTTCTCATCCAGGATCTAAAATATAGATTTTTGACAGGAAATGCTATATCTATCGTAGAGGGAAATTCATCTATCAATCCTCATAGTATAAAAGTAACATTCATTTTTAACAAAACACTAACTTTAAACTGTTAAATATAAAATAATAATAATAAAAATAACAGATCTTAATTACGAACCATAAAATGACTTTCGATATTTTAATGAAGATGGCTGATAACGCTCAGTACCATAATTCCCAACGCTTTTTTTCCGAAGAACGAGACTATATGTATTTTAACAGGAAAAAAATCTGAAAATCCCCAGTTTACAAAAAAAAAATCCAGACCATTTTCCGGCTTTTTCCCGGCGTTCAAATTCTATGCTAATTCCCAAGTTTCCTGCTCAGTGATCACCCTGACTTTAGAATTATTTGAAAGTGTACAAACACATTTTTTCTTTTTTAATTGAGTTAAATGCACATATTTTTTGGAGAAAAGTTGAATATATTGAACCTGAAATTTCAGAGACTGTGATCCCTGAAACTTACTGTAGACTTAATAGGGGAAATAATCTGATAAAGTTAATTAAAAACTGTGAATTTGTAAAATTGACTTTAAAAGTAGAAAACATTGTATTCTAGATATTGTTAGTACACTCGTTCGCCGAGCGAACGAGCAGCTCGGGACCGAGACCTGCCGAGCGTGTAGTATATTCTAGTCGGTGCCCGCCGGTGCGCATATATGTACCAGCCCCACGGATGGGATAGGTGGGAGTAAGGGGT
>JAWWLR010000149.1:21861781-21874684 GCA_035041075.1 Acraspis erinacei
GTAACCCTGAGGGATAAAACAGTAATAAATAAAAAAAATTTTTAATTTTTAAATAAATATATAAGTAAGAGAAAAAAAGTTATTTTAAATTTAAATAAATCGTTAGAATAATTAAATATGATATATTTACAAAAAACATCTTTAAAAACTGCTAAAAATTGCCCTTAAATTTTCTGAATTTTAAAAACTGATTTTTTGTAGTTTTTAAAAATTGTATAAATTCTAGAACATATTAAACTTGTTTTCAATTGAAAAATGTCATTAAAATCAATTGTTAATTTTTTAAATTGATTCAGTTTCAGACTGTTTTAGGTTTTCTTCTACAGTAAAGATAAAATCTTAAATTTTCACATTTAAAGTTGAAGTTTGTTTTGAAGTAGTCTAATGTAACTATTTGAAAAGCAGGACAAGAATATTGAGATTAATTTTTTTTGCCTGCATCCCTTCATATAAAAGAAAACGAACTACAGAATTCAATTAAAAAATAAAAACTCTGCACTTCAGAACCCTTTGGAAAAAGGTTGTAAAACAGTCAGATACAATCGTGATTCAAATTTGAAGTTAATTTCAAACATATTTGTTTTGTATAAATTCAGCGAATAGATATTTTATTTTTAAAATTTATTAAAATTCCAAATAGTTTATTCTGAAGGATTTAAAGAGAAAAGGGTGATTTTTTGTTGCAGAAATGGAGGAAAAAGAGGATTTTAAAAATGGGGAAACGCAGAAGAATAGGGGAAAGACTGATGACCCTGCAATCTTAGTATAAACTTACCATAGGAAGGGATGGGTCATTATTCTCATTCGGCAGCATCATTTCATCGTCCCAACTTTCATGGTCGCCGCCCTCGCTCATCATCTCCTCCTGCTTAAATAAATAGAAAAAATTGATGGAATTTTTACATTTTTTAATTCTGAGATACATAAATAAATCTTTTAAATCAGCAAATCATATTCGTAGCTTATGAAATCAACCCCAAAATCTCAAAACTTTTCTATCAGAATCGAAAAATTGCAATAAAAATGAGTTTTACGGACATAGAAAGCAGCTTTTTAAATAAATGAAATTATCGCTACATTCCTACGGTGGAAGCACTATGCAGCTTAAAAGTTTTTATATTGTATGGAGTGAAAAATTGACGCTAAAAAATAAATCCCAATGCACCCAAAGCTCAGCTAACCTGCTGCTGGTTTACAGCTAATGAGCCCTCTGTCCCTACATTTCCAGTGATACAGGTGATTTTTGGAGTGAAGACATCGTGCGCTGAAGGCGGATCATCCAGAGGAGGACGCCCTCTACGCCTCTGTTTTGGCATAGGTGGTTCGTCTCCATCTCCTTCCCTGAGGACGGTTTCTACACCAGGCGTCGCTGCACCAGGACTGTGACCGCTATTTGAGAGGTCATTTTGCCCCGAATCACTCCGCCAACTTACTTCAGCGAGTCCTTTGATGTGCAAGTCTTCTGCAGTCTTTAAGAGGGACGAGAGCCTCGTCTGAAAACAAATGAAATTTCATTATTTACAAGTTTTAACACATTTGGGTGTATTTATCAATTTTTAACTCAGAGAGATAAATGAAAAAAGCAATATCAGAAACTGAATGACTGAAATAAGGCCTCTATTGTTTTAGAAATATAGATTACATAATTCTCATTTATTGTCAAATATTCTTTGCACAATCAAAATAAATTTAAAGTCAACTGCTTGTCAACTGTGATTATTTTCAAATTTGAGAAGTTTATAATTTATATAATTAATTTTTAATATTTTAAACTGAATAATTTTATAATCAGAATATTAAATTATTCATATTTTAATAACGCACATTTTACAGAGCAAAATTCTCTCGAAACAGGGGAAATACGAGGGGAATAAATTCTTTTAAATATTTAATCGAATTTTCATCACAAAGAGAGGAATTATTTATAAGATGGTTAAATTTTCAACCAAGAACGATGAATTTAAACAATAAAAGGATGACTTTTACACTATAAATGAAGAATTTTTTATTCAAAAGGATGAATTTTCTATCCAAAAAGGCGAACTTTTAACAAAAAAGTTGAATTTGCAACCACAAATAGTTGGATTTTAAAATCTTCAACTGTTAAGGCTTGCAATTGGAAAAAAATCAAACCTTGAATACGAATTACGAAATACTTAAACATGAAACGCTATATTAAAAAAATTCTAAGTATAAAGATTTAAAGAGAAATTATTCATTTTTTAATGTCATCAACTAAAATGGTACATTTTTTCAAGTTTTCCATTTTTAAGGTTTCATTGTGAATAAAATTAAAATTAAGTATTCAAATAACAATATCGTTCAAAACTCGAATGCGGATCAATGCTAAATATCAAAGTTTGAATTTAAACATTTAACTTGAACAATATTCAACTTAATAAACTTAGTAAAGATCATCAAAATCGAATAATTTTTATTTCGAGGTCTTCAAACAAAAAAAAATCATTGAAATTTAACATTTAACCTGAATTTGGACTCATTGATACATTTTAATTTAAAACTAATACATTTTTAACGTTTCTAATTTAATTATTCCATTAGAAAATGTACTTTTACATTTTTAATCTATAACTAATCATTTTTGAGCGAGTAATTTTACAATTTTTTTATAATTCAAATTTCAATGGAGAAGGTTTTTAATGCTTCAATTCATGATGGGTCATCACTTCCATAAAAAATTGTGCAACTTGAAGCCCTTTTGATCTGAAATTGTCTAATTTTCGATACTGACATGTTAATCTATTCGATTTGAAATGTCATCAATTTATAATAGTTTTAAGTTTTATTTCTAAGTAATTAGTTTTGAACGGTTTATATCTCAAAGAATTTTTTTTGAATTTTCCAATTTCAAAAATGCTTTAATCGAACGCTTTAAATTTACGACAGTTCCTTTTAATTTTAAATAAAATAAAATTATATCAATTTTTAGTATTTAATTAATAATTACACAATTTCACTTGATACTTTAGTTTAAAATTTGCCAGTTTATAAAGTATTAAACTGTAATTATGAAGTTTTTATCATCAATTTAAAATTATTCAACTATGAAGGATTAAAAATCACAATGGCACAAATAATTTTTAAATTCACATTTATTCAATTTAAAACGTTTCAATATTACAAAGTTTAATCTTGAATTTTTCTATTTTCTTCTTTCAGAAATAATATAGTGATTAAAGTATCAAAAGTCTTTTATTTATAATTCTGCAACTTTGAATTATAAATTAAATTTAAAACCAAATAGTTTACAATTTTGAAGGTTCAATTAAAACTTAAATGCGAAATTATATAATTTACAAAAATGTGTTAAATCTGTGGAGAGGTTCACATAAAAATGGTTGAACTTCAAACACTATAGATATGAAATGACCAAAGATATCATGATTCGAGCTAACCTGATGAATTATGGTTCATAATGAATAAAAAGTTCTTTAACTAATATTCTGATGTTCATTTTTAAAATACACAATTTTGAGTAAATCTGGTATCTCACAGTTTTTTTCGTATTTAAACCTACAAATATTTAATTAGAAATCTTTTCAATTTCAACCATATTTTGCACAGGAGACGAATAATTTACAAAAATTAAACAAATTAAAATCTTGAAAAATAAATAATTTTACAAATAGTCTTTAAACGTCATTAAAAGACCTGAAAGTTCCCATTTTGGATCGTGATTAAATAAGTTTTTTCTAATAAAACTATGAGAATTAAGAAAATTCCCGATCAGAAAATAAATTCACTGTCAGCTCCAGACTTTCTCTCGATCTCAAAAAATGCCAGCTCATTTTCCGGTCCAGTAGCCGAGAAGAAGCAAGTTCTTCCAGGACCTTTACAAATTTTCTGATTTCAAATTAAGCACATTGGAATTCTAAAATGTAAACGCTTAACTATTTATTTGTGAAATTTGAAATTGCTTTCATTGAAAAGTAATACTATTTTACCATACTTGCTGTACACGATTAGGCTATGCGGATGATAGAGTTTCGGATCGATTCGTTTCTAGGAAATTTGCTGTTTGGAATTTAATATCGATTAGAAAAAAATAGGATATCAGGAGATTTCAATCAACTAGTGCGTGTGCGTATTTCCACATAATAGACTTTCGAGAACCTTTCGAAGCATCAGCGTTTTCAATTTGAAATGTAAATGAGTATTGACTCTACGCAGCTATCATTAGAAAAAATCATACTGACTTTTACTCGACGTAAACAATTTTCTGGGAACAACAACTGCATTGCATATAGTATGGTTTAATGCGCTATTCAGATATTATTAGTCGTAGGTGTGTGTCTTTTCGAAGCGTCACATTAAAACATTTCTTGGAAAATTTAATAAAAATTCTATCGCTAATAACTAATATATGCAAAATAAGTTACAAAAGTCTCATCAGCCGCTTGCAATTTGAAATCTTATAAATTTAAACGATTCTATTGAAAATTATTCATATATCAACCTTTCAATCGAAAACATATTTGCGGAAAATACGCAATCTATATTCTCAAATCTCTCTAATCGCGAATATATGCAAGTTGTTCGTCAAGACCTCAATTTATTTAAATCTCATTCCTCGAAAAAATTTAATTAAAGAAAATTTAATGAGCAAGCCATTTTAATCTAACAACTTAGTTTAGTAAACTTTTCTTAATTAGATTCTTAATAAAGAACCTTTCTGAAAATTCTGAAGCGGGAGGGAAAGAAAGAACTTGAGAGTAGTTAAAAAGTAATTTTCTTTACTTTAATTATCAATTTTCCACGAATTCGTAACAAGAATGGTGTGGATCAATATTTGTAATTTACTGCCAATATTCTACGTGTCATTTTCCGTTTATAACTTTGCAGTGCACCTACTAAAAAAAAGTATTATTATGTACTGTAAAATAACTATGCTTTTTTTAGTGACACTGGAAAATAAAAAGCACTAAGGGAAATGTGTCGTGCGACCATCCACTTGTGCGCAATAAAAATAAGAGTAATGTGGACACGAAAATAAAAAAAATAAATAAAAAAAATTGAGCGTCGTTATTTTTATCTCGCATATAATCAAGCGTTAGCAGGGAGCTTTTGCTGTCGAGCTTGTCGAAGTCCGCTCATTACTGAGAGGTACGACCTGCAAGTCATCAGAGTGGCGCAAAAAAAAAAAAAAAAAGGAAACGATGAACCTGGCATAAGCGAGCGAGAAACAATGAATCCAATTATTACTTGCTAATTTTCACTGCAATAATGCCGCGCGCCACTGAATGCTAAATAATATGAGAACTTTCTACAAACGCCTGGCTTTCTATCGGCCGGGCTGGCAGAATTGGAAAAATGCTATGTGGGTCAGCGGTGCGAGGGGAATAAATGTATTTCAGAAATTGCCGCTTTCGTTTTGTTGGCTAGCTGTGAAAAACGTGCCGCGTGACGCAAAGGCGATCGAGCAAAACTCTATATATCCAATAAGATGGCGGATCAATCGGAAATTCGCGGCTGCGAATTTAATTACTAGTCCGCTAACGAGGAAATTTGCTTTCACGGGAAAACTAGAAAATTTACTGCACAGATTAAGATAGGGCCGCAAGCGAGATTCTGAATTCAGACATGCTACAGAAGATTGACAAATTCCATGACTTTTCCAGAATTTCCAGGTCTACCTTTGAAAATATTCCAAATATGTTCTGAAAAATCTAGTCAATTCTATTAAATTTCAGCAGACTGCTGATCGCAGACTAATTTATCGAAAATTTCTTTTACAATTATAGGTCTCACATACCTCATGGGATCAAATAAAGGGAACAAAGTGTAACAAAGTCAGGATAAATTCATACGATTTAATAATAATTCTTGTTAAATTCAAAATAATTCAAATGAATTGGAAAAAAAATTTAAATTAAAAAATTATATTTTTCCGTTAAATTGGAATGAATTTAGAGGATTTTAAGGTAAACGAGAAAAATTATACAAAATCCATACAAATTCAAGATAAATTAAAAAAAATTCAAATGAATTGAACACAATTTAAAAATATGAAAAAACTGATTTGAATTCAGAAAATTTGAAATGAGCTTAAAAAAATTCAAAAGAATTTGATGAAATGCTTGATAATTCAAGGTGAGGTTAAAAGATTTAAAGATTAATTAAATAAAAACTTTAAAAAATTCAAAAAACCCACTGAATTAAGTAGAATTAAGTAAATTTAGCAAAATTTAGGTGAATTAAGATTTCAGGGTGAATTCCAAAAAATAATTTCTAATCTCTGCGAATCTTTTAAGCCCTACTAATTTCTAATAAAAAAGTGAATAATGGCCACAAAATAATTCAAAGAAATTCAAATGAACAGGAAACTTTTTTGAAGATTGAAAAATTAACTTTTTTTTAGTAAAATTTGCGTGAATTCAGAGGAATTTACGGGAAACGAGAAGAATTAAATGAGAATTATAAAAAATTAAGATGAATTTAAAAGCAATCAAGTGAATTCAAAACAATACAAAAATTAATTTAATATTCAAATGATTTGAAAAATGAATTTTGAAAATCTCTTCAAATCTTTGAAACCCCATGAAATCCCTCAATTAATGCGAATAAATTATTTGACATCCATTAAAATATTATAATATCATTTGAAGTTCTATGAGGTTTGATGGTATTTCCAGAAATCATGCAAAATGTATTAAAATACTTTGGGAGCTTTTAAAGTCACTTAAATCATTGAGAGCTTTCAAATTCCTTAAAAATCATTGAAATCTTCGGGACCCTCATAAAATCCTGTGAAATCTTTCAAAATATCATAAGATAAATAGTTCAATATCTTCCAAAATACAAAAAAGTCTTGATCCTAAAATATTTAAAAAGTTTTGAAATCCCTTCAAATTAATTAAATTAATAAAAAAATTCTTGTCATCGTTTAAAATTCCCTAAAATATTTTAAGTTAAAAGCTCTTGAAGATGCCTTAGAAGTTTTAAAAATGCCATACAATCTTAAAAATCCCATCAAATTATTGAAATCTATTAAAAATTTCTCGCAATATTTAAAAATACCCTGACATATTTCAACAGAATTCAAGACAATTCAGAAATAGATATAGACCTGAATTGAGTTAATTTATTGTTTTAATTCCCGAATTATGATCATATTATTTTTGTCAGTTAAAAAATCAATTTATAGGTACAAATTTTCAAATTTGAAATTTGCCATAAGAAGTAACGTAACAATAAAGATTTTCAAATAGTTTCGACTAAAGAAATTTCAGTAATTTTTTCAGAATCCCGCTAATTTTCCAGGTTTTTTTAGGTCTTGTAGCAATCCTGAAGTTATGAAAAGTTACCAAAAAGTGAGGTAACATTTTAAAAGACTATAATTTTCTAAAATATATATCTTTTAATTGGCCTTATCAGAAAGAACTTTTTGAAACTGTTTTTCGATTCCGCGGAAACGCTGCAGCCAACAAAAATGTGAAAATGGAATTTCGAAAGAAATGTAAAAAAAAATCTTTATTTGCTTCATATAAACCACAACTTCTGAACAGAGGTAAAAAAAAAGGAAATTGAATTTATCAGAATGGCAAATAGAAAAGAATTAAAAGGCTAGAGAGCCAGTAATATGAAACATATTATTCTTGAAAGGAAAAACAACTATTTACAAAATTTGACTAATTTATTTTTTTAAACTTTTCACGACATTTAAGCAAATGCAATTTTCTGCTTTTATCCCTGTTCAACATTTCTAATGTAAGATTTACAAAAGAACAGCACAACAGCGCTTCCGTATAATAGAAAGTGTTTTAAAAAAAGAAAATGATATAGAACCCAATAGACACAAAACTTATTCTTCCTGCCGAGGCTTCCTATTATTGATTTTGGAAAGTTTTTAAACAGGCACTAACTAGAATCACTGAATTTCGCATAACACTAGCCTCGAACGAGCTGAAATGGGTTAGTCTTAAGGAAATTTCCGTAACCTTAGACAGTTCTTTTTAAAGTTTTTAAATAAAAGTTTTTCAATTGCACCCTCGTTTAATTTCCAATTTATTGTTCAATTTTCAACCTTAAATTAAAAACTCAAATAATTCAATTTTTTAAAACCTACTCAATTAAAAGTGACTCAAATATTACAGATTTTAATTTTATAACAAAAAATCTATACTACTGGAGGAATTATTTCACATTTGAAGGCATAAACACCATTTTTATAAAAATGAGTGGATTCAAAAATAAAATAAAATCCAATACACATTTGTGGCAAAAGTATTTTTTTATCATGCTATTTTTAAGTTTTATTTTTTATCATGCTATTTTCCATAGATTTATCTACAATTAGCACACTAAAAGGACACAAGTGCCTCGAGGACAAAAAAATTTCCCCAAAATTTTATCTGAACTGACTAGGTTTTTTTCAATTAAAATTTTCACACCTCAATTCAGAACTGCAGCACTTTGGGAAAGTATTTTAATTTTCCTTCTACATTGAAAACTGAATTTTTAATCACCGGCCAAAGTTGGAAATAAGTGCGCATGAAGCGAAGAAAAACTTGCCCCTTCATTTTCTTTCTTTCTGAATTTATGAATTGGATTTTGCAAGTGAGATCTCACTTTTAATTTTTTTTTGTATTTCTTTCAGTATAAGCAGGTTAATACTTCTCTACAATGTGCCAAATAAGAAATTACTTTTAATTTGGACCCTTCAATGATTAAATTACAGAGGATAAATTTAAAATTGTTTAAATTTTAAAATATTAATCATAAACTATTTAATTTTAAACGATTATCATTTAAAAATGTAGGATCGTGAGTTATTCAATTTCAATCGCTTTCTATTTAAAATTGTGCTATTTCGAACTTTTTACTTTGAAATTGTTAAGTCGACTTTATTTCAGAGAAAAAATATGCAAATTTTGAAACGATAGTAAATTTGTTATTCCCAGAGAGGAAATTCTCAGACCGAATTTATTTTCACAATAAATTTGAGAATAAATTAGAAAAAGTATTACCTTTCCGAAAAGCGAGAAATAGTTTAAAAATTTTACTCGCAAAAGACCGTAATTCTCTCAAAGAGGTCGATATTCTCAATTCAGGTTAAATTAAAAGATGATATAGAATTATAACTTTAGATTAATAATTGTATCTTGGCGATAAGTCTTCTGAAAAGCTGAAAAGATTCTGTTTTAAGAGAGAGGAGAAAAAGTAATTCTTGAAGAAATATGAATATGAAATATTGAAGAATATTCGCTCTCTTTATAAAACTTTAGACTGAAAATATATATGCATTTAAATATTTCAATTTCTCTGAAAAGTGGTTTATGAGAATCATAAATTATTCTCAGAGAGCTTTTGTAAAGCGACATCCACTATGTAAATGTGAAAAATCGATTTTGTGTACGGTTAATGCAGGTTGTATAAAGCTATTTTAGTTTAGCAGGAAAATGAAAGTGACCCAGAAATCAACAATAAAATTCTACTTACGTGGTCGATATTGATCTCTCCCTTGTACATAAACTCCACCAATACTTTGATATCGGAAAATTTTACGTCACGCATAATGACTATTGGATCCTTTTCTTCGTATTGTGATAGGATAGTGTCGAAGTATGTACTGCACGCCGACAAGACAACCTGAAAAAAACAAGCAAATTTAGAAAATTGGGCATTAAAAATGAGAGAATTTCATCATCATGAGATACCAAGTGAGACTGGAAATGACTGGATAGGATTTTTTACGAATAAGATATGGAAAATTAAATAAATAAATTAAAAATTGGAATTGGAATTCCAGCTCGTTTCGAATCATTATTTAAATTGGAAGGATCGAATACAAACAGCTCGTTAAAGTAAGTAATCCAGATAGCTCTCGAGCCTAGTTACGTGTTTTGAACATTATTTTAAAAGCGCTAAGCAATCCGATGGTAAAATTGTTTTTCTGCGAGCGAGTAGCAAAGTATCGATAAGTTGTATTACAGAGAGTATTGTTATTGTATTAACGCTGAAGAAATTTATTACTGCCATATTCTGGGAGTCGTTCGATTGAAGTGGAAAATTAATAATGATGCGTTCTGCTTGGCGGTGCATCTCGCTTCTTTCGGCGAGAACACTCGTTACTTAAATTCATTTTCTAGTTTTTAATCGGGGTTTTATTTGATATTTCAAAAAGTAAATATCTATTTATAATATTGTTTTAAACCTTATGGCACGGTCAGATATCTTATAATTAATTTGTGACTTCACTGATCAATTGTTAATTTATTTTTAATTTAATTTTTTAATTTTTTATTATTAATTAATAATTATAATATTTATCAATAATTATAATTAATAATAATTAATAATAATAATTTTTTAATTAATTTAATTTTTAACATGCTTAACATAGAATCTTTTATTAACAGAATGAAACAATACAATTTCAAATTTTAATTTTATTTATTTATTTGAACCAAAAAAGATGACTTTTCTACTATAAAGGCTCAATGTTAAAAAAGAATTAAATTTTCGATAAAAATATGACTGTAACCAAATAGTTGAATTTTTAACCCAATTGTTGAATTTAAAAAATACAAAGTTGAAATTTCAATAAAATGATTGAATTAAAAAAAGACTAAACTTTAACCAAAAACCGTTGCATTTTCAACCAAATAATTAAATTTTCAATTCAAAAAGACGAATTTTTGATAAATTAGTTCACTTTTCAACGAAAGATTTTTTTTAAATTTGAAGACAAAAGAGGAATTATATGTAAAACAATTTCCTTTATAAGCCAAAAAGAGGAAATTTCAAATGAAGATTAGATTTCTATAAAAAATAAGAATTTTCTACTAAGAAGATCAATTTTCAACCAAAAATGGAAAGGTTACTTTAAAATTAAAATTAAATTTTAAAAAATTGTTCAATGTTTAACCGAAGAGATAAACCTTTAACCAAAACAATACATTTTTAACGACGTAGTTCAAATTTTATTCAAGTAGTTGAATTTTAAATTGAAACAGATAAATTAAAAAAAATAGTTAACTTTTCAATCAAAGAAATAAAATATCAACCAACATAAAATTAGGAATTTTAAAACACGCATTGTTAAATTTTTGATTAAAAAAAATTTGAACCAGAGATGAATTTTGAACTAGATTGATAAATCATAAAAAAAAATGAAATGACCTAAAAAGATCAATTTTTAACGAATAATGTACTAGTAGATATTAAAAAAAAAGATGAACTTTAACAAAATAGTTGAATTCTCAGATGATAAAATTTTTAACTGAAAACATAATCGTCAGAATGAAAATAAACTACTAACAAGAATATTATATCAGGGTGTGATACCGAAAAATTTCATATTCCACATTCCCTAATTTCCTTTAAAAACGGAGTAAAAAATTTGTAATGTATTATTCCTGACAGGGATTTTTTAAATCCTTGACTTTTTCCTGATTTCTATGTTTTCCCTAACCTGCGGTTACCCTGCTCAAATTTTTCAGGAAAAAAAACACTCTCCCGATCAAATCATGTACTTGAGAATGTTGGATTACCCAGATCTGGTAAGGATGCAAAAAATATAAATGAGACGAAATATGTCTATCGCGACCCCGCCCAGGTTCTCAAGGCAGTCAATAGCCTGAATATTTAATGTCAGAAGTTTCGTATTGATTTTCTCGATTTTTACGTCTCCGCAAATAAGACCGTAAAGGCCGAAGGCGCGTTACTTTTCAGAGCGGCAATATAACGCTTTATTATAGCCGGCGCTTTTATGGGGGAAATACTGCGATAAAAAAATAAATTATACTCGCCGCGTTTTTCATATCGGGTTCATTACGAACCCTGAATTCTTACGCATTCTTTTTTCTTTAATGTCTCTCAGCATTAAACTTTTTATTATGTACGACCAAGACTCTCGTTCGCCGCAGCAAAGAGCACAAGGCGTAACGAGATCCAGCGGAAATTGCTGATTCGTATTATTCTACCGAATGGACTTGTTTTGAAACCCCAGTCTATTGTCTCTTTGCTTATGTGTTGTAGATGTCTCGGTCAAACATGACGAACTCGATATTTCATTTTCCCATTTTACCGCGTCTGCCACTTCCTCAATTTATCTATCCGTTAATGCAAAATCAATTCCTGGCAATGACATTAACAACATTAGCCCTTTCTGACTTTAACGCGATGCCTGGAAATTATTATCGATTTGTTCATATAATCAATTTAAATCTTTTCACGATATAAATCCGAACATCAAGGTTGGGATCGACTAGAAAGCATCACATTTTTGAAGATACTAGAAAAGCAGTGCCAGACACATCGGTACCTCCATGCTATCCTCTCCAATCTGGGGTTAGAAGTCTCTACTCTCCAATATGGGGTTAGAAGACTAAACTCTCCAATCTTGGGTTAGCAGTCTAAACACTCCAATCTGGGTTTAGCAGTCTATACTCTCCAATCTAGGGTTAGAAGTCTAAACTCTCAAATCTAGGGTTAGCACTGGGGCTAGCAGTCTAAACACTCCAATCTGGGGGTAGAAGTCTGTACTCTACAAACTGGGGTTAGCAGTATAATAACTCCAATCTGGGGCTAGCGGTCTAAGCTCTACAATCTAGGGTTAGCGTTCTAAACCCTCCAATCTGGGGTTAACAATCTAAACTCTCCAATCTGGGGTTAGCAGTCTAAACGCTCCAATCTAGGGTTAGCGTTCTAAACTCTCCACTCTGGGGTTAACAATCTAAACTTTCCAATCTGGGGTTAGCAGTCTAAACGCTCCAATCCAGGGTTAGCGTTCTAAGCTCTCCAATCTTGGGTTAACAATCTAAACTCTCCAATCTGGGGTTAGCAGTCTTAACGCTCCAATCTAGGGTTAGCGGTCTAAACTCTCCAATCTGGGGTTAACAATCGAAAATCTCCAATCTGGGGTTAGCAGTCTAAACTCTT
>JAWWLR010000149.1:21875716-21886917 GCA_035041075.1 Acraspis erinacei
TGTTTCAGGCGACATTGATTCTACTGACCCTCTTTTTATTAACTATTTGCCGCCATATTTTTCTGTCCTGGCATACTACTCTATCTTCTTTAACATCCATGCATTTTTTCATGCAGACTCTCGGCCAACACAAAAACTTCAAAATAGTCAAACGATCCGAGCTCTGAAAATCCATCGCAAAACCAGTCGACACCAATCGGGAATTTATTGATCGTGACGGTTTACACTGATAACGTCCGATATCAAAACCAGGTCGGTGCTAAAAAGATTTGCGATCATTTTTCTTATGGGCATTCCTAATCTTGAAATTTGAAGTAATATATACTGAACCTCAAATTGAAATAGTCGAAGTGAAGTTGTTCTAAATTCAAAACGAAAATATCCTTCAATTTAAAAGATAAAACTGAATAACTGCCAGATTTGAAATCAAATGCCGTCAAATTGTGAGAATTCCTGATAGAAATATAAAAAGTTTTAATTTGAAACACTTTAGATCATTGAGCAATTAAAAATTAAGACTTACAAAACTAACATTTTTAAATTCAAGGTTTAAGAATTAAATTATTTTAAACTTTAAAATTCGACAATTTTAAATTATAATCACAAAGGTTTTAAAGATAAGAAAAATTACAATTTCATGTACCCAATATCAAGAAACATTTAAAGTGATTAGACATACTTTTTAAGATAAGAATTAATCAGAGTTCCGGTCAAAAATGAAACCACGAAGTCATTTTTACTGCTTACAATTCAAGAATTTTAAAACAAACTCTCAAAATGTAACTACATATTAAAAAAATAATTTAATTTCATAATTTCAAGATAAAAATTCGAAGTTGCACGATTTTAAACTTCGTTTAAAACTGAACACTTTTTACATTAGAGTCGTGAAAATAAACGTTAAATAAACCCCGTTTTTACACTGGGGAAACATCAGACAAGATATGCATGCTCGTCACAGAATCGTTTCCCGGCGAAATATATTGATTTTCAAATGATTTTACTCGACACGTATTTCATCGATTTGATGAAACTTTTTTTACGAAGTTATGAGTAATTGCATTTTTAAAGCTGTGAACGCAATGTGTAAAAAAATTACTGAAAAATATTTTAATACTTTTAAAGGGTTATCCTGCGGATTTCGAAAGAGAACGAAAATATCTATCACAACCAAAAATAATCTATTGGGGCTTTCAAGTCAAACGAGTTAATTTTTTTATGTCTTTAGTTAGAAATTGTATAATTTGAGTCAATTACTATTCAGCTTTGAACATTATAAATATGATTTAATACTTGAAAATGTTACAAATGAAAGTTTCTACGGATTCAATTATTATGTTTCATTTAGAAAGCTTTGACAGATTATACTACAAAATATTCTTAGATACATTAGCACCGTGGATTAATTAAACAATTGAATAATACGAAAAAAAATTATTTATTGTATTTTATCTCTACGGTTCATGAATTTAAATAATAATTCAAACAATTTTTTATTTTATCTTTTTATATTTAAAATTCAGTGAATATTCAGGTAAAATTAATGAGGCTATTATCAAATTCAATTTAAGCGGCTTCAAATTATTCACCAAATAGTTGAATTTTCAAGCACAAAAGATTAATTTTTTACCAAAAAGACAATTAAAAAATAGACTTTCAACAATATATACATGAATTCTCAACCAAATAGATAAATTTTCAAGTAAAAGGATCAATTTTCAACCAAATAGTTGAATTTTAAATAAAACAGTTTGAATTTGAACTAAACAATTTTATTTTCAACCTAAAAGATGAATTCCCAAACAAGAAGATTAATTTTCTACCAAAAAATACGATTTTCCAACAAAAGACATGAATGTTCAACAAAATAATTGAATCTTTAATTAAAAAGGGGAACTTTTCAAAAATGAAAAATTACTGTTATTCAATTTAATATTGACCGAATCCATTTCAAATCAGGCAGGTTCTACACTTGACAACGCACAATATTTAAAATGAAATATTAAACAAAATTCTGCTAATTTAAAGTCGGGATAATTTGTTTCCCTAACATTTTTAAAAAAATTTTCTCATAAATGATGCAAGATTTCGCAAATAGAAAAAGAGGTGTTGCTCAGAACTTTCTTTGACGTGCAAACTTTTAGCTCAACATTTCTTCGTATCTGTCATTGTCTGCGAGAAAAAGAGACATGTCTTTTTGCCAATCGGAAAAATACGCATCCCCTGATTTCATCTAAAAACACAACATATTTCGCAATCCAAAGATTCTGTAACTTAAAGTGTAGAACCTGTCTGATTTGAAGTATTGTTTAAGGTTTCTCGTTCGATCGCCGAAGTTAAGCAGCGCTTTGCGCGGTTTTACTCGGATGGGATCCGGCCAAAATATAATATACAAATTTCGTAACCATTCTAGCTTTTCCAGGCATTTCGGGCAAGGTAGATAGCCTGTATTAAAAAATTTACAATTAAGATCCCAACAATGGGAAGATGATATACATACATATTCGCATTAGAATCGTAAATTTTTGTACGCAGAAAAAAAAGAATTGAAATCTTGCTCAAGGGAATTACGGGGTGTATCAGGTGGGTTGGGCTTAGGTTGAAGATGAAAAAGGAAAATGGAAAAATATGTAAATTAACAAAGCAAACAGAGAAGAATAAAATGCATAAAATATAAAGTACAATGCCACTATAAATAAACGAGCGTTGAAATATGGTTTCTATCGCTTCCGGGTTTCGATCACCAATCGAGCTTGTCAGAATTAAACTCAGGTATACATGAGGAAAAAAAGTAAAAATTTGGCGAGATTTTGCACTTTCCATATCTTTATCAATACTGTGTATCTTAATCGAAGAAACAAAATGTAACAAAATGAAGTCGATAAAGGAACCAGTTTAGAGTTTTACCTTGTCGGATAAAATAAAGAGGCAGAAAAAATAAGATAATTCTGAGCAAGAGGTCTCCACGATTTGCTTGTTACAATTCACTTGTAACATTTTGAGCAGAATTCTTGTAACAAAAATGTAAAAAATGTGAGAATGGGAACTGAATAGTGAATACCGGTCGTTTTTCCCTTTGATAATGCCGTAACAGTAGGCCATGACTGTGCGTTAAAAAAATTCTGAGAAAGCGGCGGAGCGTGAAGGCCAAGATGATAAAAAAAAGGAACGTAAAAATTTTCGAATTTCTAACCGTGCTTTGGGCTTCGCCAGCAGATAGGTTGATGAGAAAAAAAGAGAGAAAAGGCAAAAGAGAGAGATAGCCTGAGAGAAAAAAAAGTAAAAAAAGAAGAAGGGACCGAGGAGATAGAGGGGAAGCAGGAACTGGAAAGGGGGAGAGGGACCGGTGTGCCATTGTATATTCTATAAAACTTTCGTATGTGTGTGTTCTGGGTGTTTTAGCATCGAGTGTGACTCATTGTCAGTACGAAACAGAAACCACGGGTTCGAATTCGTGCCCTCGCAAATAGAAAGTAGGGACGCCGGAAAAAATGGTACACATGCTTAATTCTCGCTCGAAAATATCGATCGTGCTTTCTTTCGTGCTTATACCGTTGCGTTCGAAATGAATTTTTTAATTCGGCCACCGTTACCCCTCTCGCTTTTCAATTTAAAATTATTTCCATAAGAGGGTTTGAATTTGAAACTATTCAATTTAGAATGTGTCAAATTTAAATTAATTTTATATTTTGAATGTGTATATCTAAATGTATTCACTCTTTTTAAAAGTTGCAATTACAGGGATCAAAGCGGTTCAGCAGTTCAATTTTAGGTAAAAAGTGGCGAATTTTTCGGGAAGAGGGATTAAAAGGGGATTTCATTTTTAATTGGAAACTTTTTATGTCATATGGGCTTTAAAAAATCTGGTGAATACTTCAGCACTCTCTATTACTTCAAATACATCAGAAAAAGATAGAAACCGATTAAATATTGAAAATTAGGCAAACAGTAGAAGTGAAAAATGTTCCTGTTGGAATTGGAAAAAAACGTAATTTTATCAGTTTTTTCCCATTTTTTCCACTTAAATGCGAAATGAATTGATTAAACCCAATCTGAAAATCCATGATTTTTGTATGAAAAATTTACAGTTGAAAAAAAAAACAAAAAAAAAACAATTTAGTTGCATTTTTCTGAACATTTTTCTGACTAAAAAACTTTTTTGTTTAAAGAATTGACAATGTTTTTAAAAATTCATATTTTTTGTAATTATTTTGTCGGAAAATCAACAACGTTGTTACAAATGAATACTTTTTGCTTGAAATGCAACAGTTTTGTAGAAGGTTCGTCTTTTAGCATGAAACGTCGTACGTCGTTAAATAAGTTTGAAAAACACTTGAAAACACTGACATGCATAATGTGCAAATGCGTACACATGCGTACAGCGCGCGTATCGATGCAAGCCCGGGGCAGCCAATGAATGTCGGCTGATAAAAATCATCCGACGTCTCCCATAAAGCTGGAGGGGGGACTCTAACCTTGAAATTCGCAAATGTTTACATTTCGCGGAGCTTGAAATATACAAGAGTTCACTGTATTTTGTTAAAAATTCGTCCTTTAGGGTTAAAAATTAAACTATTTCGTACTTAGTTCAAAATTAAAATTTTTTCTTGACAATTCATATTATGGGGTTGAGAATTCAACTTTTTTTCTTAGAAAATTCGTCTTCTTGGGTTGAAAATTCATCATTTTGGTTGAGAATTCAACTTGAAGCGTTTAAAATTGAATTTAATATAGTATAAGCATTAACTTTATTTTAAAGAATTTATTCCCCAGTTTTCGTGAATAATATCCTTCTTTCCCCTGTAATAAAAATAGGCTGCCACGGCATAACCGATTTATCATTCGGGTTTAGTTTCTCGATTTAATTGTTAGCGATTTCTTCGCAGTCGACGATTTCCTTCAAAGCTTACTAAATTAGCAAATAAATCATTTAGAAAATATTTGAAATTGGTATCATCAAAAAGAGAATTTGCTTCAGAGTACCTTGTTTTCTGACGTCTTGAATTGTGGTGCATAATTCCGAAAAAAATGAATCGACACTTTAGAAAAAAATTGGGTTCAAATTCTCGATTTTAGGGCATTTTTCAAATTTAAGGGAAAATGGGGGAAAAGGTAAAAAAGGAGACGGACGGTTCCCCTTGGATTTAATATGAAACGATTTAAATTTAAGACTGATTGTACAAAAAGGAATTTTTTAATTCGGCGAAATGTTAACCGTCTACTCGTCTCTGCGATAAAGTCATGCCGTTTCTTGCCCCTTGACAATCGCTCCTTTTTAACTTCCCGAGCTTGTTTATCGCTCTTTTAGACCGTACGAATTATATTTCAAGGTGAATACGTTTGGACGAATTGGTTTTTTTTTATTTTCTTTTTATCATATGCCCTTCAAAGAACTAAAAATATAATGGATCCTTTCAAAACTTTTTTTATCGACCTCGGTCAATAGATTTTCAGATTTTTTATAATCCGGATTTGATTTCATTGAAATTTCATCCAGTAGTCGAAACCCCTCAGGAATTATTTTTTTATGAAATTACTTTAGTCTATAATTTTTAGAGATGGAAAATCGGTGCAGCTTTCTTTTTTATTTAAAAATTTTACTCGAAAATTTATTGGACCGTTGGACAGCCCCATTTCGACACTGGCCTCTCGGATAACGGTCGTGTGGAATATTTTTTACACGCTACACTGAATATAATGATGGCGAACTGTAGAGCATTTTAGTTATTTCGAAAGCGTTTTGATTTCAACGTTATTATTGAATTACCGGGAGATAATTGAAGTTGCTTTATCAGTTGAAGAAATTTTAAATTCCTTCAATATCTACCATCTTAAGAAACCACTTGGATATTATTTTAATCATACTTGTGCACTTCATTTTTGGTGTTATCATACAAGAACTTTCTTCCACAATTACTAATAATAACCTGCATTTGTTATATTCCTTCAAAACATCTCAATTTAATCATATTCATCGTTTTCCCTAAATCGAAATTTTTTAAAAATATTTTGAAACATATGTGAATAAGATGGAGTAATCTGCAAAATAGACTTTCTGCCAGAGAATGGACTTTATGAGATCATCGTTACCAATGAGGAAAATCCGGTTTACTTTTCAACTCTCCGTAAGGTCTCGTTAATTTTTTGGTTTTGTTACAACAGGAATTTTTATGCCATTAGAACAGATATGAAAATATATTTATAAAAAGAATAAAATGTTGCCTACTTTATATTTAATTAACAGAGATAATTTTGAAAGAAGTTGTAAATTCCGGCTGATTTCATATCATACAGGTGTACGAATTATCACAAGAAAACGAAAAAATTCTTAGAAATTATCTATTGAGCAAATTAATCACAGAACAGACGATGACTACATGTGATTAATCAAAAATTGTATCTATAAATAATGTCCTCTCTATTTTTCGAAGAGATAGACTTTTTTTAATTCATACTTTGTTTTTAAAGAATTGTAATAATGAATAAGTAAAAACTACTGCAAAATAAAAGGCCATAATTTAACAGAGTGTCTACTTAAATCCTGCAAAAAATGCCCTGACAATTCCAGGTTTTTTGCAGGTATCTCAAGTTTTTTTCCATGCATAATTTTTCATAGTATGTAGCGATTCTAATATTTCGTATTTTTTTTAAGCAAGTGACTCGAAATATGTATACAGTTCAGCGAGTTTATTATAAATAATGGTTTATCAGTGTCTATGGATTCAATTAATGCGTTTAATTTAGAAAAATCTGACGAATTATATTACCAGATATTCTTAAATATATTAGCACCGTGAATATTTAACTGAAAGTTTCAGTATTCGCGTAATAAAATAATTCTCATCAAAAAGAAGAAACAAATTTTGAACAAAACAAAAAAAAAGCTCATTTCTCAATCAAAGAGAAGAATTTTTAATTAAGATACGGAATCTTCCCAAAAATGTACTTTTTAATGAAAGATTTTAACTTTAAATTTATGAATTAAATTTTCATTCCAAAAGAAAAGTTGCCTTCTGAACGAAAAATGTATTAGTTGCCGGATTGAATTTTCAACTAAGAAAGATTTTTCAGGCAAGAGAGAAAAAATTTCTGTTGAATTTTGAACTTGATACTTGAATTTTTAACTAAAAACTATAAATTTGCAACCAAAAATAGAATATGTGAATTTTAAGTAATCAAATTAATGCAAACCATAAAAAAATGCATTTTTTAACAACGTAGTTAAATAAAGTGATACAAAGCTACTTTTACAGATGATGAATCATTGTTCTTTAATTTTATATTCCAATTTAAATAAAAATTAATCACTCTCTACAAAAAAATGTCCATACATTTCCAGGTTTATGCAGGTATATAAAAATTCCCTGGCAATTCCAATTACCATTACAGTACTTGGGATTTTAAAAAGGTGGCGTCTATTCTTACAGAAAAGAATTATTTAACTATTTTTATACTTTCAACAAATGAAAATCAGTAATATGTTATCGGGTGCTAAAAGTTCAAAGTAAGATTAATAATACATTAGTCATTGGAAAAACAGAGTTGCATAGTCCAAACGATAATTTGTATTTTTTCTCGCTCCTGTACATTCGACCCATAAACTCGAAATGCATGTTTTCGAGAGATAAAAGAATCGCGCGCAAATTTTTTTTCCATTCTGACGTTGATTGATCATGATCAAATAAGTTATTACACCTATTTACGCAATGTAGTACAATTTACGTTACCAAATTTATCTCACTGTTTCTCATTCATGAAAAAAAATTTCGAACTCTCCAACATAAATCTTTTTTATTCGTTTTAACGGAGAATTTATAGCGCAAATGATTGAAAAATTCTGTGTCTTTTATTTTTTGAAGTGAAGATTGAACGTCTTATCATCAAATAGATTAATAAAAACTTCCAATAAAAATGCCACGGAAATAATTCCGGTTATTCTTTTGTTGATTCAAATCTCATCTTTTTACATGAATGAGTCACAGACAGATAAGACTGTGCATGAGAAAATTGAAAAAAGGAATTCTGAAAAATAAGTGTAATACTTAAAAATACTTCGACAGACGTCAGATAAAAGTAGTTATACATACTTTCCTGTTTAGTCTTTTGAAGCGCACTGGAAGTTTCCAGGATTTTTTTTCTCGTCATAGGTTATTCGAAGAAAAGAGAAATATGCAAAAGAGTAACCAAATGCAAAAAGCTAATGGCGGTACATTAAAAAGCAGAATTAAAATTTTTAAACAAGGAGAATCCCTGAGTGGTAAAACACCTGGATACAGGTGCCATTGAGCGGAGAAACAGCTGTCAGCTTGTTCCCTTTTTACCCTTCCCTTCCCAAATTAGAACTCCTTTCTAAAAAAGTTTCTCCCTCATAATTTTGTAACTGCAGACCTTACAGTCCCTATTTGAACAAAATAATGACATAAAATAACATGCATTAAAATATAAATAGTATTTTAATAGCTATGTTCTTAACAAAATTAAAATTACCTGCATTCTCGTCAATTTTATATGTACTTTGAACTTTTACAAAATAAAAATAATATTTCTTTTTAATTAAAACTTTCGATTTGGAATTATTATGCCTACAAAATACATATTTTTTAAATTTAATCTGCAAATTCCAAATTTACCATTTTCCTAGAAAATAAGAGCCTTCACTTAAAGTTTGATAAAAATTTAATGTTTTTAAAATAATCTGAGGCTATTCTATAGCTTTGAAATTCGGAGAAGACCGTCTCTTAATTATGCAAACTGAAAGGACTCGAATGCTTTCAAATATTTCTTTTTCAAATTCCAAACTTGTTTGACATGATTTATTTTGAAATGAAAACAGTTTCTAATTTAGATTCTTCTTAAGCTTGCGTTACCTGAATTTGAAACGTCTTTTATTAAAAGACTTCAAGTAGAATTTAAAAAAAGTTATAGTTCTTTCATCAATTTTTGAATAATTCGAAGAAATTGCTTACACGAATCCTTTATTTGAAAAATGTGAACATTACATAGTTTAACTAGAAAACTTAAAAATAAAATATAATTGTTTGGATTAAAAAAAGAATGTCTACATGTTGTGTCTTCTTAAACACGAATTGAATTTCAACAAATATGTCTTTCGAGTTTGAATATTTTGGTTATTGTAAAAGTAGAAAGCATTGTGACTAAATTTCTTCTATTACACTCATGACTTAAAGAAAAAGTTATATGGGATAGTAAATTCTGAATTCTTTATGGTCTTACGAAAGAGAATCAAATTCTGCGCCTAATAAGTACAATTTGAGAGAAAAATGTCAAGATTATAAAAAATTATTCGTTAAATTGAGATATTTATTGAATTTGGTCCCTTATCACACGCAGAATTTTATTAACTTTCGTGTTATTATGAGGAGAATTTTAGTTAATATTAGAAAAAAAATAGGTAAATGTACCATGTTTTTATATTTTTTATTTTTTAAGTTGTTGCTAATTTCAAAATTTCAAAAGATCCCCAACTATATCCACGGATTTTAGAGGATTGCGCAATATTTCAAAATATTTAACTGAATTTCAAAGGATTTCTGAATAATATCAAGTATTTGAAGAAATTTCGAGAAATTTGAATGCCTTTTAAAATATTTTAAGTGGTTTACGGAAATACAAGGATTTTAGTCACTTTTAAGAGATTTTACGAAATTTCTAGGAATTTTAAATGGTTAAAAGGAATTTTTATAGAATCTTGAAGACTTCAAGCGATTTTAAGAACTTAAAAAGATTTCACGGAATCTCTAAGAATGTTGATGGATTTCCAAGGAGCGTTTTTTTAAGAGGATTTAAAGAGACTGCGTACCCCCTCTCCATTTAAAAACACTATTATCAAAAAATGTTCAAAATTGACAAAATGACGGCTGTTTTTCTGAAAATATCTCGTGTTTTTGATCTTTTTTGTGGAAATATCACATTTATTTTTGTTCTACAATATAATTTTATGCCGACACATTTTTGAAACTGTTGAATCAAGTTTATTGTTAATTGTAGTTTATATTTAATTGTTTATTGTATATTTGACTAATTTCAAGTTGGGTAAGATTTTATTCATTGGTATATATTTGCCTCTAAATGAGCTGCATTTATTGTTAATTGTTAATTATTAATCTAATCTATTTTTTAGAACAGTATTTTTCACTAATTTTCCATTTGATGTAATTTGTTACGTAAGAAGATTATTTAATAGGAAATTGTTTTTCATATAATATTAAGAAAAAAAATTATATTTAACAACATCTCGTGAAATGTGATGAGATTTTTCGTTATGTTTTAACTGATCCCCTCCCCCGATTTTTAAGGTCACCCGATTTATGGATCGTCCCTTTCGGGATCGATACCAACAAAAAAGATGTAAGTAAAAATCAGATTTTGAGACATGAGCTGAATTTCTTCGATTGCAGGGATCGTTTCGCGGGAAGCTTTGACAAAAATCTGTACATTTGAAGACAAACAGCATCACTCGTGACATGATGGACATTGGCGAGAGCAATAAAACATCAATATTTGAACCTAACACGTTGGAGGCAGAAGCGAAAATTCAGTGTTTGAACGAGGCATTCTAAATTTAGGAGGAAGTATTGATTTTACAATTTGGACCCCTCCCAAAGTAAAAAATAAACCAAGCCAAATGTACTCTACTTTGATAGAGTGCCTCTCCTCTGCGCGGCTCGTTTCGACGCATAGGCTACAGAAAGAGGGAGAGAGAGAGAGAGATATATAGACTCAGAGAGAAGGTACAAGGATAAAAACTGGAGTTTGATGTAAAAGAGGAAGAGAGAGGTGAAATGCCGGAGTTCCTTCGTGGTAAGAAACAAAGAACAGAAAATTGATCGTTTGTCAAGTTTTATGTTCCCGGTTCAGAGCCGCGTGGT
Organism: Acraspis erinacei; assembly: GCA_035041075.1. NCBI lineage: Eukaryota > Metazoa > Arthropoda > Insecta > Hymenoptera > Cynipidae > Acraspis > Acraspis erinacei. The sequence continues at coordinate 21,886,606 of JAWWLR010000149.1, forward strand.
GGGAGGGCCAACGACCAACACAATAAGATAAACTGCAAAAATTCTATTCGTCGAGAAGAAACCGCGAAAAAGTCGAGAAGAAGCGAGAAAGAAGCACATTTCGAGAAAGATAGAGGAAGCGGTTCTGGACCGATAAGATCGAACTGAATGTTAATTTACCCTGAACGGCTTAAAAAAGAAAATCGGGAATAACATTTATCAGGCGGTTTTGAAAGAAAAATTAAAATTAAGGTTTTAGTTTGAAAAGAAGAAAGTATTAACGTTTTGAAAACGATCTTTTCAGATATCAACCCTGAAATTTAACAAACTTCA
>JAWWLR010000149.1:22054518-22064993 GCA_035041075.1 Acraspis erinacei
TTTCAGCATTCACCAATAAAAATAGAAAATTAATTGAACAGATCATTAAAAATTAATAAATTTCTAACTTTAAACTTTAAACATTTCAAATGAAACATTACTGAATTAAAGGTACTTTAAATTGTTGATATAATATTAGAAAACTTGAATTTTTTTAATACGCACTAAAGTACTGAAAAATATCATTAAAACTTCGAGATGCCACATAATGAAATTCCAGTTACTTCTACAAAATTCCATGAGTTTTTCAGATCTTTTAAAAACGACTATGGCTTTTGCAGGTTTTCGAGGTCATGTAACACCCTTGTACTAGCAGTTTTGATGTAAATATGAATTCAAAAGAATTCAAGGGAATTCGACAAAAATTCAAGTTGAAACCAGAATTCCCTTTAGTACAGCTGAATATATGCAAGTTATTCAAAAGAATGCTAAATAATTCACCGGAATAAGAAAAAATGAAAATAATTCAAGTGCATTCAAGTGAATTCAAAAGAAATCTAAAAATCCTGAATTCAGTATTTGTTAACTATAACCAACCCTTCGTCCCTTTGCTAATAAGAAAAGTATTGATTTCCTTTTTAAGATTCTTGGAAGAACTGAATAAAGAACGTAGTTTTTATACTTGGACCTTTAATCTTGAAGTCTGAAATAGCAGTTTCCTACTGATTCAAATTTAGACATTAAAAATGAATTTAAACTTGCCACCTCTGATGTACATCCTAACCTTGAGATGAGCCTTAATACTCAAAACTTTAAGCAGCTTTTTCCTCTAAACAGCACTTTTCCAATTGCTGGTTAGGATAACTCACCAGCGAAGACTCGTAAATGGCTGAAATTTGACGAAATTATTGAAAACATTTTTTCCGATAAATAATAAACATCTTATATTAACGGTAAAACATGTTCACATTTGCTATAAAAAAGACAATATATGGTATGGTACACTAAAACTCTGCTTCATCTGTGAAATAAGAATATATGAAAGACAAGGGCGTGGCAAAATGAGCAAAAATGCAGCAGCAGTAAGAGCTCTAGAGCATTCCAAACTTTTCGAAAGAATTTTTTAATGCTATTAGCCACAGTAGTGAGTATTTGGCGGGAGAAGGGTCATTGTACTCGAGAAGGATGGAAAAGGCGGATTGCGAGACTGTACATATCTTCCTATAAAAATTGTTCGCTTTGAATAGAATTGGAATTTGGAATAGAATTGCAATGAATAAATCTCTGGGAAATGCTAATGAAACAACGCGTATTATACATTTTAGTGCGAAAGCTATAGCCTAACGAGAAATTTGTTATAAAAGTATTTGAGTTGATAAGAGGCGAAAGCAATATATATACCGCAAACCATATGCTTTCGAATTGACTTGGTCGATCACAAAAATATTTTTCCGACACAAGCGCAGAGGACATGAAAGCTTGGTAGCTGCTAATGAAAAAAAGTCAGTGAACGGAGCGAAACATGATTTTCCGTACTGAAAAAGTAATCATCTTTGCGAATGCGTTTCAAATGAAGAGTAAATCCAAGAAAATACATTTCAATGGTTAGTATCAGGCTACAGAGATCCTTGACCCAGCACTGCGTAAACGAGGCTCTGCTTCTAAGTACAGTCAACACGAAAATACGATGTCTCAGAGCGATTGCAAAGAGTTAGCTCTACATATGCGATATGCATACATCGATGTAACTTATTTGGCTGTGGTGACAACGATGTAACACAAAGGAAATGCGAGATGGATAAAAGAAGAGCAAAGTGTACGGCGACATATTTTCTTCAGTGCGAAGTCCAATTTTTGAAATAAACAGATTTTTTAAAGGGTCACGTATTTTAACCTCTTCTTGCTTTACGCCATATTTTTCGCTCATTCATTTATCAGATATCTCTAGGAAATAAATTGCTTACTGTTAAATTATTTGCATGACACGTTTAGCAGTAATTGCATCGTCTCCATTATGGTCTTCTTTTAAGAGCACCTGAGAACATCTGGATGAAGATCTAATTTATATCTTAACCTAGCGAATATTAAATTTACTACAAATGCAGCTTAGCATAATGTTTTAAAACTCCACTAGCAGCAGCTTTTCGGCGAAACTAATAATTTACCGGAATTATGAAGCATTTGTTATTTTTTTATATACATTCCCGGAAGAGAAATTGCTAGGAAAAAAAGTACAATGCTTTTTAGGATTGCTGGACCCACAACATTCATTGCGGACCTGTCCAAACCTTCGTGTACAGTCTCTGGACTAGAGATATTTTTTCCAGAAGAGATGCTGAATATATAATCCGTATAAAGCGAGGCATAAAGTATACATATAATGCCCAGTAATCGTAGGCCCCTTGGTTAGTGAATCCCATAGTGGAAGATAAATCTCAGTATACATCTATATAACAGAAGAAGCGAGAAGCAAGAACAAGAAAAATAAATTGCAATGTTTCCGGTTTTTGTCATTGTACATTCGAAGCATCGAGAAGCACCCACACATAGATTTATAAAGAGGCCTCGAGGCCGGAAGTCAAGTCTGAAAACATTTTTCTGTGCACCAAACATGTTAAGTGAATTGCCTTAGAGAACAAATGCATTCCAAAAATAACATTTTATTCTTCTAACCAAACATTTTTCCCTTTATAAACAAAAAAACAATAATCGAACAGAGTGGCCGCAAGATTTCATTCATTCATTAATAATCAAAGAACAGCATTTTAATCCTTTAAAATTTTTACCATAAAATCTTCTATGAACGAAATCGAACAATTTCAGATTAAAACTTAGTAATATCAAATTTACTTATTTATTTCTACCATATAAAATAAATATTCAGTTCAAAAGAACGAATTTTCAACAAGATTTTAAATAAAAAAGATGAAATTTTCATTCAAAAGGACGAATTTTCTGTCCGAGTAGACTATGCGTCTTATTAAAAAATAGGTTTGAGAACACTTGTAGTTCTTTTTGAGATGAATAATTGTGCTTCTTAACATTTTTACCTATCTTGCATAGCTGGACAGGAATATAGAATTTTTTATTTGTGATAACACGCAGATGCATCCCACCTTCAAAACCTTTTTTGAATGCTCATATACCTAAAAAAATAAAATAAAACTGCTTGTGACACGATTTGCACGATTCACTTAAAAAATTGTCACGGTTCCCGGACTAATAGAAATTCCTTAATTTTTCTACATTTTTTCAAACTGCCCGACTCACCTGATTCCCAGGTTTTTTTCTCTCCTGATTTCGATAAACTTTCAGCTGAGAAGGAGCAATATTGTCAGAAGAAAAGCGATTTTGAAATTTCTTCGCGAGAACATCTAATTAATAGATATAGTTTCGCTGATGTTTTACGAGACAGGAGAACAAATTCTTCGAGAGGTCAGGCAATAGTTTCCAGCAATGGCTGTATACCTATATTTCCGTGAAAGGGATTCTTCAAACTAATTTAGTATACAGCAAAGTTGCTTCGAAGAGGCTTACAGACGACTACAGAGTATAGAGCACGCCTGGGTAGTCTAGTTATAATTTATACCGCGTCTACGGTTTCGAGCCGATTGCTCTTCGGTCAGGAACCTCACATGTCGCTGACTATACTGCGCGCAATGCACTCCGTTGCAATAACGAATCCAATACCGGCATACCTGTATACGTACACACCTCGCTTCCGGCATCGTTGACACGCAATTGAAAATTCATTATCAACCGATATCTTGTCAGCTGTCTTCGATAACTTATTTTACGTAAATTCAGAACTTAATTCTGTTTGATATATAGTCATTCTCTATTATTATGATAAGATATTGTATTGATTTTCTGTATCTTATATGAACCGGACAGCTTTATGCACATAATCAATAGGCAGGGCTCGAACGTCTTCTAGAACTAGCCTTCACTTTGGAATGAATTGCCTTTTCTATATGCTTTAATTTGGAAAATTACTTAATTATTTATTATTGCATTTTTAAATTATTATTAAATATTATGATTATATTAAATTTTATTTTACATATACATTCTTTATACAATTATGAAAGAAACTGGTACCTAATGTCAATTTTTGTTGTACTTTCATTTTAATTTAATTTAATTAATTATTTTTAAACAATTCGAACTCTTGAAACTAAAAACTTTGTTATTTGAAGTAATCAAAACTGCGCTGCAAATTAAATCACTCAAACTAGAATCGTTTTATATTTTTAACTTTTAAAATTCAAGCTTACAAAATTTTTAATACAGAAAATTAAACTGCCAAATTAATTAAATGTTTAACTTTCATAAATTGAACAGTGCAAGGATTAATTTAAATTAAAACTAATCCTCCCTTTCAGACTCAATAAAAATGTCCAAAACAATCATCAAGTTTAAAAAAACTTGAAAATAAAAATTTTCTCCCTTCCAACACAATAAAAATAATAAAAACAAAAAAAGGGCCTCTTAAAATTCAGAAAATTATTTCTTCTAATATTTGATCAAATTCCTGGTTATCAAATAAATTTACTGTCGTTTGCCGGTATTTCCCGGCCTCAACATAATTTCCAGTTTTCCGGTCGAGTGACCATCCTGGTATATTTGAAATTATTAATTTTTTAAGACACGACCGATTGAAACATTTCCGACCTAAAAATATTCCACTAACAACGCTTGCAATTTCAAACAATTCAATACAATACGCATTCAGGCAATTAAGAGATTGTTCCATTCCAAACGCTATTGATTTTTAATTGTCTGATGATCACATTATAAAAAAAGTCTCACGATGTAAGCTCTGAGTATGTGATTGTATTTAGATATGCGAACAGTATATCATTTTCGCTGCGATGCACGTAGAAAATTTGAGAACTCTCTATAGTTCAGAGTGGCTACTCCAGTCTCAGAAAAAAAAATAATTCCCGGTCATCAAAACATTTTTCCCGCAACCACCCTTGTAACAGAAAAAAAGACGGGAATTCGAAATCGACACCTTGTACTATCTTTGGAAGTAATTGCCTTGATTGGCTTCCGAGAAGTCGTTTCAACAAATTTCCCTATCGCGAATATAACTTTGAAGAATATTGACAGGTGCATGTGATATAGTACCACCTAAATAAACTAATCGAATGCCAGATTTGATTGAATAACGAAATTTTAAAGTGATAATTAATCATTTATTGAATATACAAAGATGAAAATAATAAATGAAAAACTTTTACGGCAAAGAAATGTTTCCTTGATGAAGGCATTCTTCGAAAGGTAAACTAGAGTTTGAAACCCTGAATAAATATTGACTGCCTCTATATTTCTACTCTTCGAGGAAATAATCCCCTTTGAGAAATTTTTATATCACGAATATTGCTATGGTCTATAGAAATTTTGCTTTGAATTTCATGTGCTTCCTAATATTAGATTTGAAAATTAGTTTACCTTCTGTCCCTACGCAATTTTCCGTCTAAGTGTTTTTTGGTCGATGTCCAATTTAAGGGCTCCATCAATACGGGCAACTTCTCTTGTTAGAGACTTTACCTTTTGATAATGTCCCGACGAGGGTATAGTCAGAAATTGTTGTTCAAAGGGAAGAAGTGATATTGTACTTCGAACACTAAGGAACGAGGCACTTTGTGGATGCTAAAGCAATTACTGGCCCTCATTGGCTGCCTTTAACATTGATAAAATCGCATTATGTTCTTGGGGACTAAAGGACGCATTATTTTTGCATAAATTATATTTATTCTTGTCGCGACGCAAGATATTTGCTCCGAGATAAGAAATATAACGTAATATCGATTTTTTGGTAAAGAAAGTTCACGATTATCACGTTTGAGAAACTATCCCAGTATGTAATTAAGACACGAAAAATACACATTGGTAAAACTAAGAGTTAAGAGACGAATGTCTAAAATCGATGTCAGCAAACTAAAGTATACACGCAAAAAAAAATCAGCTACACTTACAGAATTTTAAGTTAAGATAGCGACAGCATAGATTTTCTATGAAGATCACCCATTTTTCTGCAGGCGTCACTCAAATTGAGTTTAAAACAATTATTTTTTAAACATACAATACATTACGAATTTTCGGTGAAATTGCTCAATTTTCAAATAATAAAATTAATTTTTATCTAAACTGACGTCTCTTCAACCGAAAACATACCTTTTTAACCAAATAATAGTTCAGTTGTCAGCTCAAAAGATGAATTTTCGTTCAATTTTCAAACAAACAGATAACCAACGAGATTACATTTGTATCAAAGAAGCTAAATTTTCACAAAAAAATGGAATTGTAAAATTTTCAGTTAAAGATATGAATTTTTAACTACAATATTTCATCTTGAATCAAAAAATATTTTTAACCGTAATTTGAATTTTCATCTGAACGAGTGAAATTTGTACTAGTTGAATCAGTATTTTGCATTATCACTTATGAACCAGTCATTTTCCAACTTTGACTGGATGAAACAGTAAGTGACTCAATTGAAACAGCGCTACTGAATATACCAGTGACGTCAAATGATAGATTCAATCAGTGATTTACCGCTCCACGCGGGCAAGACATGGACCGTTGTTTTATACAAAAATTGGTGCCTGACTGCTACAAGCACAACATTGTTGTGGGAGTAAAGTGCGGTTTCTAAAAGATAATTTTGCAACTTTTTCCACAATAAGGAGGAAGGATAAGTGTCATACCTAACCAGCCGACAGGCGACAATGTGTACGGCTAGCTGACTACTGGTACTGAGAAACCAGTGAACCTCACTGATTAAACCAGTGCAGGAATTCCACTGAGTGAAGTAGTGATTTCTCACTGATTGTAAGTGACACACTTCTGGCTATTTCAACCAGTGATATTTTACTGGAAATCAATGAGATTGCACTGGTTCATTTTAAGAGAGTGAAGATTAATTTTCTACAAAAGACAAATTTTCAACAAAGTTCATGAGTTTTCAACTAAAAAAGATATAATTTCCACAAAAATAGAATAGTTAAATTTTCAGATAGAAAAATAAATTTTCAAGCGAAAAAATGAAGTTTCCTCAACTTAACCAGATTAATTTTCAATAAATAACGGTTGTGGTTTGTAACGAAAAAAGATCAAACTTCTGCTAAAATAAATGAATTTTCAACCCCAAACGGAAAAATTTTTCACCAAAAAGAAAGATTTGTGAACAAAATCGTTGAATTTACAACAAAATAATAAAATTAACTTCAACTTCAGTTCACAATTTGCACAATTTTCTGTAACTTTATAAATTTATGGACATTTTCGGTAACGATCACTGAACTTTTCTGTCAAGTTGACATCTTCAAACTTTAAACTACAAATAAAGCATCAGTTTTGTAAAAATTCTGAAAATCCTTAACTCTTTTTCCCCCGTGTACGCAATTCTTAAAATAGTTTGTCTTATAAAGAAATGCCTGTAATTTTGATTAATATGGACTAGTTTGGAGAAATTTATGTGACTTGTTATGAGTTTGTTCCGGTTGAGGAATGTACACAAAGTATGATAAAAGCTGTCGCGAGTGGTCTTGAACGGGGGTTGGTGCACCGTCAAGAAGAGGTGGTGGTCGAGAGCATCGAGGAGCAGACAAGGCAACAAGATTGCTCACCCTCACATGTTGCTGACGTCAAGCGAGACACATACTTTTAAATGAATAAAAGCAAATTGATTTTGTGACTGTCGCCGTCTTTGTCATATCTTTTTAACGGAAGCAAGTTTTCTCGCACCCAGCAATTTGAGAGAGAAATCCGCGTGATTCGGAAGACATACATTACCCTCCGGAATCGTAGAGAATTGCCAATTGAGCAAGACAAAAACTGAAACTCATTTGCCTTAAGTGCTCTATCGATTTCCCTTACATTATGATTTATATATCTTCCTCGGTAAGAAGTCTTTTTCCCTCGTTATATATATACGGGAGCCTTTGCGCGAACAAAATAATTAAATTGATTTTTTACGATCTGCGCCTTAGCGGAGCGGACACATTAATCAGAAATGTTTATCGCTCATTTTAATTTCCAAACTCAAATCTTCAAAATTAAATTAACGAATTTAATGCGGAAAAATTGAAATTGAACATTTAAAATTTTCCTTCGCGAAGTTATGTACACTCAAAAAAAATTCTGGTTGGTAAATACCCAAATTTTCGAACAATCACTTTATTTTTTTATTGTCACAATGTTAATATTTTCCAGGATATTTTTCAAAGACACCCAAAAAATCTGTGCTTGGTTTGGAAATATTCCTGTAGCACTGGTGTTTAGACATATAACGCACAATTTCTTCTTATAACACAACTAAATTCACGGTTCACTGTAATTATTTATACTTATATAACTGAAAATACAATTAACAAATCGCGATTGTTCGAGAATTGGACATTTACGATGAAGCGTCAATTGACACATCAAGCAAAATGACATGAGATAAAAGCCAGATTTCTGGAAATCGACACAAGATCGCGACACTTCTGTTACCAGAAATATTAACCAGAATAGTTTTAACCAGAAAAAATCAACTAGAGTTCATTAACTAGAATTTTCTAGTCATAATAACCATAATTTCGGATTAAAATAACTAGAAATTTGTTAACTAGACGCGTCTAGTAACTTTAACCAGAACTTTTTTTTGAGTGTATAATATTATCGAATTGGAAAATTTCCGAATAATTAAATTCTCAACTTATAATATTACTTAGTTCCAAAAATTTCTGACAGAAAACTGCAGCATTATAAAATATCGAAACTAGAAAATTCCCGACTTGAAACAATTAAAATTTTTAAATACATTTTATTTGTTTATTAAAATACAATTATCAAATGGTTCTATAACAAAATTATTTTTAATGTTTAACGTTTTTTTTACAAATTTATCAATAAAAAGATACGAGTAAAATCAACGCGATTGGCATGAGATTTTTGCGCATAATATGCGGGAAAACTCTGATGGACAAATGGTTCGAGCATGTTGAAAGAATAAAAGATGAAAAACTAACGGAACAAGTTTATTAAGGTAAAGTAAATGGCAGCGTGCCCAGAGGCAGACAGCGGAAAGAATGGTTAGAGTGTGTGAATGAGACCCTAGTTAGAAGAGACATAAAAAGCCACAAAAACACGAGAGCTTGCATGAAAAAATACATAGACGTGAAAGAAGCTTAGAGAAGTATGCCAGTACAGAAAAGTATGGCGGCAAATAGTTAATAAAAAGAGTGTCAGTAGAGCGAATGACGCCTGAAGCAAAAGACCTCGGATGCTAATGGACCCAAGTGGGGAACCTCACATGATCATTTTGCGAGGATCTTCACTTCGGGTGATTGCTAGAGAGATTGATCAGCAACATTAGTTGGAGCAGTGTTGCGGGACGAACGTGTTATTTAAATAAGTATGACGAGAATTCTATATCAATCTAAAATTTCTATAATCCCGTCCCCACATCACTCCCTTTCCCACCTAATGGTGTAACTGTTTCAGTGATTGTTATTTCCGAATCAAAACATAATTTTAGAAACTTTAAACATTACAAATAAATATTGTATAAAAATATTTTGTTATTGCAGTTCTAATAAATAAACAATATTTATTTTAAAAGTTGATTGTTTAAATTCTGGAATTTTATATTTCAGGAATTTTCAAGATCGCAGCTTATAAATTTGGCAATTATCTGACGGGAATTTTCCAATTCCATAATATTGTAAACTGTTCGGGAATTCTATAATCTGGGAATTTTTTCAATTCGCGACTTTTATTATTCGGAAATTTTTTCATTCGGGAATTGCATTATTCGTGAATTTTATTGTTCGGGAATTTTATTTTTCGGAATTTTCCAGTCTTCCCTTTTTTTGCGGATCCTAAAACATGGGCCATTTCTACACAAGATCCGTGAAAATCCGTTTATATAGGATTCGCACAAAATAATTTCCTTAAGCGGTAAAGTTTATGGAAGTGAATAATCGTACATACATGGAAAAAAGTAGGAAAAAAATTTTCGTTGAAATATAATATCTCGTGTAGAAATGCAAGTATGGAGCTGGTAGAGTATCCGAGCAGTTGATCTCACTTTAAGTCCGGGGCTGGTCGGGACTACTGATTAGTGTCCCAGACCAGTTTCATCATGGAGAATTAGTCGGGGGCTGACTAGTTGACCCAACTTATCCCAGTCGGGGTCTACTCAGGTACTGGTAGGGTCCGAACAATAACATGACTCTCTCTCAAAAAAAAAAAAAACAGTGCTGACTTTAAGATTTCCAAAAGCAGAGTGCATCAACTGCTCTCTTAGACTGAACCAGTGAAATTGTCACTGGTTGTATCAATACTTTGAATTATCACTGGCGAACCAGTGATTTTTCCACTTCGTCCGGGTGAACCCGTAAGAGACTGAACTAAAATAGCACTACTGATTCTACCAGTGACACCAAATGATAGATTGAACCGGTGATATAGCGCTCCACGCGGGCAAGACATGAACCTCCAGTCGTCTGGTACGCGCGCGTCAGCGGTCAGGTCTTGGC
>JAWWLR010000149.1:22080579-22095810 GCA_035041075.1 Acraspis erinacei
TGCAGGAGAACGATCTTACTGAAATATGCACTTAAAGTTTAGTGAGTGGACACTTCATACTTTCATCAGAGACTGGACAAAGGAAGTCAGAGGGAACTTTGTTGCTTGCGATTGTGACTTTGACTTTAAAACTTCATCGACATTGGAAGTGAATAACTGACTTAGCATGGAATTTGTATCGAACTAATATCCTATGAATATTATGTGAATGTTTTATTGCTTAATAAGTGAACAAAATTTTGTGCCATTTGTGAGGATTTATTAAACATAAATTTAATGATTTCGATACCTCCTTAATCATTTCGAAATTGCATCGTCACTTATCACGCGTTAGTGTTTTTCAGAGCGTGTTATCAGACTCTTAGAAAACAAATATGAGTAAGCTCCATTCGAAATTGGCTGAAATTTACTTTTCGGGCGTTTAATATTTTCGATGTTGATTGCCACATTAAATAAGCTCGCATTTTGCAATGCTGACTCACAACCAGTGAGAAAATCAAACGAATTCTCGTGAATTCAGCAAACCGGTAAAGTGGCTTCTATATATATTTTTTATTGTTAGATTCGATAGTTCAGAATAAAGAAGTGGTTGAAGCTGACGTAAATGATTGCCTTATCCACTTGAAGAACCTAAATTGTCTGAAGGACAAAATTCACGAACAATTATCGTGATTATGATAACATTTCTGAGCTAAATAAACGTATGTTTCAATCCAAAATGATATCGAACTAGAAATTTCTACATTTTGATTAATTACTCGCGATTGATTTATTGCTGTTTTCTTCCAAATCTTCATTAGTAGAAAATTACTAGTAGTGAATTGGCGTCAAGACACTTTTTACCACGTTTTATTATAAAAAAGTACTTCACTGTCTGAAGTCATTTTTGTAGAGAATTTCTCTTCGGTTACATGTGTTTGCGAACGGATTTTTGGGCGCTGTCGATAAGAGTTTCGCCTTTAATTGTTTTTCACGTTAAATCTTTGGAAATAAAAATAATTGAGCGATAAAAATTTTGAAAGCACACATTTCGTAGGCACAAATAGAAGTTTCTAAAGATATTTCCACAACAAACGGTCGGTACTCGCTTTTCCTCTAGCTCTATTTCGAAACTTTTCGTGGATTTTTTTGCAAAAATATATTGACTTTCCTTTTGAAAAATAGAAGTATGCCAATAACAGGCAACTTGCGAGAGCCAGTTTTAAAAATATCAAGAAAATAACGGTGAAACTGAGTTTCCTTGTTCTTAAAAAAAAACTCACACAAAAAAACACGCACCATTAAAATCCAAGAATTTCTATTTCCGTAACGTGACGGGTCCAAAGTCGACTTTTTTTAAATTTGGAATATTGCTTCCCACAAAATGATTTTAAAAAAATTCCACGCTTGGATTATGGGAAGGATGGGTCGGCTATATTGTATCTCCGAAATGGAACCTTTGAAATTTCAGAGCCGAAACCGGTTGCTGTACTAAAAAAATCAAACTCGGACCGTTACCTTTTTTTCACTTTCAACCGACGTAAACAACCTGCATCACTCTTTTACTCCAATTTCTAAAATAGACTACTAAATATTCGAAATTTTGATACTTTTATTCGTGAAAAATGTGACATTTTTTCATAATTGTCAAAACAAACAACTTTTACATTTTTCTTCGAGAATAATCATCAGTCCCGGACACAAATTCCCAACTGTTTCTTAATCCAATCGTCCCCCAGCACTTTTATTTTAATTCAAACAAACACTCAGCTCTAAGGAAATCTTTTCCTTACATGAAATTAAAATAAACTTTTGTCCTGACGCCTTTTCCGAGTATCGACACTCATGTTTTATTGCAATTTAAAACGTGAGACCACCGCACAGTGGTTCGGAAATTGGCCCCACTGGATAAAAAATGCCAGTATGGCTTGATGCACTGATTATTTAAGAGATATTTTTTGTTGAGAAGTGGCAAACTTTAATTTTTGATACGAGTATCCACAATGACAAGCTCTGAAAGCCCAAGTAGACAAACAAGTATGATCAGTTGCAGTTGACATCCGTCTAAATCTAAAATGTAAACTCGGGAGAGCATGTCCGTCATTTCTGTCTGACTCGTGTCTCTCTTTCCCTCTCTCAATCTTCTTCCGTCTCTCTTCACTGCTTCCAGACCCCTTCCCACATGGTGCACATACACACGTGTGATTCACACAAACGTACACACGTGTAAATAAAGGCGCGAGGCCGCATTGACAAGCGTCGTCTTCGCCGTCACCGTTCACGATTGCTAAAACGTGTGATTGTACGCGATGAATGAAATCGAGCCACGCGGTGCAAAGTTGCCAAAAATTGTAATTGTACTAAAGCTTTTGAATACGGCCCAACTGAACACGTTTGCAGTTTACAAGTAGATCAAGCGAACCCAGAGATAGAATGGCAAAGTAAAAGATTACCCCGTCTCCACAATAAACAATGTCAATTTTTGAATTTATTTAAAATATTTTACAATTTTAAAATGCTGGATAGATCTAATTTGGAAAAATATGATCATTTCCATTGAAAATCAAGAATTCGGGAATAGGCTAGATCACAACCACGAAGATTTTATTTTGATATTTACTGTATGTACAAGACGAATTGCTAGAAGTTGCACAGTTTAAAAAATATATAACCTCAACAAATGCAGTTCATCAACCCTTGGGAATTAAATCCTTTTTTCTTCTATTTTTGTATATCCTGCCAATATGTCTCTATTCACTGAGTTTGACTATCAAGAAAACACCACAACTAGAACATGTTTGTTAAAATACTTGCTCGATTTTGCAAAGCAAAAAAGGTTCGAATTTTGAAAAAAATTATGCTTGTTTACAGGAAAGTGAATATTGCGTTTAAGAACTTGTGGAGATGTAAGATTAGAGATTAGACATGAGAGTGGAGGTGACACCGGAAATCGGAAAATAAGAATGATTTTTGTTGTTTTTTGCGTACTCACGTTCTAAATTTATTGTGAAGCACGCCACTGTTCGATGACGCTCACTCACGCACGCGGGGTCACACACTCGTACGTTAGACGACGTGATCGTAGTCTTGCTAATGAAACACATCGACGTCGTTCCAGAGTCTCACTCAATTTCCAGGGGGAGAATCCACCATGCAAATGCACCGGCACACACACCCGCACGTTTATTGTCCGAATACGTTTGAAAAATATTTGTTTTGTTTGGTTCAAATTATGACGAAAAAAAGGCGCGCAATCGCCAATGGAGATTATCGTTTAACAGGACAACAACAAGTACCGGATACAACAAAATGGCGTTGTGTCCGAACACCCGCGCTTGATCAGGTTGAAAATGCCGGAATAGCAGCGTGTTAGAAAGATCGACTGACTGGCGGGGTCTGCGGCCCTAAGTGGTTCGACGTTAAGAACGAACTCGACAGAGAGAGAGAACGAGAGCGCGCGCGCGAGAGTGAGCGAGAGAAAGAGGGAGGAAGCGATGTGAGAGTGAGAGAGAAGAATTGAGGAGAGACAACATGAAGGGTGGGGAAAGGTGGGTGGAGGGGGAGCAAGGGTGGCAAGAAGAGAGGGGCGGTTCGTCAGGATCGTAAGCCAGGGGGTGTTTTAGAGCCCCACACCAGAAGGCGGGATATGGGAAAATGAGTTATAATATTAGATTCACGTTTTTTATCATTTTTATAGGCGCTGGAGAATATTAAAAATGAGGGGGGACCAACTGGAAGCGAGCGCCGAGTCACGTGAAGGTCAGGATCGTATCTAGATTCCAAATTTAGGGTTTTGCTGTTTGTTTCTCTTACACAAAGCTAATGTTCATATTTTTTGTATTCTTTAGTTTTAATTGACATTTCAGATTTTCATCATGTTCGATCGACATAAACATTATTTTTATATGGCCTAAGGAAACAAGAGCAGCTGCAGGCATTGATAAAGGGACTCGACATTCCTGCAAAGTTCACTTTTTATGTTATAAAACATGTTCAATATCGAAAATTATAAGAATTTCAACAAAATAAATCATCGCTGACATTTTTACTATTCAAAATTGATGAATTTGCAATTGCAAATCTATACAGTTGAAGTTGAGCATTAAAAAATGCATGTATTCAAAAATTTGCTGATGATTTGCATTTGAAATTTCATCAATTTGGAAAATTTAGAAATATAAACTCTTGACTTTGATCTGCAAACCCACTGAAATCATCCAAAAATACGAATTTTTATTTATAATTCTTTTAAATTAAAGAATTTTTTAATTGTAAATCTTCAAAATTGAACTATTAAAAAAGCGTTAAAAATTACATACATTTAAAATATTAATCTTGAAAAGTCAATAATTCGCAATTCTGAATTTGCGAAATTCAAGAAGTTTCAATTGTAACTCTTCTATATTAAATTTTCAGTTCAAAAAATTTACAATTTGAAATTGTTCAATTTTCTGGTTGTACAGTACAAAATTATGTAATTTGGATGATTTACATGCGAAATTTCTTCCATTTAGAAGATTCAGAACTGAAAATTTTACTTGTAATCTTCAAAATCAGCAAAAACTAAGTTTTATTTATAATGTTTTTAAATCAAAGAGTTTTCAATTATAAATCTTCCAAAAAAATTTAAAACTATAAAATTTAAAATAATACTCATTAAAACTTTAAGGTCACCTTGTTTGTTATTTAGATAGAAAAATTCCACATTAATTTTAAATTTGTTTCTTTGCTTCTAATTCCTGCTAAGAAAAAACTTATATTAACACAAAAGTTATAGAAAACACCATTTTTTTAATTTAAATTTTTAACAAAGCCGATGTAGTTATTTAATTATTTATTTTAATTTATGATTCTTAATTACATTTTATAGTACTTTAAGTTCAAGCATTTACTATAATTCAATAATTAATAAGTAACGTATAATGAACGAGCTATTTTTGCTAGTTATTAACAATGAGTTATTGTTAATTAATTTATCATTATTATTGATCATTAATTTATTTTCATTATTCAATGACGTAGTTATTCAATTTTTTTTTAGTTTTTAATGCTTCTACCTAACATTCATTAATTAAAAATACCTCAATGAAAAAAATGGTTCAATTTCAAGAAGAGTTTCCAAGCTACAAATTTTCAAGACACCGTCCAATATTACGGAAATTTCCGTAAAATAAACTGCTCAAGCATAGGGGTGGAGTATCATGGAAATTTCCGTAATACGAATAGTTAAAAGTATGTTAGCTGTACGGAAAATTCCAAGATACTAGACGATACAAATTTGAAAAAACACCAATTTTTCCTGTTAAAATTACTATTGTAAGTATACTGAATGGTCTAAATGAACACAAGCAATTTTTATCAAACTTTCATCAAAACGAATGGACGCGCTAAACTTTTAATTGAGCGTATGGAATTTTCGATACTCTTATTGCACCAGCGCAGCAGTCTACTTTCAATTATACTTTAAGAGTAAGGCATTAAATTTAAAACTATTAAATTCGATTTTTCAACAAAAAAGTTTTTCTGACCACAAAAATGGTTTGATATCCATGAGGCTTAAAAAAATCTGTTCCTTAATGGGTGAAAATAAAAAAGCTAAATTATTCAATGAACATTGTGTTGTCAAAAGTATTTCAGAACAACATAAAGCCTTTGTCTTATTAAAATTAAAAGCGATATTTGTACAAATAATAATAAATGAGGTGCAAACCGTATTTAAAATTTCATTTTCTTAAATCTAAAAATAAATATTTAATTAAGTCATTCAAAATATTTCTTATGTTGAAATAATAATTAGATCTGCGTTTAGAACCGCCATATCGGTAAATTGAAAAATTTTAATGTACAAAATAATTATTTAAAAAATGATGTTTAGTGTTATATAAAATTATTTTGAAATTAAACAATAATGAGAATATCGATTATTATCCTTCTTACAACTAAATTCCCTTGACTAACATAAATGTGGTATTATTGGATTATTGTCCATTTTTTTTTTATTATTTTGAAGTATATTTTTACTTGGTAATAACCTAACAATCAATTATTTTCAGGTAAGAATCTTTAATTAATAGTCTATTACATCACCAGTAGAGTTAGTCACGCCTTTACACGGGGAGCGTTCCTTGGGAACATTAAATTCCACGTGAAGACTTGTTGAACCCTGCGAGTGATGTACGATATTTTATTCGAACCCAACATGTTATGAGACTTCAGAGCCCCCTGAATAGTGTGCGTTAGATGGCGTTATTCAGCGGTCATTTGTGCAACTAGTTCTCTGACAGTGGGGCAGCGTAAGGAATTAATTATCTGCCGCTAGCTGGGCGGTGTAGTAAAGGGCTATCTAACGCTCACTTTTCTTGGAGCGTTATAGGCTCATAACATGGTGGTTTCGAATAATAATCAATGTAAACGTGCAAATAAAAATCTTAAGCCATAAAATTAATAAAAACTGTTTTGTTACCGGATGACATAAAAAGTAGGGGGCACTTAAAAAGTTATTAAACTTCGAAACTATGATTGGAAACCAGAAAAAAGGCTTATTTAGTATATTTTTGTCTTCAGCTTTTTTCAAAAGATATAACGCTATCAATTTGTAAAAAGATAGTCAGGGGCACGTTACCTGATTCCATTTACTCATATTTAATCGAATTTGTCTTGATACCGAGTAAACTAAAAATAATTGGGGCATAGGGTATGTGGGAACAGATAATGTTAATTTTTTGACTTTCATCAATATGTATAAGTACAAATTTAATAACAAAAATTGGTAAAAAAATATATGGGCGGGTTTATAAGTAAAGTCAACTTTCGAATTTTTATATTTTTAATTAAAAATTGCAAGCTCTTGGAAAAAATGGTATTTTTGAAAATGACCCTTATAAATTCCAATGTCAGTTTTATATTTCTAAATTTCCTAAACTTCCTAAGAATGATTGAATAGTGAATTTTCCACGAATTATAAAAATAAGAGAAAGTTACTATCCATAATTTATATTGGAAGTGGTTTTATACTCTTAAGCAATAAAGTCAAAGTATATTTACTGGACGGTTTATAATAAAACTGCACCCGGAGAACAATTTTATTTGTCTTTGAGTCAAATTAAATTTTATATTTTGCACATAAAAAATAGAATTTGCTTCAAATAATAAAACCGAGTATACTCTTTTATTTAATACAGTTTGTATTTGCTATAATTTGTATTGGACATGCAATTTTCATCCGAAAATAAGTTTTTATTTATCTGATATCTGTCATAAAAGTTTAGTTTTCAGTTTAGTAGATTAGAGGAAAATAGATTTTG
The DNA here is from genome assembly GCA_035041075.1 of Acraspis erinacei. Classification (NCBI taxonomy): domain Eukaryota; kingdom Metazoa; phylum Arthropoda; class Insecta; order Hymenoptera; family Cynipidae; genus Acraspis; species Acraspis erinacei. The sequence goes on from JAWWLR010000149.1 coordinate 22,087,863, forward strand.
TTCAATTACAATCAAACTTTCTCTGGGTGTGTATACTGTATAGAGCTCAGCGCTTTTTTATTTAACGAGGAATGTTGTTTAATGTATACAATATATTCAGAAATTTTTTTTGCCCCCGTTTCGTAAAAATTCAGATCGCAATCAGCATCGTTTAGCTTTAGATTATATACTTTGTCACTATTGCGCTCTAAAAAAACAATATCGATCACGAGGAGGTCTATACTACATCGTTAAAAATTGTACAGTGAACACCACCTGCATAGACTATAAAAAGAGCTGTACAGTGAAGACCATTTAGATTTAGATCATGTTTTATTGATTTGGCCAAATTAAGTACACCCAAGGGCAAAAAGAGGTTTTGGTTTGGCACTATAAAAATATAAATAAAAAAATATGCACGTTACTTGAATCGAAGAAAAAATTGTTTAAAATAAAGCCATGTTTCTTGGATAAAAAATGACGAAATTTCTCCACAAATCCAACAGCAGACTACCTACTTCTACCATTTTTGTTTACTTTTTTGCTACACAACCAGGTTTTTGCTCAAATGCTAAATTATTAATGGAAATTTCATATTAAAAAATTGCGCATCGGAATACAACAATGGCTAACCCCTTGATTTAAAGTTTTTTTTTATTTTCCTGAAATTAAGTTCAGGTGCTTCCATGCAAAATGGATTTCAATGCGACAGTTTTCTAATTTAAAAACTTCCAAATTCCCAAGGAACCAGGAGCTGACAAATAAACATTATTTATAACCATGCAGGTCATATGAAAATCAACTGAAAGTTAATTATGCTTTATTAAGAAACACACAATATGTGCTACTTTTTTCTATATTATTCTCTAATTCCTTGATACTTTATTACAAATGTGCATTGCCATAGGTACTTTATTACGTATGTATTATAAAAGTAATAAAAGTCAATCAAAATTCTTATTTATTTTTCACAGGCTTCAGTCTTTCCCCTATTCCCCGTTTTCCCTTCTTTTCTTGTTTTTCACTAAAATTCGAAAATATTGGAATATAATAAGAACATCCAACGATTTTAGGTTGAAAGTTCACCCTTTTCGATTGAAAAGTCTACTATTATATTTTTGGGTGGGAATGAATCTTTTTTGGTTGGGAATTCTATAATTTGGTTGACAAACTTATTATTCTGTTAAAATTCAACAATTTTGTTAGAAAGTTATCCGTTTTGGTTGAAAAATCAACTGCTTTGTTAAAAAATCGTCTTTCTGGGTTGAAAATTGCATTATTTTGGTAAAAAAATTCGACTTTTTGGTGGAAAATTAACTTTTTTGTTGAAAATTCAACTGTTGTGTAGAAAATCCACATTTAAAATGATGTCCAAAATTCTAAAAATTTTATTTATTTTATAATAATTTAATCTTTGTTAAAGTCATTTTTTTGGCTGAAAAATTCACTGCTTGTTCAAAATTCATCTTAATGGCTTAACAATTAATCAAGATGGTGAACATCTTTTTCTTTTTTAACTGAACAATCTTTTTTGGTTAAAAATACTATAAGCCCGTTAGTTGCATCAGGTTGCGTAATGCGTCCCAGCCCAACAGGAATGGTTCATGTGGTTCTGCCTGTTTACGTTTGAAATCTTTTTTGGTTGAATATGCAAATGTGTGGTTAAACAGTCATCTGGATTGATTGAGGAATCATCTACTTTATTAAAAATTCGTATTTTTGGAAGAATACAATGGTTTTTTATTTAAAATTAAAATTTTTTGTTGTGAAATAACAAATATTACATTTTTGTTAAGAATCCATATTTTTTTGGTTAAAAATTCAACGAATAGTTTAAAAAATTTAACTACTTCGTTAAACATTTTTTTTAAATTAATTTCTTTGGTTGAAAATTCGTCTTCTTGGTTAAATTCAACTGCTTTTTATTTAAAATTAAATCTTTTATGGTTGAAATATCAACTATTACATTTTTCGTATAGAATTCATCTTTTTGGCTAGAAATCTTATTATTTAAGGGAATACATCCCTTTAAAAAGAAATCCAAATGTTTTGTTGAAAATTGGTCTTTTTTGTTTCAAAATTGAACAACTTGGTTGAAATTTTTGTTGTTTCTTAACTGGGAAATTTTTCTTGATTGAAGATTCAACTTTTCGGTTGAAAATTTAACTATTTTGTTGAACACTCATATTTTTGGGTTAAAAATTAAACTGTTTTGTAGAAAAATCATCTTTTTGGTTGAAGATTCAACTATTTGGTTAAAAGTTGAACTACTTTGTTTAAAATTCTTCTTTTTTTTTTTGAAGATTTATAATTTTACTTGAAAATTCATATTTTTTGGTTAAAAATGTCACTACTTTAGACGGACTCTAATCCCTCAAATATTAATTTTAATTACCGTAAAGGCATTATCAAGCCTGCTTAACCATTAAAACACCCTGACCCTTTTCTCATTTACAAATCGTCTTTTTATACCATATTAAAATACTTTACGAGGAAATTTATAGTTTTTCCCCACTAAGAGCCTGCAAGGCATTTCAGGCATAAATTTGCGTTATTAACGAAATTCGTTTTTAGCTAAAAGCTTTTCAATTCACCCGGTGGCTGTGGGCTTCTCCACTAGTGAAGCTGAAGCTAAAAAGATCGGTAAAATTCGGTTGTTTTCGGGTGAACAACACGGGTACCATGCGGGCTTGCCTCGCTTTCGGTTCTTCGTTCGTTTCGTCTCATCTCGCTCGTCTGTTCATTCGGATCGTCTGTTCGCGAGGTTTAAAGAATTTGCAAAAATCAATATATTCTCGCACCGCAAAAGAAACTGCAAAAAACCAGCCAGCCTCATCCCCAACGAACTTGAGAGTCGCTTTGTCGGTCGTTCGGTTTTTTTAATTTTTTAATTTTTTATTCAGGAAACCGAAAAAGGGTTTTTATTTCGAAAGAGTTGGAGAGAAGACGGTACCGACGATGCTAGTTCGTTTGGTTTTCTGAAGCAGTGTTCTTGGTAGGAAAAAGTAAAAAAATAAACGTTCTGAAACTGGTTACAAGAAAAACGCACAGGGGTTGGTTTTCAAAGAAATTAGCGGCAAGCGTCGCCTCAGAAGCAGTCGAAAGTCACTCTCTTATCGATCCGTGAAAGCAAGACGAGGTTGACCATGCTGTTTTATTTCTAAGGGGAGGCTTCAGTAAAATTTTACGCGATAAAAATTATAATCTTTCTATCTTCTTTTTAATTAGAATATTTTTTTCTGACTCGTACCCTTATACAGGGTGGCCGAAGAACTTTATTTTCGAAATTACCTGATTATTCCCTGACTACTTTTCCATTTTTCTTTACCATTAATATTTAAAGACCAAAATTCTAATCTTGTAACATTTTCAATTTAGAATCTTTTATAAATGGATTAAAATACCTTTGTAAATAAGTAAAACTTCTTAATTTAACGTCTGGGAAACAACAGATTAGTATTGGTAAGTTTGAAGTGAGTTTAAACAAATGTGAGGAAATTAAAAAGAATTTTATGAAATCCTCAAGAATTCTAGGTTAGTTTAAAAGATTTCATAAAGGATTAAACAAAAACTAAAAAACACATAAATTGAATTGAATAGAATTGGGCGAATAAGAAAAATTTAAAAGAATTTAAAAACAGGCAGGATAAATTATAATAATTCAGGGTGAGTTCCGAATGAATTTAAATGAACTGCAAGCAATATTTGAAAATCTTAAAATCCTAGGAAATCCGTCACTTTCTGTGAATAAATTCTTTTAAATCTCGAAAACCTTTGCAATCCCATGAAAGTTTCAAAAATGCCCTAAAGTTTTTCAAATCCTTTGGAATTCCTGCAGATTATTGAAATTTTTTGAAAACCCTCGACACATTTTAAAGCTCTTGATCTTGAAAACAGCTTCAAACTTTTTTGGATACTTTTGGAAATACCCTAAAATATTTTAAAAGAATTAAAGAAAATTCAGAAATATCTGAATTCATTATAGTGGTTAAACCATGGGATAATTTATTCAAAGAAAAGTTTATCTTTTATTATAAAAAGTGATTAAAAGTGAGAGCCGTGATTGTTTTTGACAGTTACAGGGGAACATGGATTTCCGTAAAATGTTTTTGTGCGTTCCTAGAACCAATGTCCCCTTAATTTTATTATGATTAAATTTTTTAAATACTGGAGTTCTCAAAAGGAGAGGATTTCGTTTCTTCAAAAAGTTCACTTCCGTCAATTTTTTGTTTTCATCTGACTTCGCAAATACATGTTGATGGAAATGTAGTCATGCATTATACACGCGCTCGCCAGGAAGAAACTTTTTTTTAACTTCAGGAAATGGAAATTCAAATAAAAATCAGGAGACTGCTTTCAGTTCTCCTAATGGGATTTTTAAATATTTTGTGTAGCTTTTTGAAGGAAGGGAGGAACGCGAGGAGCGTTTAGAGAAAATTGGGTTACATAAATTCCTTCTTACGTAAGAATTGTATTGAATAATTTCAAAGCGGAAAAATTCGAGGACACACGTGATCGTTTGCTTATTTCCGTCTGTCATGGGATGAAATTTGTTACTCTGCTCCCTCATTGCTTGATCATTTTCTCTTTAAGTGACATGACGAGGGTTAGGCAACGCTCAATAAATTGCATCTGCTGATCTTTCTAATGAAATATTGTACGAGCAGACGAACATTTAAAAGATTTTCATTCTTGAATAAGAAAAAAAGGAGTAAAATAATTTTTGAGCCATTTAATATACCAAGACTATTTATTGAATTAAACCCGAATTATAAAAATATTTAAATGAACTTTATTCTAATCAAAATTGAGGCCAAATGGTAAATAAGATTAAAATTTCATTAAATGTGGGATTTCGACCATAGTAGCCATTATCCCTCTCAGACATTAAAATGTTATCTTTTCTGGATATTTCCAGCACTCATTTTTAGTGTCAGCGATAGTAAATGAAGCGCTGAGTTTGTATGTTATAAATGACGTTCATAAGAATATAAGCCCGTTTACAAATCGTACACCACCGACTAGTAGAATGAGAAAGGCACTTTTTTAATACTCTCAAAATCTTTATAAAAAAAGTATACACTTTTTATTTTAAAATATCGAAATTCAACCAAAAAATAGCTCTTAGCGAATTAGTTGACATAATTATTAGGGCAGGTAAAAAAATCTGTTTTTTTGACTCGCAAAGTAAGAGTGCAGAAAAGTTGTCTTAGCTGCGCCAAATTTTGTTGTTGAAAGTGGACAATATGTTCAGGTCATGCATGATCAAAAGGCAGATTTTCCGCACTATTACATTTCGAGTTTTGAAAAACACTGGAAAAGTTCTATATTTTTTGAAATATTAGTCATTTCCAAACATACTGAAATCCCCACTTTTTTTAGAATTTTATTTTCTGGTCTTTTTATTAGTCGTCCTAACACTGGGAAGCATTGTATTGGACGAGATTCAAAATTTTTGAAAAACTCGCAAAATATATTAATAAAAGTGATTTTAAATTTACCGTATCTGGAGAATTCGCAAGTGATTAAGAACAATTGTATTTCTTAAAAGGCCTAGAAAGTGCTCTAGATTCTTCTAATTTTTCTATAAAAATAACGTAACCTTATTTTTCGCACAAACCGTATTGTCAGATAAATGATTTTTCAATTTCTTTTACACATAAATATTGAATTGAATGTTAAATTTAATCATAACAAATTATAAATCAGAATTACCGTAACTTGAGATTTTATTTGAAATACAGTATGGAAATTTTCAGAATTTCTAATATGTTTACATGAATTTGTTCCGTGTGTGTACATTAAATTTAATACTCACATTGCACTTTAATGTTTGCAGCTAGATATGCATATTGCATATAATACAGTTACAGAAATTGCACACGTAATTTTAATGTAATTAACACGATATTAAATTTAATATTTCCGAGGCTACCACAGACAAATTTACTTTAAAAAGTGACTGATGTTCATTAATAATGTGACTAATGTTCTTTTTCATTCAACAGAATTCGATAAAATTTAAAAGAATTCCAGGTGAAATTGTAGTAGATTTCTAAGAACACAAGAGAATTCAAAAGAATTTGTTAAAAAAAATTTTATTGAAATTACTAAAATCAGTTAACAGAATTCAGAGCGAAGTCAATAATTTAATTGAATTGAGAAAGATTTAAGGCAAGTAAAAAGAATTTGATGAAATGTCTAAGAATTCAAGGCGAAATAAAAAATAATGTAGCGTTTATTTAAAAAAAAAAACTAAAAATAAATCATTGCATTGAGTGATTTTAGAAGAATTCAAATCAATTTACAAAAATCAGCGTAAATAAAAACATGTAAGAGAATTCCAAAGACTTCAGGGCGAATTAATCACTATAAAGTGTAAATGAATTCAAATTATTTAAATAAATAAATACAAGACATTGTATTGATTTCTATAAAATTAGAAGAATTCAAGAAAATTAGACGAAATTCACAAGAAATAAAAATGAAGTAAAAATAATTCAAGTGAATAGAACACAAATGTTTAAATCCAAAAATTGCATAGACTAGTTTACAGGGTGAATTAATGAATTAAAAAGGATGCATAAATTGCAGTGGATTTCGAAGAATTCAGGGTGAATTTAAAAGAATTCCAAGAAATTTAATAAATTTCAGAAATCCTTGGGTTCTCTGGTTAAGTTAACAGACATCTTTTTATTTTAAAAAGTGACTTAAGTGACATAGTAAGGCCCTGATAATTTTTCCTACGCGGAAAATACTCGAGATGTGCAGTGGCTTATTCCAATTTTTCATAAAACTTTAAACACGTTTGCAACACTAAATTTGTTCAAAATAGAAAGAAGAAAACTATAAATGTAGATTAAATCCCTGGCAAGATTTCCTTGGTTTATTACAATTTTTTAAAATCAAAATTACTTCACTTTTTGGTAGAAAAATGAATCTTTAAAAAAGGAGCAACTTTTATATTAAAAAATTTAGTATTTCGAAAAATCCAATTTTCCAAGGGTGTCTAAATTTGTATTAAAAATTCGCATAAGCGACTGCACGCCTAACATTGACCAGTGAAAATCTATTTTATGTAATATAAAGATTCGGAAAAATTAGTTTTATTTTAAAGCAGAGAATACAGTTAGATGGAAAATGAAATATTTCTGCTCCAATTCAGTAATTTGTGCAACGTCACCTTTCGATTGAGCCATCGCGTATGCGTATCCCACAGTAAATTCGCATCTCTCTTTCTTGTAAAATGCACACCACATTCTCAATGTTGTATGCACCGGGCATAAGAAATGCCTTTTCTTCAGCATTTTAGGCCTGAAAGTGGGAGAATTTCCGCTACATAGCATAGCAAGCATCACCTCACATCTCTCTCACTCCCCGTATCTGGCCTTCCCGGTAACACCCCGTAACGGCGCTGACCTAGGTCAACACAATGCGCCTTGCGACTGGATTAGAATACCTTCGAATCTTCGTCACCACCACTCTTACATTAATGTAGACCCAGTTTTAATTTCCTTAAATATCTAGATAGCATTAAACTCTTATTCAATCTTCACAGAACACCCAATTTTACTGCATAAAATCACTTTATGCGCGCAGAACAACTATGTGAGTGAAGCACTCAACGCGAAATCAATGTCGGCCTGAAGCAAAGTATGTACATTCAACATTGAACATTGCATAGGAGCGAAAAATTCAATGATCCTGGATCCTTTCGGCTTGGATTAGTAGAAATCATAGAGGGAGTGATTGACCGATTATGTGAAAGGAGGTGAATAAACAAGCAAAGGGTTAACACCTACAAGCATGATCTGCTAGTGTCATAAATTCTAAGAAAGCCTCAGGTCGGGGGTTTCAAGTTGCGACTGGACTAGTGTATTGATATCTCAGTCGGTAATCAGGTATTTATGTATTTTAACAGGGAAGGAGGGTAGTATCCAAGACAATTCTTTGTTACTTGGTATATCTC
>JAWWLR010000149.1:22169501-22182766 GCA_035041075.1 Acraspis erinacei
CGTCCAGTTGAGAAAAAATCACCAATTGCGAGTAGACGACCAATTGAGATTAAACGAGCAATTGAGAACCGAAATTCAACACCGGTTAATCGTTCACCTATTGTTATTGAGGAGAATGAAGTGTCTATAATAGGAAGTAGCTCGTCTCCAAAAGTTAGAGAGAGTGAATTTATCAGGTAAGTTTTGTTTAAAACTTGAATTCGGCACTCGTATCATAGGGGCCATAAACTATGTTGCCAATTTGAAGGTTAAAGAGGTCGCGCTAAAGACGACGGTCTCATACTGTTTACCTAAACTGAGAATGTAACTATTTCATTATTGGTTACAAATTGATTTTTTTTTTATATAAAATTCAATTACTTGATTTAAAAGTCGTTTTTTTTTGTTTTTGAAAATTAATTTGTTGAACTAAATATGTAATTATTCCATTTTTTGTTGCAAATTGATCTTTTCTAGTCGAAAATTTAACTGTTTGGTTGACAACTCATGTTTAGTTTCAAATTCCTCTTTCATTTTTCGCAGTTGAACTATTTGATTGAATATTTGCTGTTTTTTTTTTAAATAAATTAATCCTTTATCTGAAAATGTAGCTATTCAACTTTTGGTTAAAAATGTATACATTAAAAGTTTAATTTCAACTATTTAATAGAAAATTCATGTACTTTATTGAAAATTCGTCTTTTTGTGTAGAAAATTAATCTTTGTTGTTAAAAATATCATATTTTTAGTTGAGGATTGAACTATTGTGGCAAAATTAATCTTTTATGGTTAATTTCAACTTGTTAAAAACTCTTTGTTTTTGTTTGTTTGAAAAATTAATTTTTTAAGCTGAAAATATAAAGACTCCACGTTTGGTTGAAAATTTATTCTTTTTAGTTGAAGATACAAGTATTTGGTTGAAAGCTCATCCAGGGTGATAGCTGGACCGGGAATTAATAGCGTTTGAAATCAACTATTTTGGATAAAAAACATTTTGAGTTAATGAAACAAATATAAATTATAATGATTTTGAAAATTGAACTATACATTAAGAATTAACAATTTAACAATACTTGATTTTACAAGACGATTCCGAATCAGTTAGAAATTTAAGAATTTCCAGATTTTAACGATTTTAACTTCAAAATAATATATTTATAATTAATGGCTTTTATTAATTTTAAAATGTTGTTTTAGTCTGAAATTAAAAAACATAAACGTTGCTTAATATTTACTAATATTTTATTGTGCATGTAAAATCAGTAATTTTAAATCAAATATTTAAAATTAGATAAAAAAAAACTTTGAACGTTAATTTTTAATTGTTCTATTTGAAAAAAAATAATTTACAAGTAAAATTATTGAATTTTTATGTATAATAAATACTGAACACTTATAATTGCTAGAAAAAATTGGAATAAGTTGAAGAGATATTTAGACAATCTGAAAATATTGATTTCGTTCAAAAAATTTAGATTCTTTTTAAGAATTATGAAAGTCTTCAAAAGAATAAAAAAACATTTTCTTAAGATTCCTAGGGAAATTGAAAATTACTTTTTAATTTTTAAAATTTAATTTTAAGAGAATATTTAACAAGATTTAAAAAAAAATGGTCTAAAATGAATCTTTTAAGGATTTTAAAACTATTTTGAAAATAATTTAACTTTTAATTTAAGAAGTGTTTAGTTGATAACAAACATTTAATCGTTCAATGTTTAATATTTATAACTTAAAATTGCTTAAAACGACTTACAGCTCAGTTTTTATTACTTAAAATGGAAAATTGTTTCAATTTGGAGTATGAATTTTTTAATTTCATTGACCGTGAATGTTTGCGAATCGGGAAATGAGCGGGAATTTTTTTATTATGATTAAAACGGTCACCCTGCTGATCTTTCTTGTTTGAAAGTAACCTTTCTTGTAGAAAATTCATCATTTAGCGCTTTAAATTTAATTTTTTTTAATTCGCCTTTTCCGTTTGAAAACTTAATTTTTTGTTGAAAATTCGTCTTTTGGGTAGAAAATTAATCTTGTTTGTTGAAAATTCATGTATTTGGTTGAGGATTAAACTATTTTTTTAAAAACTCGTATTTTTTCGTTGAATTAATTTAGTTAAAATTTCCTTATTCTCTTTAGTTGAAAATTAAACATACTTGTTTAAAAAAATTCGTCTTTGTATGTTAAAAATTCACCTTTTTGGTTAAAAATTAATCTTTTATGGTAGAACCGTATTTTTCTTTGATTGACACTTAAGTTTTTTCGAACTCTCTAGAAACGTAAAAAAACTCAAAGGAAACGTGAAATCCGCGTTTAACTGGCGGCTTTACATGGGGGGTGGGGGGCAAAATAGTAAAGAAAAAAGTGGTAAAGTAGTGTATTGATGGCCCCTTAGTCCTCGACTTGATACGTCAGGTTTGATTAGATCAAATAAATGTCAATAAGCGACTTAAAATTGATTTAATAATTGCAGAGTTAGTGCAGAAAAAAGAAGGCGGCGAAATTACAAGCGAAGAAGAGATTCATCCGAGTCAAGTCGTTCCAGATCACGAAGCAGAAGTCGAAGTAGGAGTAGGAGTAGAAGTAGAAATAGGATTAGGAATAGGAACAGAAATAGGACGAGGAGTAGAAGCAGGAGTAGGAGCCGAAGTCGCAGAAGGACTCCAGAACGTCGCCGAAGAATAAGCCATCGGCGTAGTTCCGTGAGCTCCAGTAGTAGCTGGTCATCGCGCTCGTACACGAAGTCTTCTTCCAGTTTCAGAACGAGATCTTCTCGATCCCGCTCAAGGTCTTCCAGGTCTTCTAGATCCAGATCACGATCGAGATCAAGGCTCAGGTCTAGATCAAGGTCATCATCGAGATTCTCCAGTTGCTCAAGGTAGGTAAACGTTTTTATTGAAGTAAAGTTTGGAAAGCCAGCATAAATCCAGTAAGTCACTCCATTCTGGTTAAATTTACCAATTCGCGAACTCTTTTCCCTCATAACAATTTTAAACTCCTAACTTTCTCATCTTATGTTTTACGTTTTTTTTATTTTGTTAGATTTTTACACGGAGGGACCTTTTATGTTAATTTTTGTTAATGCTGGCTTCGAAGTTTCACAATTTTTCAACACTTTTTTTAGACAGGGATACTTTTTTCAGTGAAGTGATATAAAAATTGATCGTATTAACAAATTTAATTTGATCTAAAACAAAGAAAGAAAGAAATAAAAATAGAACAATCGATGGGTTTCTTAAAAAATTTCAAAATGGCAAGGGTGGATCGAAAATACAAAATGATGGAAATCGAAATTGGAACTGGCGTGGATTGATAACGTCTTCAGCTTGCGCATTAGCAAAATGTGATTTCAAAATTCTTATTTTCGCAGTTTTTATATTTTCGGGTACATAAATTTTTGTATATGTTGTATATGCCTGGGACATCATTAACGAAAACACAATAAGTTTTAGAAAAACTGTTTACATTTATGAGAACTTAAAGTAAAAAGCTGTCTTGAAAAATCTTAACATACCCGAAAATATAAAATCTATGGAAATAAGAATTGTTTAATAAATTAAAATGATTTATAAAAAATAATCCTCACGCATAAAAAATAACAAGGTGTCTAGTTCTACTCACATAGAAAATCTTGAATTGTCAGGAAATTTTTGTATACCTCGAAACCCCTAGGAATGTCAAGGAATTTTGTTTAGAGCCTGCTTAAATTTGTTTGAAATTGTAATATCAGATTATGTAACAATTTTTTTTCATTGGCAAAAGTAGCTTGATATTTTAGTTAAAAATTCAAGTATTTGGTTGAAAATTCATATACCATATTTAGTCGAAAATTAGTCAGTTATGGTAGAAAATTAATCTTTTCGGTTGAAAATTCATCCTTTTGCTTGAAAATTAAACAGTTTGATTGTAGTTTATTTTCTCTCTTTATACCAAATTTAAATCTTTTCCGGTTGGAATATAAACTATTACATTTTTCGTTGGAAATTCATCTTCTTGCTTGAAAATTAATTTTTAGGTTGCAAATCCAACTTTTTAGTTGGAAATAAAATTTCTTGGATGAAAGTTAATCTTCTTTCTTAAGTACTCATCTTTTTGGTTTAACCTTCAAACGGCACACTGGTGCGAATTCGCAACGAATCAATTTTCAGTTTGTTAAAGTAGTCCGGCTACTGGGAAAGCTAGTCAAAGTTACGTCCATTACTTTTTTCTGAAATATGGAAATCAATACCAAGTGTGGCAAGGATATCAATTAATGAATTAGGTATCAAATTTTTGTGCTGATCAATATAAATAAAATGTTTTTTAAATAATAATCAAATGTAAATTTAAATGTTGATTGGGCACGATTCGAGTGAAAGTCATTGTTCACGCTCGACAGTTGACTAAATTTTGCTAAAATTAAACTCAAATACCCTGGAAGCAAGTATAATTGAGCAGTAATTCCAATTTTACGTTATATTTTCTGTCTCCAAAAAAGTTTTCCTAACTATATTCGACTTCAAAAAGTGATAATTCAAATTTTAACCTGGTCAGGGCCCCTAAAAAGGCATTATGTGAAAGAGGACATATGTCTGCGCAAAAAAACTCATTTGAATTATTTTTCATCTGATCGATCCAATAGCCGGACTACCTTAGGGACACTATATTAAATATATTTTCTAAATATGCGTAATATATGCTAGATGTTTATTGTACTTTCAATATGTTAAATATTTAATATTAACATTGCAAAAAAAAACAATTCGCACAAGTGTACCGGTTACGTATGCTCTATTAAAGTGTGCCGTTTGAGGGTTAAAATTCATCTGGTCCAGTTGAAGATTCATCACTTCAGTTTAAAATTCATCACTTTGGTTGAAAATTTGTTGTTTTTTTTTATTAGAAATTAATTTGTATAACTGAAAATTTAACTAAATATTTCATTTTTCGTTGCAAACTGATATTTTTTAGTTCAGAATTCCACTACTTGGTTGAGAACTCATGTCTTTTGTTGAAAAATCTTTTTTTTTGTATGAAGTTAATATTTTTGGTTGAAAATTTAACTACTCCAGTAAATATTTACCATTTTGTTTAAAGTCATCTTTTTGGTTGAAAAATAAAGTATTCCTGTTGAAAATTCATCATTACAGTTAAAACTTCATCAGTTTTGTTGAAAACTTGTTTTTTTTTTTTTAGTTGAAAGTTCATGTATTTTACTGAAAAATCGTATGTTTTTTTTTTGTTAGAAAATTAATCTTCTTGTTTGAAAATTCATGTTTTAGGTTGCAAATTCACCTTTTTAGTTGGAAGAACTCAAAATTTAACTAAATATTTCATTTTTCATTGCAAACTGATATTTTTTAGTTTAGAATTCTACTACTTGGTTGAAAATTCATGTATTTTGTTGAAGAATCGTTTTTTTTTGGCATGAAGTTAATCTTTTTGGTTGAAAATTCAACTATTTGGTTAAAAATTCATTTATCTTGTTGAAAATACAAGTTTTTTATTTGACAAGTTAGGAATTTGAAGTGAATTAAATTGAATGGAATATAGTGTCCACTTTAACTTTACCTTAATCTGTACTGCCTTTTAAATATAAGAAGATAAAATAAAAAGTTCTTTGAATTATTATTCAAATTCGTGTACGTTATAGACAAATTCTAGAAATGATTAATATGTTTTTATTTATTATTATTTAATTATTGATTAATAGATGGTGCTAATATAATTCGGAATACCTTGTGATATAATTTTTCAAAGCTTTCTAAATGAAACATATTAGTTAAATCCATAGAAACTAAAAAAATACATTATTTATAATAAACTCGTGAAACGGTATACATATTTCGAGTCGATTGTTTTAAAAAATGCGAAATATTTTAATGCCTCCTTACTAGGAACAATTAGACCTGGAAAACCCCTGGAATTTTCAGGGATTTTTTTCCAGGATTTAAGTAGACAACCTGATTGTGCACTTCGAAGCCTGTTAATGTTTTGACAAAAATTGACAAGAAAAGTCTCTTCGTATAGGATTATTAGTTTTCGATCTCGTCGGATTTATTTCAAGGGATTTAAGTTTCGGAGGTATCGCGTGATTATAGGTTGTCGTCTCGCTCAATTTTCGGAAGGAGTAGATGGTCAGGTCGCCGAAGCCGTGAGAGACGCGGGCAGAAGTCAAGTTATAATAGGAACAGACGTCGCTCCTCGAGGAGTAGTAATGACTACAGAGATTGGAGGAGGTAAACAATATGTTTACAGTCAGCAGACAATCAAGAGTTCACCTTACTGAAAGCCAGGGATCGTTACGGAAATTAAACACAACTAGAAATGTCTGTGGAATTAGATTAGATTTAGATTTAAATTTGTTGAGTTTGAGAGAAGAACCGAGCCATTTCTAGTTACGTTCCGTTGTCAGGACGGAAACAAAAACGGAGTCTTTGGTGACAAACTATAGAGAAATTTCGTAATGGTCCCTGATGAGGGCTACGTTTTTTGTCTCTGAATTCATGTTTATTTTATATGTATGTATCAGAGTATGTATGCATTTTCAGTTTTAATTTTGAAATTAAGAGTCTCAACGACTCAATTTTATTCAGAGACGAAAATCACAGCCTTAAATGTGGAGATTGATTATCCTCACCATCCATTTAAGTGTTACAGTGGACTTAACAGATCTGTTCCTACATTTTAGAAATGATTAACACATTTTTTTGCCGAAAAAAATTACTAAAATCTTTTGTTTTAAACCAGATTTTATTCTAGGTCTTCTTCGCGTTCATACAGAAGACCCTACGATGGTTGGTACGACAAAGAAAAGCAGAAGCAAGTCGAGGAACGAAGAGTGATTTATGTTGGTAGACTGGAGGAAGGCATTACGAAAGCTGATTTGAGAAGAAGATTCGAAGCTTTCGGTCCGGTTGTTGATATTAGTGTTCATTTTCGGGAACATGGGTGAGTTGCAACTTCTTTTTTAATTCAAATTTCGAGATTTTTGATGAAGCCGAAGTTCAGGAAGTCGAGATCAGAACACTTGATGTAAAGTATTGTATTATCTTTTCAGGGATAACTATGGATTTGTTACGTTCGCTTATAAAACCGACGCGTATAGAGCAGTCGAACACGGTAACGATGATCCATCTCTGCCACGATATGATTTATGTTTCGGAGGTCGCAGAGCATTCTGCAAAGTGAAATATGCAGACCTTGGTAAGCACGGAACATTGAAAAATACTTAATGATAATCAGAATACCCATAATGAAATTTTAGAAAAATTTATAATAAGATCAAAGCTTCCAAGATTCAGGCACTTTGAAACAAAATAGCAAAAATCAGGAAATTTCTTTAAGAAGTAACTGTAAAAAATAATGTCTTTTTAGTCGCTTTTTAAAATGAAAAGATCACAATTGTCACTTTTCTTTCAATGAATTAACTCATGGGCTAATCACTATTCAATTCAGCTATATATCTATTTCTGAATTGTCTTGGATCATTTTGAAATATTTCAGGGTATTTTAAAATATTCAGAATTTTTTTTTTTAAAGAATTCAATCATTTGAAGGGATTTTTAAGATTTTAGGTTTTTTTTTCTTCAAAACTTCTAAGGCATTTTCAAGGGCTTTTAATTTTAAATGTGTTTTTTTTATTGATTTCAATAATTTGAAGGGACTTTAAAGCATTTAAAATATTTTCAGATAAAGAATTTTCTATAATTTGGGAAGATATGGAACGTATTTATAGGATCCATAAGATTTTAAGATGTTTTAAAATATTTGACGGGATGTTACAAGGTTTACGAAAAATTCAGTGATTGTAAGGGTTTTTCTTTTAATTCTGTCAATATAATTTTAAAAATTTTTCAAGATTTCAGAAAAATTTATTTAACTTGATTTAATAATATTTTAGTGAAGTTAAAGAATTTATTCTAGAGACGTAAGACATTTCGTAGAGTTTCAAAGATTTTGGGAGTTTTTAAATTAATTTTTGGAATTCAACATGAATACTTATTAATTTGTCCTGACTTCTTTTAAAATCTTTGAAATTCTTTTTGATTTTTTTAATTCACTTGAATTGTTTCAAATTTACCCAATTCAGTGGATTTAAAAATTTGTTGAAAAAGTTGTAATTTAATTGATCATGAGAATCAGTTAACAAAATTACCAGCGAATTTGAAATATTTTAAGATATTTTTTCAAATTCCTTCGCATTTTTAAGCTTTAAAAAATGTCCAAGTATTTCCAAAGATTTTAAATTGAAATATCGTAGGATATTTTATAACATTGCAAAGAAACTTTTAATTAATTTCACTAATTTTATGAGATTTTGAAGGATTTAAAATATTTCAGGGTATTTTAAAAGATTCCCAGGCATTTTAAAGATTTTTAAACATTTTTTTATTTATTTCAACAGTTTGAAGTGATTTCAAACACTTTCAAATATTTTAGGAAATTTCAAACGATTGAAAGAGTTTTTTTATTTATTTCAGCAGTTTTAACGTGATTTCAAACACTTTGAAAGATTTAAGGGTATTTTAAAGCATTCCAAAGCATTTTCGTGAGATTTAAAGAATTTTGGGGGATTTCTAAGGGTTTTAATAATTTTAAAGGATTTTAATATTTTAATGGATTTCAGAGAATTTATTCAATAGAAGTGATAGATTTCTTAAGGTTTTAAAGGTTTTAAGAAATCTTCCAATATTTTTCGCCCTGAATTCTTTTAAATTCTTTTGAATCCTAATTTTCATCAATTCTACTCAATTCGATTATTAAAAAATGCTTGATATTCTATAAATTTTCACTTTTTGGGTTCGAAATTAGTTGAGTTTGAAAGATTTTTTTAATTCTATCAGAATTCTTTGAAATTATCTTGAATTTTGTTAATTAAATTTTTTTATTTAATTGCTCCTAAATTCTTTTAACCTCAAATTGAATTCTTCGGCATTTCATTCATTTCTTTTGAATTACCCTTATTTTTTCTAATCTTATTCGAAAATATACTAAATTCAATGAAGTTTTTTCTTGTTTTTAAAGTGTTTTCACCCCCATTAAGTTTTTATAAACTCCATCGAATTCGTTTCGTTGACCTGAAATTCCTCTAAATTCGTTCCAATTTTTACGGAAATCAATGTATTTTTTTTATATTTTCCAATTCATTTGAATTTAACATTAATTGTTTTAAAGCCTTATAATTTTTTCCACAATTTCTTACCCTTTGCACGCACTATTTCTTAATTTTGCCTTTACAAATGTCTTCGAAAATCTTTTCATCTTACATCTCGGATCTTTACAAATTGTACAATTTCATATTTTTTATTTTAAGTTTCATATTTTAATTATACTGTTTCAAATTACCCAGGACAAAATGTTTGGATAAGGGCATTCGGCGAATTTTACTGGCATTAATTTATTCATTAGTTCATTAGAGTTTAATTAGTTTTATTTAATGCGATACTTCTTCTTTATTAATATTTTTCTCCTCCTGTAAAGTCTTTAGCCTCGAATTTTTCTGTTGTGGAACTATCAACGTGATTTCTAGCATATTTTTATATTACTAATTCTTAAGAATTATTACTGATAAGCAATTGAGAGTTTTAATCTTATTTCAAAGATTTTCTGGGATTTTGAGAGATTTAAAACTTTGTATGGGATTGCGAAGAATTTACTAGGCTTTATATGCATTTTGAAGGATTTTATATAAATTAAAAGCTTTTAGGGCATTTTAAATGATTCCACTGGGCTTCTTAACATTTTATCATCTTGCTGTAAATTGCATAAAACTTCACTAAAATTACAGGGTTTTCGTAGGATTTCAACGACTTTAAAGAGACTTTGAAATATTTCAGATAATATTCAAGGTTTCGAAATATTATTCAGATCGTTTAATATTTTTTAACATTTCCTTTAGAATTATTATCAATTGTTGAAATTTTCCAATACAATCTTTTTCAATTTGAAATGACTTGTTTGTTTAAATCTTCAACCAAAAATCGGACAATTTTATGATTTTGCGTTGAAAATTATATGTTAAAAAAAAATACAAAACAAGATTGCTAAAATATGATTCCAATGTTTGGAATTGCACAATTTCAAGGTTTTCAATTTAAAATTGCTTTTTATTTACATCTAAAATTACTGAATTTAAGTGTCCATCAAGAGTTTTATACGAAATTTTGATTTATAAATTAAAATTCTCCAAGACTTAAAAAAAATAAAGCAGTTTTTTCTTTTTATAAAACGAAATTTTGAAAGATTTGATAGCGGGCGTCTACCCTACCTTGGCTGTTTTTTTTTTTTAAATCAGGGAATTTTTTCGAGAGCGTGAATAATGTTGCTTTTAGTTGAAAATTCAAGTATTTGGATGAAAATTCATGTCTGAAAATTTGTTCTTTTTCGTTGAAAATCAATCTTCTTGATTGAAAGTTCACCTTTTTGCTTTAAAATTCAACTGTTTACATTTTTTCTGTCTCTCTTGATTGAACAATCTTGTTTAGTTGTAAATTCAACTCATCTTGCAAAGTCATTTTTTTTGTTAAATTCGATTATTTTTTATTAAAAATTTTAATCTTTCTTGGTTGAAATATCAACTGCTTAATTTTTCGTTCAGGACGCATCTTTTTTGGAATACAAATTTAATTAATTGTTAGAACATTCAACTCTTTTTTGTTGTTGAAAATTCATGATTTTAATTAAGCATGCATCCCTTTGTTTGAAAATTGAGCTCTTTTATTTAAATCGTTTTATTTGGCTCAAAATTAATATTTTTTTAAATGAAAATTTAACTTTTTTAGTTGAAACTTTAATTATTTTTTCTTTTTTGTTAGAAATTAATCTTTTAAGTTGAAAATTGATCCCTTGGTTGAAAATTTAATTATTCTAGTTAATGAATCATTATTTTAGTTGGTATTTGACCTTTTTGATTTCAAATTTGACTATTCCAGTTAAAGATTCATAATTTTATTTGAAAATTTATCAGTTTGGTTGAATATTGATCTTTTTAGTTTAAAAATCAATTATTTGGTTGAAAATTTGTTTTTTATAGTTCAAAATTTAACTTTTTCGTTGAAAATTCATGTATTTTGTTAAAAAATCGTATCTTATTTTGTTGAAAATAAAACTCTTTTGTTAACTATTCATCTTTTTGGTTTAAAGTTCGTCTATTCCTGTTAAAGAGTCAATAGTCTTAGTTGAAAAGTGATCATTCTGGTTGAAAATTTCTTTTTTTTTTGTGGAAAATTAATTTTTGTTACTGAAAATTTATCTGTTTCACTTTTGGATAAAAGTTGACATTCTGATTGAGAATTGATGTATTTTCTGAAAAAAATCGTCTTGTTGGTAAAAATTAATCTTTTTGGTTAAAAATTCAACTACTCCTTTTAAAGATTTATCATGTTATTTGAAAAATGATGATTTAAAAAAAGGTACTATTCCAGTTAAAGATTCATCGTTTTAGTTGAAAAATCATCACTGGTTTTAAAATTTATTGTTTTTTTTGTGTGGGAAATTAATTTTTTAAGTGAAAATTCAATTGTTCCATTTTTGGTTGAAAAGTGGTATTTTTCATTAAAAAATTTAACTACATATTTGTTTAAAAATTTATCTATCTTGCTGAAAATCCAATATTCTATTTGAAAAGTTAGAAATTTAAAGCGGTTTAAATTGAATTTAATAGTTCCCACATTGATTTTACTTAAATAAGTACCGAATTTTAATTATAGGAAGATATAATACAAATTTGCTTGTATATTCATAGATCAAAGCTTTCTAAATTGAACCTATTAATTGAAACTGAAAAAATCATTATTTATAATAATATTTGAATGGCTTCCTACAATGCAAAAATAAACCTGGAAAAATCTTGAGATACCTGGAAAAAGTGGAATTTTCAGGGAATTTTTATCCAGACTTTGAATAAACTCTTCTCCAGTAAACCTTTAAAATTTAATCATTTAAATTGGAAACATTCAGAATTAATGGAAATTCAATCTTAATTGGAAATCTAATTTTGCATTGCGAATTTTTGTATTCTCTGATTTCAGTGCACAAAATTATATTCATAATAAAGCCGGTTTCATTTCGATCTTTAATTAAAAAACAACGCAAATGTAGAAATGTAACGCTTTACAATTACGGTTAAAAATGGTATTTTTTACGCCTCTGTTACAGATGGAATGGCAAGTAGTTCTTTGAGTGGGGGTAGTAGTAGCAGTAGACCTTTAATGCAGCCCGTTGAGGAAAACACTTTCGACCTTCTTCTGAAAGAAGCCCAAGCAAAACTTCGCGAACGAAAGGTTTGACATACGTATTGTCTTCTAGTTTTAAATGTAATTTAACAATTATTATTGTTAATGACATAAAGATCGTAGATGGGGAAACTTTTTAAATAGTAAAAAGTGAGAAGAAAAAACAGACGTCGCTCGTAGGATAGCGTCAATCCTACAGTAGACAATGTTATGAAATGTTATATTACCACCAAGCACACAACTATCCGCATCAATTAACTTGGTGCACAAATTCGCGTCAATGATAATTTATCGATCATCTTTAGGATGAGATTTGTAGATATGTAACGGGTCAAGATGCACCATACAAAATGGTGTACGTGTATTCATAGGTGTCCTGTAACTTGTATGTGACAAATTGTTTTTGCAGGTACGCCTCTCATTGAAATGCCTCATTTTCAATTTTATCGGTGCGATCCTTCCAGAAGCATAGGATACAAATTGTATGCATTTTTAAATTCATTAACCCATCCCATTTTGTCGCTTCTGCTCTTTTCATGTTTCACAATTTGCTGATTTTCTCCGTCTTTTAATAGTAAATAAAGGAAGAAAAAACACAATCCGGGATTGCCTCTATCTTTGCTCAAATAAGGTAAAATCATTACAAAATGTACAAGCCGGTAAAAGAGAATTTTGATTGTTTGGTTACCATTCCAGTCCAGTCTCGTAATGAATGATAAATATATTATATTAACTTGATAGAATTATCTATCGCTGCCATCAATTCAATGCTACCGTTCTACAATAGTCACAGATAATCTGAACATTTTCTAATGTAATTACCTGCAATGTAAATAGACTATCCAACTTCACATATTTTTTTCAGTTTGAGTTTTCACAGTGGATATTTGAAACGTATTGTAAGGTTTTTATATGAATAGGGATTCATTTCTTACAAATTGGTGCACCAAATGAGGAAAATGTGAAATATTTTTGTTAGGAACTTCATTTAAAAGAAAATCGAAAAAGGGTAACCAGATTTTTTTAAATGCAGGAGTTATACATACCTTCATATATTTTATAAATACTTGTGAA
>JAWWLR010000149.1:22252841-22263835 GCA_035041075.1 Acraspis erinacei
CCTTTCAAAATTGAACTATCGAGCTATTTTTGTCCAGAAAAAGTGCTTTTTTGGCACACTGTGCCGCGCCTAGACTCGGCAATAGATTTGACAGACTTGATAAGCCATGTGGCTGGTTGTCTACTTTCTGGGGCATAATATCCGCGTAAAATGGTCATAATCTAGTTACAAGTAATAGTGGAAATATAACAATAGTGAACTTAAGGGGTATCAAATTGTAGGTTACTTGTAAGAATAGATTTTCAAGAGTACAAAAAATGAAGCATTGTTCCAAATTTAATGGCAATAACTGTGAATTTGTCAATTGAAAGTCTGTCAAATATTTATAAGTGTTTAAATTTGTTAACCAATGCACATGCGCAGTTAAGCAGAAGTTTACAGCAAACTGCTTTGCCGACGTTTTGCAGTTTTGCTATCAACCATGGCGGACCAAGCTGCGAGGCAGCTTCAGTACGAATATAAAGCGGTAATTACTATTTATTTACAATTTATTCATTTCTAATATTATTTTTATTCATTTCTATTATTCTTAGTTCATACATGTCTGTTTTTTTTCTATCTCGAATTTGCTTTAAATCAAAGTCAAAGTTGTGTCAACGTCGCCAAGGTTTAACGTCGTTGAGGTTAGGTCGCCGAAAGTTGCATTAAACAATAAATACAGCTTTTAAGATTTACTTACATGTTTTTATTATTTATATTTTTTCAGAATTCTAATCTCGTCTTACAAGCTGACGTACGGTTAATTGAAAGACGTAGCAGAGATGAAGCCACAGGTGAGGTTATGTCCCTTGTGGGAAAACTTGAAGGATCGAGGATGGGAGATAGAGCACAGAGAACGAAACCAGGAAAAGCTGAGGAACGAAAAGTCAAGTGAGTGTTTACTTATGTACTTATTTTATCACACAAATGTGTGTCAAATTTTCCATAATTTAAAAACAATATGAAGTCTAAAAAACACTTTCGATCTCCTAAGCTTACTCAAATTCACTTCTATAATATTTCCCTTAAGTACTGCATTATCCAAATGTATTCTGTATTTATCTTTTCTCCAAAATAGTATTTGAAAATCAGGTTCAAGGAAGTACCCAAATTTGCCATAATTTTTTTGAATACATGAAGAATAACAATTCGATAGCACCAGTTTTTCAAAATTCTGTTTGTAATGATTTCAAGTAATTTAGGACCATATTTATTGATGCATACGTTTTTCACCCTTAAACGCAGAAATTTTTGTTTTCAAATGTTTTCACGTTCCTGCAACATTGTAAGTAATTGCCACATATTTCCATAATTTTTACTCTATTTTCTATCATGCAGTGTATAAATAGTTTTATTTTTGACCCTTATCCAGTTGTTATACTCATATTTTAATAAATTCTAGTGTGAACATATGTCGACATTTTGGGGTTTTAAAGGAATAGATTTACAGACCCGAAAAAGTCTTTGAATATTAATGAGCATAGAGAAATTAAGAAATTTGTAAAGTGAACTTTTGCGTCACCTTGATGTAATATTATTGTTAGTAACTTATTTTCCTTTTATTTTTATTACCCTTTTTGCATTTGCTTCCTCCTGTCTATTATATTTTTAGTTGA
Source organism: Acraspis erinacei (assembly GCA_035041075.1). Lineage (NCBI taxonomy): Eukaryota > Metazoa > Arthropoda > Insecta > Hymenoptera > Cynipidae > Acraspis > Acraspis erinacei. Next base: position 22,254,437 of record JAWWLR010000149.1, read on the forward strand.
AAGTTTCATTATTTTGGTTGAAAATTCAACAATTTGTTTCGAAAACCCATCTTTTTTGTTAAAAATCAAACTGTTCGTAGAAAATTCGAATTTTTTCTTTAAAGAATTCATATGTTTTAGTCGAAATTTCTTCTTTTTTTCGATAAAAATGCCACTCTTTGGTTAAAAATTAATCTTCTTTGATTGAGGATTCAATTATTTAATTGACAATTCTGAATTTTTTGTTGAAATATCTGCTGTTACATTATTCGTTGAAAGTTAATCTTTTTTGGATCAAAATGAAGATTCATAATTTCAGCTGAAAATTAATCTCCTTGGTTGAAGACTTGTCTTTTTGGTTTTAAAATTCATTTATTTTGGTATATGTTTCATCATTCTTGGTTGAAATATCAATCATTAAATTTTTGTTGAGAATTAATCTTTGTAGGTTTAAAATTCAATTATTTTGATGAAAATTCAACTTCTGGTTTGAAAGTTGAAGTATACTTTATTAAAAATTAATTTTTGCTTGTACATTCGTCATTTGAGTTTTAAATTAATGTGTTTTCCTGAAAATTGTTCCTTTTGGTTTTATAATTCATGTTTTTTTTTAACTGAAATTTCACAATTCTGGTTGAAATATCTACTATTACATTTTTTGTTGAGAATTTATCTTTATAGGCTGAAAATTTAGTTAGTTTGTTGCATTTTTTCGAGTTTAAATATCAATTATTACGTTTTTGTTGAGAATTCATCTTTTGGTTGACAATTCAACTGTCTTCTAGAAAATTCGTTTTTTTTGGCTTCAAAATTTTACTGTTTGGTTTAAAATTAATCTTTCTTGATTTAAAATGAACTTTTTGTTCAAAATTCATCTTTTCGGGTTAAAAATCAACTGTGCTCTAAAAAATTCGACTTTTTGTAGCTTGTAAATTTAACTATTTGGTTGAGGATGTAATTGTTTTATGTTGAAGTTTAATGTTTAATGTTATTTTGTTTAAAAGTAATCTTTTTTGGTCGAAAATGTATCTGTTTTGTTGAAATTTTGTCTATTTATATTGTTTATATTATATAAATATATAATATATTTACTGTTCTTCTAGTTGGAAATTGCTATTCAATAAATACTAGAGCATAACTTTACTGGCAAACAAACTTTCTTATAGAAATTGTTTAAATAATGACTGGATATTGCTCATTCGAAACATATGACAGTAAAAAGTCACTGGAAAAACATTTTAATTGAACCCGTAAAAACAATTGAGTCTGTTCATGGGAGAATAGTAAACATGGGCATCGTTTATAAATATTGTTTAAAGAAATTAAAAATTTTGTCAAATTACATAATAATATGATTATTTCTTGAAAAAAGATCAGATGGTGAGTCTTATGGACATTATTTAAATAATTACCGGACATTGTAAATTCCAAAAATATGTCAGCAAAAAGTACAAATTCGTCCTTTTCTACCGAAAATTCATATTTTTTTGTTGAAACTGCAACTTTTTGGTTGAAGTTGAATCTTTTTAATTTGAAACTTCGACCGTTTAGTTGAACATTCATCTTTGTAGCTTGAAAAATCAACAATTTTTTGAAAAATTTAACTATTTTCGTTATAAAGTAATTTTTTAATGAGACATTCGACTCTTATGTTACAAATTCGACCTTTTGCATTAAAAATGAATCTTCGATGGTAGAACTGGTCCTTTTTTGGTTGAAATAAATAAATGAAATATTTATCATTTTAATCTAAAATTTTTTTATTCCGCCTATCGGGGAAAATCAGGGAATTTCGAAAATGAAGTTTTGCGGCCACCATATTTAAATTTGAAGAATTCACACTTTAAATTATTAAACATCACTTTCTTTCAATCATTAGAGTATACATTAATGTACAGCTTATGTTTTCAAAATCTAAGAAGGGTTTTCTCTTTAGACGTCAAAAGCGTGATGAAGCCCAGTACGATTTTACCCGGATGAAAGGAGTGACTTTGCTCTCAGACAACATGGACGAAATGGTCGGTATAATATACCGGCCAAAAACGCAGGAAACTAGACAAACTTACGAAGTTTTATTAAGTTTCATCCAAGAAGCTTTGGGCGATCAGCCACGTGATATTCTCTGTGGTGCTGCTGATGAGGTTTTAGCAGTCTTAAAAAATGACAAACTCAAAGAGAAAGAGAAGAAAAAGGAAACAGAATCATATTTAGGACCACTGGCAGAAGAAAGGTTTGCTCTGCTCGTTAATCTTGGCAAAAAGATCACAGACTTTGGCACCGATGAGAAAATGCAAACGAATGACGATAATCTCGAAAATGGTATTAATGTTCAGTTTGAGGAGGGCAGCGAGGAAGACGATGAGGATGTTTATGGAGAAGTTCAGGAAGGGGATGATGATGGCGAAGAAGGAGAAGAAGCTAATGATGATCGTCTCATCCACGCTGAAAATGTAAGTTTTAAATATTACCAGGGAGTGAGCTATTACACCGGAAGATTTCGTATATTTCATAATTCGCGCGTTTTTTAATTTTCGAAAGTTTCCAATTAGAAAGCATATCATTTTCAAAGTCTTTAGAATAATGAAATAATTAAACTTTAAAAGTTTACAATATTTCTCACACAATTTAAAATTATGTAATTTTGAACGGGGAAAAGGACAGTGATTTTGTTGTTACAGAAATCACATTGTTTAGTAACAAAATCTATCAGTCGTGTTTTGAAAGTCACTTGATAATTTCATAGATTAATTTTTTAATTAGTTCTCGGAGGTTTCGAATTTTAAATTTCACAATATTGTAGTCTCAAATTTAAATGTTCAAAATGTCAGGATCATTCCGAAATTAAATATTTGGAAATTGCATATTAAAAACCTTCATAAGCTAGTTTTGAATTTAATGATTTTAGATATAATTTACAGCAATTTTGAATTGGAAACCTTAAAATTGTACAATTTAAAAAAATGGAATCATATTAAAGCAATTTTGTTTTGTATTCTTTATTTTTATTTTCAATGTAAAATCTCTTCACGCAATTCTCTTCATCGTCTTCCGAAATTTATTATATATGGGGAAAAAACTGAATATTTACCGAGAGAAATCCGGGATACGAAATTTAAAAAATACTGTCCATCCTGTTAACAGTCTGCCCCCTAAAAGTCCCCTATTTCATTTTCACCCTCAAAAGTCTTATATTTGGAGATTTTTCCATAAAAATCTCCTAATTTTTTCAGAAAATCCCACCCACTGATTTATTAAATTAGTGAGTCGAATACTAATTTTTTTACTGGAAATCTGTGGAAATTTAAAAAATATTTTTATATCTTTAGACACCCATTGAAATCTTTTACAATATTTTTAATATATTTTTAATTTTATATTGTTTGCAATATTTTAAATCTATAGCCATCTTCACAAAATTTTGAAGTTTCTCTTTAAAATTATATTTCTGTAACTTGAAATTTCAGTCATAATTTATTATTGACAAATAAAAACGATTAATTAAAAATGATTATATTTTTAGCATACAGAATTATTCAATTATGAATTTACTAGGAATTTTTTCCAGTCTATTGGCAAAATACCATATTTATAATAAGAAAATTTAATATTTTAAAAAAGAAATCATCATTTTAAGAATTTCAAGTTCTGATTTAGTTTCCCTTTTTTTCTCTTTATAAACAGAAATATTCTAAATAAGTGTGAGATATTTTTAAATATCTAGAAATCCTCTCATAGGAACAGGTTAAGTTTTACTTCAAAAATGTGACTAAAAATTTCTTTATTGAATTAGCTGAACACTTGATAAATTTCGTCATGAAAATGAAAGAATTATAGTATTTTTACAGTCTATTCTCTGAAATTATTGGAAATTCGGAAAACAATTATGTTTTATTATTTTAATTTAGGGATCGTCCATGAGCTGCTTGAGCAATTTGAGGGGGGGGGGGGTCATGCTAAAACCACGGTTGGGAACTTAAATAACCTTTAGTACGTTTCTTGATGATACATTTTAACAAAGTTTGCAACTTTTGCGAAAGATGCTCCTGCAACGTTACAGTTTAATAATAACTTAGTAAATTTAAAAATTACTTTCATATTGTAGACTTCGCACTCTTCACTCTCTTCTCCCCTTTTTAAAGAATACTTTTTTATGTTTTCAAGAAATTTCGTCTTTTTTTCAAATTTTTGTTTTGATTAAAAATTCTACTATTTTATTGAAAATTTCATTAGTTTGTTGAAAATTCAACTATTTCGTCAAAAACTTATCTTTTAATGGACAAAAATTCAACGATTTGATTGAAAGTTGTACTGCTTTGTTAAAAATTTATCTTTTTTTGAAAATTCATTTCTGATGTAAAATTAACATTTTCCAACTGAAAATTTCACTTACATTTGTAGTTGAAAATATATATCTTTTTTAGTTAAAAATTCAATTATTGGTTAAAAATGTATCTTTTTTAGTGAAAAGTTCGCGTATTCTGTTGGAAATTCGTGTTTTTTTCAGTAGAAAATCAATCATCTCAGTTAAAAATTCACCTTTTTCGTTGACAATTCATCTCTTCAGTTTAAACTTGAACTAATTTGTGAAATATTCGTATTTTTCTATTCTATTTGAAAATTCAACTACCTGTATGCAATTTTAACTGCATTGTTAAAATTAAATTTTTTCTTCTTTGAAAATTTATCATTTCAGTTGAAAATTCATTTTTAGAGGTAATAATTTAAGTTTTTTGTTCAAAATTAATTTTTCTAACTAAATGAACTATTCCATTTTTGTTCAAAATGTTATCTTTTTTAGTTGAAAATTCAAATATTTTGTTAAAATTCCAACTATATTTGAAAAAATAACTGCTTGGTTGAGGATTCAACTATTTTGTTAAAAACTGATATTTTTTAGTTCAAAATTCATCTCTGCTAATTAAAAATTTCATTCTTAGTAACAATTCATCTTTGTAGGATTACAATTAAACTCTTTTGTTGAATCATGTTTTTTAGTCCGAAATTTAACTTTTGTGTTGAAAATTCGCCCTTTTTGATTGAAAATTCAAGCGTGAAATACGAAATATGAAATCTTTCGTTGAAAATTCATATTTTTTGTCTGAAAACTGAACTATAATTCATCAATTTTGTTAAAAATTTAATTATTTTGTTCAAAATCCAACTATTTGTTTAAAGCTTTCTTCGTGGTTGAAAATTCTACTCACTATAGAACAACTCATTAGAAGCGAGAAAAATGGGTAACTTGCTTTATGGATGATCCCTATTGAATTTTTTTGGATTTCCCTTAAAACTCCCTAATTTTCTATTTTTGAATTTAATTTTCTTTTTTCAGTTGGGTGGAGTAGAAGAGATGAAAAAAGAAAAGTCACTCAATCCCTGTGACATAGACGCATATTGGCTTCAAAGGAGACTCAATAGAATATATAACGAGGCCTTGGAGTCACAAGCAAAGACTGCCGAAGTATTGCAAATTCTGAAAGATGCAGGAGATGATCGTGAATGTGAAAATCAACTCGTTCTTTCTTTAGGTTACGACTGTTTCGATTTCATTAAGCAACTGAAAAAACATAGGCACATGAGTAAGTGTTTAGTTTTCCTTACTATTTACATTACATATTTGAAAATTTGTTCCGCATTTCACTAATACTTTTATTTGTTTCTTTTCCTTTAAATTTCAGTTGCTTACTGTACAATGTTGGCATCATCACAGTCAGAATCAGAGCGCCAGAAAATTCGTAACAAAATGAATGATGATCCGGCTTTGGCAAAAATTTTACGACAGCTGGACAATGCGGGAAAAGGCGAGGAGGAAAATGACGAAACAATGGAAGCACGAGCGCAGAGAAAGAGGAGAGAAGAAAACGAAGATACGGGTGGACCTGGAGGGCAGGTTCAGGGAGCGAGGAATATGATAGATCTGGATGACTTGGTATTCGCCCAAGGCAGTCATTTCATGGCGAACAAACGTTGTCAGCTGCCTGATGGAAGTTTTAGAAAACAGCGAAAGGGGTAAGCAGAACATCTCTTTAAACAATGTTTTTTTAGATATCTGATGAATTTGAAAGTTCCCGATGAAACAGTTTTGAGATCAGAATTTAGGCTTGCTACAAGATCTGAAACTCATGGAATTTTGAAAAAAATCATTGGATTTTTTTAAAATTCTCGCTACAGAGTGGCCGCTGGACCTTGAAACCGGGAGATCTATAAAACCGGGATATGACAGTGAATTTATTTTTCGACCTGGAGTTTTCCAAATATAAAAAAGTCCAACTTTGATTTCAACCCTTTTTAAATAATTAGTTAAAGTGTCATCTTTTTCAATTATGATATCATTCAGTTTAGAATGCGTAATTCGAAAAGCTTTCATTTTATAAAATGTTCTTTTTAGATTTTAATTCTTAAGCGTAACATATAATTGGAAGATTTTTCAAATGCATTTTTAAAGTCTTAAACAATTATAAGTTAAGCGTTTGAGATCGAAGATTTTGGATAAAAAGTTTTTTTAGGTGAATAACTGTGAATATAAATTAATTAATGATTTTAAAATTATAACAGTATTTGTTGAGACGATACGAAATCCGTTCAAAATTTAAGAATTTCCAGACTTCAGCGTTAAAAATTAAACTGGTTCAGTTCATAAGCCTGAGTCGTAAAAAATGTAAATAATTTGAAACTGAATTCTTTGAAATAGAAAGCCTTGAATCTTTGAAATTTTAAGAAGGTTTTAAACTTTGAACGTAACGATTTTAATTGAATTTTGCTTTTTAAATCACAATTGAATACTCATTATCTGTAGAACAATTCAAGTAATTTTTACAGACATTTAGAGGTTTTGAGAAAATTAGGCTATTCGTAACGAAAGTCCTGCGCAAATAGCCATAGCCAAATTTAAAATAAAATGTAGATTTTGAGCTAAAAATGCATAAGCTTTAGGAGTTCTGAAAACATTTGTAAAATAATTAAAAATGTAAAAAAAATGTGAAACAACATGTAGATGTTTCAAGATTTTGAAATAAAAATGTTGAAGTATTTTAAGGATTTTTAAACTATTTAAAATGAAAATAATTTAAATTGTAATTTAAGAAGTGTTCAATTTATTTTAAAAATGTAAATTTTAAATTAATTGATTGATTCTTCAATTTAGAGCATTTAAAATGATAACTTGGATTGATATTTTTTGAACTGAATCTGAATCTTTAAACTCTACAATTTATAAAAGTTGAAAAAACATGTATTTGTCAATTTAACTGCTTTTAATTTAAAACTGTTCAGTGGAAAACTGTTAGTAGCTTCCATTTCATACGTGTAAATTAATGAGATTTTGAATACAACATTTTTTAATTAAAAAAACTGTTGGGCTCTAATTTTAAAAGTATAAAAGTCAAGAGTTCCACTTTGTGTGCTTTAATTTGCAGCTCAGTTTTTATTACTTCAAATGGAAACATTTTTAGCTTTAGAATTCAATTTTTCAAATTTCATTGATCGCCAAAAATTTTTGCGCACCCGGAAATGACCGAGAATTTTTTTTTATTTAATACAACGGCCATCCTATGCCAACTTTAAAATCTTAATAATGATTGTAGTACTTCACGGCGAATTTTAAATTTGCGATTTGATACGGATTGATTTCTTACTAATGAATATAATATGATTATAATTCCAGAATTATGTTTAATTTTTTAATAATATTAGTGAAAATTGTTTAAAATTGAATAATTATTGAAAATCCTTTCACAGTCTCAGGTGGAAATAATTTCTATTTAATAAATTTGTACGAAAACTTTGATGAATTTCTCTGAAAATTTCTATGCATTTTGGACTCGGAATATGTGTTTCGTAAAAGGGTAGAAAGCGATAGTAAGACATTGTAGATTTTTCTACGTAAATTGTAAATTGTTGTTGTATTCCTGAGTTCTTTTCAATTCACACAATATATTAATAGTTTTTTAAATGCCTCAATGGTTTGTTTTTAAAATTGCAGCATGTAAAATTCGTTAAATATTGATACTGTTTCGGCTCGGGGTGTTCGATGATCATCCCCCATTAGAAAGTTTTTTAGTCAGTTTTCACGTATCATGGGTTTTTAGGTTTTCCTAATTTTTTATAGAAATATTTAATAACATATTCATGAAAGTTTGTAGAAATTCACATTTCTTAAAAAAAATTTAAATTATGAAAATTTGTGTCTCTAATTTTTTTTAGAAAATAGTATTTATTTATGATTATTTTTAGAACTGTGCAATTTCTTATAAAAACCTATTAAAAGTTATTAAAAGTTAAACCTTAATTTTGAAATCACAGATTTTTCTACTTTTTCTTTGAAAATATTAGTTTATATTGCCAAAGTATTACAAAATCTTCAATTTTTTACAATTATTGATAAAAACTTTTTAGTATGTTGTATACATTTTTCTACCAGGATTTGCATTGATTAATAAATGCAAAAGAAATTATTGGTAAATTAGTTTGTGAACAGTAGAATGTGTTGAAATTGAATACAAGTGAACCGCTAAAACGCCGTCGTTTTAGTTGGGACATCTTTATTTCAGGTCAAATTTTAATTTTTAATAAGATACCCCAATAGGAAATTTTGTTGCGCATATTTTAGTCCTATAAATAAATGTTGTGTCCTTATTAGTTTTTGAAATAATCAAGAAAATGTTACTTGTTTCTTCAATCGCAAAATACGAATTTTTTGTGTTTAAGTCGCCATAAGTTGTACAATAATAGGAATTTTGTAATCAAAATTTCTGAAAATATTCACCTTCATATAAAGAAACTAACGCTATTTATATAATTTCAACGAATTGTCATTATAAATTTATAACGATTTTTATTCTTCTCATGGTGTAAATTAGATTTTGAAAGTTTCAAACGCTTCGGGAGTCGAACGAATTTTCAGAAAATAAAAATTAACGGCCTCCATAAATTTGTGTTAGTATTCAAGGAAGTTTTTTTTTTTGAAAATATCAGGCAATTATGTTTTATAGTTATAAGGGCAAAATTGAATTAATATCTCAGCGCTGGCTCGTATGCGTTTTAGTGGCCGGCTTGATCTTCCAATCGTCCGCTGTTATACTGATATTTCTCAAAAAACTTTCTTCAAACCTAACAAAAGTTTGGGTAACCAAATTTGAAATTCTATAAATAGCGTTAGTTTCGTTATTTGATGGTGAATATTTTCTGAAATGTTTATTACAAAATTCCTATTATTGTAGAACTTATGGCGAGTTGAATACAAAAAAATTCGTAATTTGCGATTGTAGAAAATAGTAGCATTTTATTGATAATTTCGAAAACTAATAAAGTCATAACATTTATTTATAGGACTAAAAATATGCGCAATAAAATTTTCTATTGGGATATGTCATTCAAAAATTAAAATTTTACCTTAAAAAAATGACCCACGGGCCAACTAAA
>JAWWLR010000149.1:22454749-22467377 GCA_035041075.1 Acraspis erinacei
TGCGACGATTGTACCCGGAATATTCTGTTAAATTAATCGTCCTTATCATCGGCGCTCTTGGAGGTGCCAAGCTTTCAGTGGTCAATAGCCTGAAAAGCATCAATGCGTGTGAACAATATGCGAAAACACTTGCGAGGAAAATGCAGAAGGCGGTCGTCCTTGAGTCGCTCCGTGTCCTCAGGGTGTACGAGATTTTTGCCGGATCGTCGTATTGATTCCGTCACAGACTTTAACCACCTATCTCATGGCCGTGAGACGTGGTTATGGCTGAAGTTTTGCCGCGATTTCGCTGAGATCATGTGCAATTTTTCAGATTAGCACATTTTTTTCTTAGAAATAATAAAAAAATGTATAGACAACATTAATCAGTAGATATAAAACAATTATGCGGAACTGTTCAAGTTTCTTATATGATACAAACAGGTTCTAGGGAAGAATAGCATTGGATTGAAAAAATGGTTAGGGATCTTTTCGAGACACATGTTTTTCAACTTTAAACGGTGATTAAAAATACAATTTTTATTTTTAAAAGAACTTACTTTCCAAGTTCTCTTTTTCATTAAAGCTTCGTTCAAAAGGATCCAAGAAAATTGCTTTAATATTCATCTTAAAATATTCGTCAAATACCTAAGGATTTCAATCGATAAAAAAATCTCGTGAAAAAAAGATGAAGCAACATTGACCATGACCTTTTAGTCCATTTTTTTTGTATCTAACTTAAAAGTCCTCTTATTTCCGAAACAGCGTTTGAAAAAAATTATTTAATAAGGAAATGTTTTGAAAAATAAATTCGAATTTGTTTCAACCCTTGAGTTCTATAACCCCAGATTATTCTTGGAATCTTCATGCAGGGCATATTACACGATTTCTTTTCCATTTTTCTTTCAAAGTTCGATTTTTTTAAATTGTTTACAAGGCAGTAGTTTTTGATTAAGTTTCTTGATTTTAATATATTTGAACGAAATGACTCTAAATGCAGAGGTTTATTATTCAAAATAAATAATGTAAGTTGCATAAAATTATTACAACTCATGAAGTTTGGTACAAAATGTGTTCAAAAATTGCATAAGTCACCGTTGGAATATTTGCCATGAAGTGTAAAATGAACAAAAATCAAACTTTAATCTGTTTCTATAAGAAAATCATTAAATAAGTGCAGGATTCACAATCATTCCTCTATTTTCATTTCTTTAAAAAATTTCCCCTTTTTGACAAATTTCTCTTTTTTCTCCTACTTACAAGATATTTCCTCTACTTTTTTATACTCACATAGGTCATTAATGCTTAATTGAAAAATATAACTTCTTTCAAAAAATGTATGTAGCCTAGGATTTTCACCCAAATCTCGATTTTGTTATTTTCTAAAATCTAGAAGCAAAAAATTCTTTCTTGTTTTGAGAAAGTTATTCTGCATTTTTTCAGATTTAAAAAATATATATTTACAGATTGCTAGTTGTTTTTATGAAATATATGTGACATTTATGAGTTAATAGCTTTAATTTTCTTACAGTTTCAAATCTTTCATCAAAATTATCGCTTCATCACTAAAATGGGAAATTTCTTCCAAATATTTGGTGTGAAAAAAAGTTTGAAGAGGTATTTGACTTCCATAGAGCATCATTGTTTGTATGGACTTCATTTTCAAGCGTCAAATTTAGTCCACATTTTTTTCAAATATGAAACTCGTGGTAAATATTTGTCACTTAATTAACAACAATTTAATTTGCCATAAGCGATTATTAAAATAATTGAATTAGTACGTTTCAAAATTTTTAAATCAAAATGGTTTTTATTCCAAGGAAGAAGATATCAAGAATCGTTGTTAGTCGTTATAATAATCTTTTTTCAATCAAAAATATTACTTTCCAGATATTTTCCATTTAAAAGAAATTAAAGGCTAACTTTGACACCCAAAACTGATATGTATCATAAAATGATGCTTTATGGATGTTAGATACACCTTACAATTTTTTTCCTTGAAAAACAAATTTCGAATGAATATATTATACATATTTACATGTACATATTTTGCAATAAATAACACCTTTAGTGTTAAGAAAGATTACAAAAAATTAACTGTAAAAAAGACAAATTATTATTTCTTAAAAGTTGCTTATCCGCTATAAAAATGACCCGAAAACCCCGGAAATTAAACAGGTATACAATAGTTTGAGTATAGGGCTACTTATAACAAATAAGATATAGCTTCCTAGAAATAAACCTATAAAATAAATAAAATGCAAATTTGTCCCTTCCGGTTCGCGATTCAACATGAAAGATTCGTGGCTCGTGACCTGAAGGCGTTCCACACTTAAAAGCCACAATAATCGATGCGTCGCGGTCCTTTTTCTTCGTTCGCTAAAACCAGGGATATCAGAAACTCATAAAAACTTAATGCGTATCTCTTCGGCTACTGAATCCGCTTCTTGCCATCATTCTCGTTCAAGTAATCCACGGGTTCATCGAACCGATACTTGCTTATATAATTACAATAAAAAAATTATTTACGATTAAATAATTCAAAGTTTCTTTTCTTTTCTCAGCACTTATAGAAATCTGTTAAAGAATCTTGAGAAAAAATCAGTTAAATGCCAGTGAAGGCGCTAAATGCAAAATATAGACAGAAATGCTATTACTGTAAAAGCCCCTGTCAACTCCTGACAGATGCTTTAGTACTAATAGCCTTTCTCCTCAAACTCTTATTGAGTTGTTCTGCATACATTTTTCAGACATGTCTATTTCTAAAAATACTACTTGCATCAATATGTGCTACTAATATCGTTTAGCATAGAAAAACAGATTTTTATTCTCAAAAGACTGATTAAATTCAAGACATACGTAGCCTAAAATTCTCTAAAAATAGGGGAAATAAAGTAATTATTCACGAAAATTAGGGAATAATAGATGAATAAATTCTTTTTAAACCGAATTTATTTAAATGCCATATTTTACTCAATATATGAAAAACCTAAAATTTCTTTTCAGCCAAAAAAACGAATTTTTTTTAGGCAATGTATGTTTTTAACGAAAGAATTTGATTTTAAAGAAATGAATTTTGATAAAAGAAAGATAAGTTTTCTACTGTAAAAGAATTACTCTGTATTCAAGGGAAAGAATTTTTAATAAATATTTTGAATTTTCAACCAAAAAATATGTCGTCATCATATTGCTGACTTTTGAACCTACGCAGATTCATTTTCAACCTAATGATCGTATTTTTAATAAAAAAAGAATAAAGTTTAACTAAGAACATTTACAGTTTGAAGCCAAAACGACACATTTTTCGAAGAGTTGAATTTTCAATAAAAATATAATTCTTAACCAAAGCGATAAATTTTAAACTAATACGATGCAGCTTCACAAAACAAAATAAATTTTCAACAAAAGAGTTTAACATTCAACACAAAATATGAATGTGTGATTTAGTAATCAAGGAGATTAGTTTTATAAAAATTGAAACTACAGAGATAAATCTTCAGCCAAGAAAATGAATTTTTAACAAAGTATCGAGTTAATTTTTCAACCAAGTAGTTGAATTTTTGGCCAAAAAAGATAACTTTTTATCGAAATAGTTGTATTTTCGATAATTGATTAATTGTGCCTGATTAATTAAGCCCGCATTTAAGCGAAAAATGGAGAAACAAGGATTAAAGAAGAATTAAAAAACAATGGGAAAAGAATTGAAATCTGAAATATGCAAGTAATTTTCAAACTTATTAGGGAATTATTGAACTTTATCGCTTGAGTGATATATTTCGTAAAATTCAAAAAGTTCGTTGAAATTCATCATCGGGAAACGTACTAAATCCCCCCTGTTACCAACCTTAGTTTTTGCCTTGACCCCTCCCACCCTCAATTGGTAACCTAGTTTATGGAAAGCCCCTTAGACCTCAGATTTCTTTAATACCACTCCTTTAATTTTTCTATTTCTCATGAAAATTCAAATAAGATTGTAAACGCCTTCATAAAATTTTGTTTATGACTTTTTGGTCATATAAATTCTTTCCCAAATTATACAATATTATTATATTTAGCACACTTTAAGTGAGGAATAAAGCCTCGGTAAATACTAACTACCGGTGAGAATTTCTACTTTTTTTTACTGCTGTGCTTGTGAGTAGAATTTATTTTAAAGGGGTCAAATATTAACTGAGGAAAATGAACATTTATCGTTTTTTTGTTAATATGAACACGTATAATTTCGCACTTTAACTTATATACTCGCGGTAGGGAACCGTTAGAAAATTAATAGACTTAGACTCGAGTGTAGTACGGTATTGTTAAAGCGTTATGTCTATATGTGAGCTTCTGATGCCCTGACCCAGACTCACTGTCAGTTAATAACTTCATTAAAATGCAATTATGTTTAACAAAGAGCCTTGGAAGACTCTTTCCTCTCTTATAGACACGTATTATTTAGTGACGTCATGCCATGTTTTGATTTGACGTTTATAATAAATTACTCCTCAGGATAGATTCGATTTCAGCCCTACTGCGAGATCTGCTCTGAAATTACAACATTATTCACGTATTCGATTTCTGTACTAAAAAAAAAAGATTTTGGACGCTAAAACTTTTATTTATATATTATAAAAAGATCTCACTGCTTAGGGCGCGCGGATATTGAATCTCCCGCTTCGCGCAAGAATATTTATTCTTTGTATTTGGAATGCTTGAATGAAACTTTATAAAAAAATATCTCTTTTAGATCACAGTATTTATATACGTCTTCGTATTCTGAATTTTCTACTTAATCAAGTGTAGCTCATGATCAAGTTGCTCAAAACTCTGTAGGCTTTGAGTAACACATTCTCATCGTGAAACTTGCGCTGCGCGCTCGATTTTTGACAGACATTTGTAAATCTAAATTTTCTGAACCACCTGAAAATTAACAAAAAACTACAATCCTTTTTTCTGTTTTTTTTTTGTTTTCATATTTTTTTATGGATAAAGCAAAATATCCTACAAGTCTTATTTTATTTTTTGTACGTCTCTCGCGCCTTTTGGCGTAATATTGGAATTTTCAATTCTCTGCACATTTCTTACGACAAATAAAAACAAAATTACGAATCCTATTGGACAATGGTTAAAAGACATTTTGTAGGATTTTTCAAAAGCTTTAATTTCTCTTTGAGACTTTTTTTTCGTAGTTTCCGTTGTTTGGCCATTCTGATACTTTCTCAATCATAAATGATGAGAATGTAATAAATGATTACAAATTAGTATACCTTTTTTTGGTGAATAACTTTTTCTATGAATTTGTTTTGGTACCTTTTGTCATTCTTCCACAAATTTTTCATTTTTAATTTTAATGCCATTTTTATGATTAAAACAAAAACTACATCTTCTATCAAAAAGTTATTCCTGAGAAATTTGTAGCTCTTTTTCGGGCAAACAATTTTTGTGAAAGTTTTTTTTCCATAACTTCTGTCGTTTTTCCAGAAATTTTCTATTTTTTCATTTTCAATGTTATTTTTCGCGAATAAAACAAAAAGTACGCGTCCTATCAAGAAGTGATTAATAAGGAATTTTTAGATTTTTTTTAGCATCATAATTTTTTTTAATTCATCTTCTTTCGTATCCTGTCTAGTTTCACCAAAAAATTGAATTTTTTATTTTTCATTATTTTGTGTGTAATCGAAATTTGAATTTTCGATTTTTCAAGAAAATCTAAAAAGTTTTTATGATAATCTTAAAGGGCTATCAAAAATCAATATTTTTCTTCTCTTGATTTTTTTTTCATATCGTGAGTTTTTTGGCTTAAAATTCTGATTTTCCATTGGTTTTAGAAAATTTAAAAATGCTCTAACTCTGAGAATATTTCTTTTATCGAAAAAAGTCGTTAGGACAAATTGTTCGGCTTCTCTAATACTATAAATAGCCGTATATAGAATTTTCAAATTCAGAAAAAAGTGGTCTCAAAAATTTTCAAAATGTGCTCACTTTTTGAATTTTTATTGAAAATGGCTGCTTAACGAACTCGTCCTTTCTTTTGGGACCTAAAAAAAGGATGCCAAAAATGGATTTCATCAGTTAATTTTTTCGAGAGTTATCGTGTTTACGGACAGACAGAAAGACAGACAGACACCATCGTAAAAACTTGATTTTCGGATTCAGGGGGTCACGAAACGTGGAGATTCGTTGAAACATGATGGTGACAAATTTCCGACAATTCTAATACTTTCTCAATCATAAATGATGAGAATGTAAAAACACAAATTTTATACAAAAAAAATTAAATTTTCAACCTAACAAAATGAATTTTTAGGAAACCAGTTCAATTTTTAAACGAGAAGATAAATTTTTAATTTAAAATATAAATGTTTAACCAAAAATGGAATATCTAAATTTTCAATTAAAAATTGACTTGTGACAAAAAACATTAATCTTGAAAAAAATATTAAATAATTGTTAAATTTTCAACAAAGAAACATAAATTTCTAACTAAAAATGGGATAGTTAATTTCATAGTTGAAGAAATTATTGATACCAAAGAAACTAATTTTCAAGACAATGTATTAATTTTTAACCAAAGATATGATTTTTCAACAAAAATAATGAACCTATCACCAAAAAACCATTTTTTAATAAAAGTGTTCAACTTTGAACCAATTATTTAAATTTTCTAGCAAAAAAGACGAACTTTCAAGCAAATACATTAATTTTTAACCAAAAATTGAAAAATAGCATTTTCATCTAAAAAAATTATTTTTTAATCACAAAAAAAAACGAATTTGTAAGAAAATAATTCATTTTTCAATAAAAAAAGTAGCATTTAAGTAAAATTATGAACGTTCAACCAAACAATGAATTTTTAACAGGAGATTCCAACTTTCAACAAATGGTTGATATTTTGGCCAACAAATATTTGAATTAGAAACAAAAAAGATAAATTAAGAAAAAAGACGATTGCAAAAAAGTTGAATCATCAGCTGAAACATATCTCTTTCAGCCAAAACTTTTAAGGAATTTTGAATAAGAAAAGATGACAAAATTTGCACCAAAAGACATAAAGTTACAAAAAGTATTATCAGTAAGGAATAGGTAAAGTTATAACGAAAGAGATGAATCTTGACCAAAAAATGACTTTTCGACAAAGTACTCAACTTTCAACCAAGTATTTGAATTATCAACTAAAAAGTTGAATTTTTAATGAATAGACTTATTTTTACCCAAAGAACGAAGCTCTAACAAAATAGATGAATTTTCGAACAAATAATTGAATTTTTAAGCGAAAGGATAAATTTTAAATCAAGAAGATTACTTTTGTACCAAAAACGGTGAATTCCTAACAAAATAAATACATCTAGAATCAAACTGTTGAATTTTCCAAATGTAGCCAAATTTTCAATTACAAAAATTAATTTTAAACAATAAAAACGAATTTTAAAAAGAATTTAATTTTTTAACCTAAGTGCTACATTTTTTAATTAAATTATAATTTTTCTAGCAAAAAAATTAATTTAAAATAAATTAGTTCAAGTAAAAAAAATCATTAAAAAAAACGCTTAAAAACGAGAAAAAGGGGACAAATTGTGAAACCTGCAATATATAAATAAGAATTTTTATGATTTATTGTTCCTCTATAATAACTTTAAAATATCATATTAGAAATTTGGAAATTTTGCCCAGAACATAAAGTTAGTTTTTTGTGATACAGATAGTTGTTGCAATGAAAAATGATATTTTTTTAGCTAATTTAATCAAGGTTCCACGTTTTTTTTATTAAAAGAATAACTATTATTTGTTAACATTAGAATATTACATAACAGTTTAGAACATAAAAATCAACGAACGATTATTTTCATTGATACATTAAAATAATTTCTACTTTAAGTATATTTTTATAAATATTGGAATTTTTAATAACATTTTGGAATAATTTAAGAAAATTTACAATATATTTGTGAAATTTGAACTCAGATACTCATTTCACAACATCAACAAACTTAAAAAAATTAAGTAATTGAAATAATGATATTTCAGAAATGAAGAAACTTTTATTATAAAAATTTATGTTATTTAATTGAATAAAATTAAAGTTTAATCTGTGTCTAATTTAATATGGTGAACAAAAATGATTCGGCTGATAATTAATTAATGAACTAATATATTAACAAGCATTAAATTAAATTATGTATCTTTATTTTATTTAATAATGTAAGAAGATGAATCAGCTAATAAGAAATTAAACAGTTTATAACATAAAAAGCATTAAAGAATTATTTTCAGTGAATCATTGAAATAATTTTTATTCTACATTTTTCAGAAAATTAGAGTTATTTATAACACTTTAAACTACTCCATGAAAAAAAAATTTTTTAATCTTAAAATTGAACAAAAATTTATCTTAGTTAATTATAATAAATTACAATTCAATATTTATGTAATTTAATATACTGAAAAAAATCAGGTAATAATGAATTAATGTATTCATAACGTTAAAAGCATTAAACTATAATTTTCACTGAGACATTAAAATTATTTTTATGCTACTTTTTATTTTTAATTTTATTTTAATTTCTGAAAATTTGATTTATTGGTAACGTTTTATACTAATTTAAAAAAATACAAAAAAACATTAACATATCAATCTAAAAATTGAATGCAGATACTCATTTCACAACATCAGAATCAGTTACAAAATTAAATAATTCAAATAGGGATGTTTTAATATTAATAAAATTTAAATTTGCAAATTATATCCAATATTAAATTATATAATCTTCGAAAAAATAATCAATTTATGTCACCTAATTTTAAGAAACTAAATTTTAATATTTATTTAATTTAATATTTTGAAAAAATTATTCAGCTAATAATTAATTAATTATTGCACAATATGAAAAGCAGTTAATTATAACTGTCACTCAAGTATTGAAATAATCTTTGTTTAATATCTTTTTTTCAAATTTGAGCTTTTATTCCTTAAAATTTTATTTTTTAACAATCATTTTCATTGAATCATTTTAATAATTTTTAAATTATATTTTCTTTAAATTTATTATAAAAGGAATACCTAATATTGAATTACATAATTAATTATAATAAAATAGTTCAGTAAATAAAAAGCCTCAAGCAATTATTCCCATTGGAAAAATCAAATTATTTTTAATTTTACATATTTTTTAAAATTTTAATTTCTGAATATCTTTATTTCGTTAGAAATAATTCCAGAAAATTAAAGTTTTAACAGAATTACTTAATAAATATTCAATAATTTAAAAAAAAAAACATTAAACGATTATTTTAATTGAAAATTCAAAGAATTTAAAGCTTTAACAAATTATGTTCATTAAAACATTTAAACAATTTTCACTTTTAATATTTTATAAATTTTAAGTTATAATAATAATCTAAATAATAATAGAAATTAAATAATCTTTTTAAATGATTCCATTAAAACTTGAAACATATAAAGACAGATAAATTTGAAGATGGAATTCAAATAATTATTTTAAAAAATTAAGGACATTTTTAAAATTATGAAATTGGAGTAGGTAAAATTATAAATATAAATAAACTTTTATTATAAAAATCGTATCTCATATTGAAGAACATAAACTCAAAGAAAATAATAAATTTGTTTTCTCAGTTAAAAAATATTAAACGTTAATCTTTATGTAATTTAATATTGTGAAAAAAATTAAGCAACTAATAATAATTAAGCAATGCATAACATAAAAAGCATTAAATAAATTATTTTTATTGAATCATTCAAATAATTTTTATCTTAGATATATTTTTTTCTCAATCTGCAATTTCCTTTCTGTTACTTGGATTTAGTAATCAACTAATAACTAATTAATTAAAAAAATTAATTAAAAAAATTAATTAAAAAATATAAATGATTCTTATTTTATATTTTGCTTGAAACTCAAAATTGCATTTCTAAAAAATGTCATCTAACTTTTAAAAAATTTTTTATTAATTATTTAACCAATTTTATAAACAAATTCAGAATTTGGCTTTCTTTCAAAACATATGCTCAATTTTTTTATCGAGTCAACTATGAATATCTTTTCCATGAATTTTTGATATGATTATTTGCAAATTTACAATAAGTAATAATTATTTAAACAATTTTCAGAAACAAATTCCGCTTTTGGGTATATTTTCATGAGTAGGCTTAATTTTATTTGAAAAATAAACTTAGAATTAATTTTCAACCATATTTTTCTTTGGGTTTTTAAAAATTTATATGAATTATTAATTTTTTTAACAATTTAGATAAACAAATTCAGAATTTGGCTATTTTTCAAAGAATTCGCCAGATTTTTTTCGCAGAATCGAACAAGAGTCGTTTTTATGACTTTTAGCCATCATAATTGGAAAATCGAAAATATTTGTTGATTGTTTAAACAATGTTCATAAACAAATCTAGAATTTGGGCATTTTTGTACAATTGGGTTCAATTTTTGTAGGAAATCAACATAGAATAATTTTTTTCTAAATGGTTGCTATGATAACTTGAAAATTAAAAAAACAATTATTAAGTATTTGAAAAATTTTTATAAACTAATTAACAAGTAGTAATTATTTAAACAATTTTTTATAAACAACAATACTATTATAGAAAAAAGTCATAAAAAATACATTTTTAGTTGATTCAGTAAAAAAAATTGAGCCTCTTCTTTGAAAAAAGCTAAATTCTAAATTTTCTGTTGAAAATTATTTAAATAAATACTAGCTATTGTAAACTTTCATAGTAAAAATTATAATTAATTAATTTTTCTAAGCATCATGGCGAAAAATATCCAAACAGTGAACTTTTTCATAAAAATTGTTTAAATATTTGCCAAATAACATCTTTTTTAAATTTTTCATCATTAAAAAGAGTCTGAATTTCAACTCTCTAAAAATTTCCAAAACCGAAAAATAAATTTTGTTCAGTAATTTCTTTATAGAGGTACCTACAGGAGAGAGTGAACATACAAGAGATATTTTTGGTAAAAATAATCTAATTTAATAAATAGATCATTTTTATTTTTTTTCGCAGAAGAAAAAGAATTTTGTCTATAATATTTATGACAGTAACTTTTCGCACAAGAAAAACTCCAGAAAATTTTTAAACCTTAAAAATTAAGTTTGTTATAAATATGTTAAAATAAAAAATAAAAAATTTGATGCATTTTTCTTCAAAAATTATTTTTTTAAATGTTTAGAATACTAAAAACTAATGACTTCAGTGAGTCTAATAGCTATTTACAAGTCTATATCAAAATTTTATATTATCTTAATTAAATTATTTATAACAAAACTTAATAATTTTCTGGAGTTTAACATTTTTGAGAAGTGACTTCTATAACTATTATGAGGCAAACATTTTTAACGTGAAAAAAGGATAAAAATGGTCTATTTGTTTAATGAAATTGTTTAAAACAAAGATAAATATTTATTATTAACAATTTGGGGGATTTTATTAAATTTTATCAGCAATTTAGGTACATCTTAAACTCCAAAGAATTTTGTTCCGAAAAAATATATGAAAATTTTCTATTTGTTAACTTAAATTATTTATAACAAAGATAAATGTTAGGTTTTAATTTTTTATACCTTAATACGCCCAAGAAGCTGCTTTATTACATGTGAAATGCAAAAGAATTTATTGTTGGTAAAAAAAGTATAAGAAATGTTTATTTGCCAATATAATTTTTTTTATACTAATAAAATTGTACCAGCGGAAAATAATTTTGAATTTTTGTGTAAATCTAGTTTGCCATTTAAGTTTATTTCCAAATGTATGTAATTGTATCATAAACAATATTTCCTCTAAATTTGGTTACAAAATTCTAAGAATTTACTGAATTATGAATGAATAATTAAAATCGAATTAAAAATTAAAATTCTAGACTTGTTTTAAAACTGTCTAGAGTCTAACGCCGTTCAGCGAAAAAAATCTTTAAAAATTTATAAAAATTATTATTATTATTATTATTTATTTATTTTCAGTGCAAAAATTGTTTGGGTTTTGACGAGAAAACAGGAACCATCGAAAGAAGTACTCGAGAAGGCCTATGCAGTTCTTGACAAGAACCAATTGAGCAGATCCCCATTGATGAAAACGATTCAGAAAAATTGTACGAGTGCTCAGTGAAACCAGGAAGAAACTCATGAAATTTTCACTCTTACAAAATTTCTATAAATAAAAAATAATTTAAAATTATTTGTCTCAACATTTTTTACTCGAGGATGAAATTAATATTTAAAATAAAAAAGGTATCAGTGAACGACTGAAAAATCCCGAACAATAAAATTCCCGAAACTGTAAAATTCCCGAATAATAAAATTCCCTGCAGTTAATAATGTTACCCAATTGGAAAATTGTCGAGTAATAAATTTCAGGTAGAAAATTGTCGAATTATAAAATATCCGAATTGGAAAATTCCCAAATTTAAAACATTAAAATTTTTCATAAATATGTTTTATTGATTACAAATACAATAATGGATTTTTTAAAATAATTTTTAATGTTTAAAATTTAAAATTTCGAAAATTATTGTTTGAATTTAAAATTACAATAATTTTTGTTCAAATTTAACTTAATAGCTGCAAGCTATAGTCTCACTTTTAAACTTGAAAATTGGATTTTTTACTCCTTCTAAATTTTACCAAATTTGTGCCTCGG
>JAWWLR010000149.1:22467477-22478206 GCA_035041075.1 Acraspis erinacei
ACTGATTTTTATTTAAAATGAAATCTTTTTTTTTTAATAGCAATTACTAAATTTTCTGTTGAAAATAAATTTTTTTATTTTAAAAATTTAACTCCTTTCCTGGAAATTCCTTCTTTTGGTTGAAGATTTATAATTTTAGATGAAAATTCATATGTTTTGTAGAATATTTAACTAATTTGTTAAAAATAGAAGATTTAGAATCAAAATTAATTTTAAACTGAAAATTTAACTTTGTGTTTGAAAAATCAGCTCTTTAGTTTTAAATTAACTTTTTTCATGAAAATTAATATTATCTGGGTTGAAAATTCAACTGTTTGGTATAAAAGTCATCTTTTTGGTTTGAAATTTTAACAACCTAGTTGATTCAACTACCTAGTAGAAAATTTAACTCTTTTGAAGGAAAATCGTATTTTAAGCTAAATTGCCTTTTTTGGTAGAAAATTAATCTTCTTGGTTGAAAATTCTCACTATTTGAATGAAAATTGATTCCTTTTGTCAAAAATTTAACTAATTTGTTCAAAATTGACGTATTTCTTAGAAATTTGTCTTATATAGTTCAAAATTAATTTTTCTGGTTGAAAATTAAACATTCAGGAAGAAAGTTTGTTTCTATGGCTTGGAAAATTGACATTTTGTATAAAATTTCTTTTCTTTATTGACTGAAAAATCTTGTTTCGTTAAAAATTAAATTCTTTGGGTTGAAAATTGACTTATTTATTGCAAATTCAACTGTTGTATACAACATATCTTTTTTCTTTTCGAAAATTCAACAATTTGCTAGAAAGGTGATTCATATAAAGTTGATTAATTATTTTAGTTAAAAATTATTTTCTTTATTTCAAAATTTAACTATTCTTAAACCGGGTTTTTAAAATTAATCTTTCTACAGATCGAAAATTCTATATCTTGATTAAAATTTCAACATGTTTAAAGAAAATTTGTCTTTTTGGCTCCTAGGTTCAACAATTTAGAAAAAGATTCAACTATTTGGTAGAAAATTCTACTGTTTGGTATAAAACTAGTTTTTTTAAAAATAATAATTAATTATTTCAAATGAAATTGAAACTATTAACTATTTGGTTAAATATCGATTTTTTTTATTTTTCAGTTAAACAATTAGGTTGAAAATTTATGTATTTTGTTAAGTATTTGTTTTTTTAGTAGAAAATTATTCTTCTGGGTTGCAAATTTATCTTTTTGAATCAAAATTAAATTATTGTGTTTAAAATTGATCTTTTTTGAGGATTAGAGGATTCAAATATTTTGTAGAAAAATATTTTGTTTCGGTTGAAAATTCAACTACTCTGTTGATAGTTTAACTACTTCATTCATTCATAAGAAACAGTAATATTGTCTCAAATCCCCCCTTCTAAATCTGCTTGCGTTATTTTTGGGTGAACCCTAAACAATTTAAAAAAAAATTATTTTATGAACCATGTCAGCGTGTAATTCTGAATTTTGCCAAATATTTGAAATATAAACTGGCTCTTCTGATTACAGATTGCATGGATCAATCGAATTCCATTTAGTTTCTGACAGAGCTTATTCTTCAATTTATTGTCACACAATGAAGTAAAAAATGTTGTAAATACTTTGCAACCTTATGATGACAGTTTCTCTATCGGTGAACACGCCTGTAGCATTAAACGCCGCTAAAATAAGAAAACCTCGTCACGTAAAGCGCATCGCGCTTTTTATTACGCCTCTTTGTACCTCACCTGCCTCTCCTTCATAGCCAGCCCCGTAAAAATTCTAATTTCACGAAACCTTTTTGCGTGCGCGATATGCTCTGGCAGGGTATATACAATGGCCGTATATCTGAAGCCCCTTATCAGACTTTATGCTCTTATACTTTATGCTTTATAGCGAGCACACCTATTTCCCGACCGACGGCATCACATGCACTTTTTTCTCTACAAAATTGTTAATTCTGTTGTCAAACAATAGCCTTAAAATTATTTTCCAATTAAAATACTAATAGTAAATCATGTAAAGGAATCTGTATTATCATCAGAGGCAGTTACTATCTATCAGTGTAGATGCCATTCCATAATCTGTGAAAATGGAAATCAAAACTATCGATCAAGTTAACTTCTCAAATAGCCGAAATTACTTAACGTCATTTCTAGCTAGATAAAAAATAAATTAAAACAAGTTTTTAATTACATTTTTTCGTAAACAGATCTTCTCAGTTCGCACTGTTATTAGAGAGATCGGAAGAAAAATACTTTTTTGGAAATATACGCTATCTCAAGCAATAATTTTGATCGATAGTTTTTATTTCTATTTTCACAGATTGTGGTAAGACATCTGCACTGATCGATAGTAACTACCTCCGATGATAATACAGATTCCTTTAGATTACTCGTATAATAAATGTAACACCTGGCTTGAGATAGAGTATATTTCTGAACAGGATTTTTCTTTCTATCTCTCTAATAGCTTTTTTGGAAAAGCACCCGAATGACAATCGGAAGTTTTGTGGCTCGATTCCCAGTGGAGCTAGATGAGAAGATCTTTTTTCAGACAAATTTTAAATATTTATTTTCCATATAGTCAGAAATTACATCGATAGTTTTGTTTTCTATTTTCTAAGATTTTGGAATGACATCTAAACTGATCGACAGTAACGTAAAAACATTTGTAAAAAAAAATCACCAACGTCTGGGCACTCATACAGCACCCTTCTCAAGGCAAGAAAAATCTGAGCAGGTAGGAACAGCAACGAAACCACGATGCTCTCTCCCTGATACCTGAGAATCAAGAAAGGATTTGATTAATTTTGATTTGATTCTCAGGTATCACGGAGAGCACCATGGATTCTTTGCTGTTCTTGCCTGCTCTATTTTTTGCCTTGATAAGGGTACTTGTATGAATGCCGAAACGTTTGTGATTTTTTTTTTGGAAACGTTTTTTTTGTCATTCGATAATAATAAAAATAAAATAGACGAAAGAAATAGAAAAGAGAAGGAAGGGGATTTGGTTGGAGGTCTTCTCATTTTCCTTTCCTCTTTTTTGTTTTTTTTTTCCAAAGAAAGAGTCTTTTCTTTTCTTTTTTAGGAAAATTCGTATCTTTTTTTAAATTGCAATAGGAATATTTTATGGCGGTTTTCCAAATTTGGTCGTTCGATTTATGGTTCTATTTTCAGCCATTCTGCACATTAAATTGCTACTGTGTTTTATACCAAAGGTTAAAGTAGCAAAGTTATAGAACTTTTAAAATGAGCAACAAAATATTGGTAGTAGTGAAAAGATTCTTCTTGTATTAAACATAGTGCATTCTTTCTAATTATGTCGCTTAACTGCTAATAGAACCTGTTTCCAAGGAAGACTAATCAGCACACAAATTCATTCATGGACAGGAAATCTTAAATCAAAAAATCTAAATTTAACCAAATTCTTTTCACCCATCCTACCACACCTGAGATGTACTCTTACCTCCAACAGACATTCATTATGAAGCAATTAGCGTTCTCAAATTGATAGCACTTCGTGTGTGGAGAGCACAATTTAGCGACACGATTCTCGTTCCGGGAACGTGTCTACATACAACATGCCAAGCCCAATGACTTCCTTGTCTAGGAATGTTTGTTCGTTTACAAGTAGGAAAAAGCATTCTTAATCATAGGATACATTTGGCCTATAAACTTAAAACAAGCTTGAAGTAGAGATATTCAAGAAGTAATCTACTCCCTAGATCATAATTAGTCAAATTTAACTAATTTGTAGACTAAAACATAAGTGAAAATAGTATAAGTAGTTCATTAGTCACATAAAATATCCTAGTAGAAGTCAGATTTAACTATAGAATTGAATATTAGTCATTTTTTACTAATAAATATATTAAATGCTTATCTAACTGAATTATTGACTGACTTTTTGCTTTTAATTAGTTATTTTCAACTAATTCAGATTTCAAGGGTAAAATATTGAAAATTAATTAAAATTTAATTGGTGACGTTGTTATTTAATCAAATTTTTTATTTTAATTCGATATCTTAAATTAACTTTAAACTTTTGTAAACTCCTTCAATTTATAATTATTTTTAATTATTTGAATTCTTTGCATTATTTTACATTATTTGAATTCTTTGAATTGTTTAAAAAATTCTGGTATTCAAGTATACATCAGAATTGCTAGTGTCTAACTCGTCTTGACTAGCAAGGCCCAATTATGCCTCAAAAGTGCTTGCCTATTCCAGTTTTTTTTATAAATATATTTTTGGCATTCAAAAAATACGTCTAATAATTAAACATCATGACACATTCAAAAGGCTTTGAAATCCTTTAAAAAAGTGGTAAAAAGTAAGTTTTTTCTTAATCTACTTTTAAAATTAAAAAAATTAATATTTAACTTAAATAGTTTAGAATATATGACTTTTGGAAGTATATTTTTATTGAAAAATTGGTCTAAAACAAATCTTATTTTAGTTATGAAATATCTTATGTTTCGGTCATTTGAGATGAAAGTTGTATTAGCATCAGTTATAGCAGACTGAATGTGTGAGATCTAAAAAAATGCTCTATCTCTAGTATGTATAAAGATATTGTGTCCGGGAAATAATCCTTTTCATCAAATTTTTTTAGGCATTCAGTTTTTATAAAATAGCTTGTGTCACAAAAAAATACTAATTCAGGATTTCTTAATAAGGGGCTAAGAGTTTTATCAGTTATGGCTCAGAATACTCGGTAGGTATCCGCAAAAACGTATTCAGAAAAAATGGGATGGGAAAGCAAACCTCTATCAAAAATGGTTCAAGCTGGTCATGCTCCCTAATAAACCATTTTTTTAATTTTTCGAAGAAAAAGTGATGTCTATTGTTCTTGTCATTGAAAAAATACATGATATTTCAAGAACGGTGCAAAATTTCAAAAAGTGGAATATAATTGTTTCTACAGCGATTAATTAGGGTAAATTTATTACCTTAACCTTTTATTGTATGTTTCCTGCGTATTTTTAATGGAAAAAGTTGGAATTTTTTATTTTCATGAAACCAACAGTAAAATCAAATAAGAAAATTTACATTTCCTAATTAGTTCTTCTTTATTCATAAAATGTCCCCTAAGGGTTCACATGACTTCCATTCCTTACAATATTTCCGCTAAAGTGTGCTCAAATGTTCTCGGTTTGAAAACAAGAGCTTACGTACGAAATACAAAATTTTTTTCTAATGTCTAGCGAAAATGATTGATATTAGAAGAAATATGCCTATGACAGAAAATATTTCTTTTTTCAAGATCTAAAACTGTAGGAAATGATCTTTTTCCTAAAACGCAACATATTCTTTCAGATATTTCATAAACTGAAAAACACAAAATTAATATTATTTCCATTCAACTGGAGAAAAATTACGTGCAAATATGAAAAGAGAACGAAATCCGCTTTTCTAAAAAAGTGCTCATTTTTGGACTACTTAAATAAAGGCTCTATCTACGATGCTTACTTAATTCGGTCCTGCTCTATTCATTGGTGCACACAAATATTAATCATATTTTTTTTTATAATAATGCGCAAAACTGACGAGAAAATCAATTTAAAAAAATCTGTCTACCTAGATAACTTTTCGAGCCACTTCTTTGTTAACTAGAATGGCCGCTTTCTGAATGAAGAAAGACTATCTACATTTAATAGAATAATTATTAATTAATTCAATTGAGAAATACTTATTCGAATTTTATAATTTATTTATTATCCACTATTGTGTAATAATGTTATAAATAAACCAATAGAGAGGATCAATCAAAGAATTGCAATAAAAATTAGTTGAAAATCCAAAACGGTAGATAGGTTTTTTCTACTTTTTCTACAGATGAATTCGTTTCTTCATTACAAATCCAAAGATTTAAAAAACTCGTTTTTCATTTAAAAAATGTAGATGGAGCCTTATTTCTTCAAAAGTACTACAGAAATTGCATAAATATAGTACGTCGAGGTTCTGTAAGATGACCATTGGTATTCTCCTCAATTTTCATGTATGAAAAAGTAGGTCGAATTGTTTACAATATTTTCAAACCTTTAAACATTTCGACATTCACTAATAACGCTGAAGAACTAAGAATCTATGTTTTTATGAATTTTCAAACATTAATAAGTACAATGACTGATAAAGAGATCAAACTGGTCTCGAAACGTAACCCTGAGTCTTATAGTGAAATGCATGAAATAAAACTTTTCAATTATCTGAAAGTTGTCGGAGTATATCTTTTGATTTTTCACTTTCGATGGTTTCTCTCAGACGTAAAACAAAAGAAGATATTACCATCTCAAACTGTCTTTATATTTAAGGACTGTTTTCAGATTAAGATCGAGATTGTATTAAACAAGCTTTGGATGAAAAATTGAGAATCACCCTATGGTTCTAAGCTAAGGAAGTTATAATAATTTTTTTCTATTAACCTGTGGTGAAAATCCTTTTACATAATTTCATTAGAATTCAAAAGAAACCCCTAGGCCCATTAGTAAGTCAATACTCTTGGGTGTCCTTTTCGGAATTATACCTGAGCTTATTTTAACCCGCGAAACTGTAAAATTCTCTTGTTTTCCTTTGAGGAGGATGTTGTAGGAAGCATTGCTTCAATAATTCGAAACAAACGAGTGCGCGGCTTGATGAGAATGATAAGTATGGGCCCGTGCTTCGCGCTGCTCGCATATACCATACGCCTAGGGAAGTAAGTAAAGGAAAGGATGTTGCCTGCAGGTAGTAGAAGGCCACCTTCTGACTTCAGTCTTGTCTAGACGTCCGTCGAGTGCGCACACTCCGGCGCTTTCACGGTACTGTTCATTGTTTTTTACCATTCGGTCAATCGGGAAGAATTGCGAATTTAGGAAGTGAGATAAAAGTGTTTTGGCTACGAGCCTTCAACCCCTTCTCGTTATATGAGTCCTTCAGGACAACGCGCACCTGATGGGGTTCGCGTGGAACGAGGTGAGAATTTATCTCGCTCTATTAATTAACTAATCACTATAAAAGGCTTATATTATACTCATTTGGTTTTTAAATAATAGTCAGTTATACAGAAATGCCAATTTTACTACAAAAACATGTTCGGATAAAAATTGCACAATAAATCAGGCGGGAGTCTTAAAAGGTATGTCAGCAATTATACAAACAAGGATTTGATTGTGTGTTTTGATACCAGTGACACGATTCTAGGCATGCAAAGTTTGCGGAACTGTCGACGCCCAAATACTTTAGATATATTTCACAATGAAGAAAAAATTTGGTTATTAATATTTTTCAAGGTGTAGCTTAATTGGATTACTAGTGAGCGACTTAAGGTTATGGTCTTATTCATAGTTGTGTAAAAAAAGATCGTCAAATTGGACAAGGATGAAATAAATTTATCTGCATGACAGATCTTATACAGCTTCTCGTTCACCTATTTATAATTTATTGTAAGTTGTGAGAAATTATTAGGTGTCTACGAAAAAGTAAACGTCCAAAATCATCAGAAGGAAGCCACACAAATTCGACTATTAAGTAGCATTTTTATGGCACATTTAACCTTATATGTCAAGAAGCTTCATGGAAGAAGCAAATTTCATATTCATTTTCTTATTAAAGATTCTCAGGTGAGAACTAGAGGAGGTGGCCCACTATTGTTGTCATTAACATATTTGTCGAACTAAAGTAATATTACTTTGACCAAATTCTGCTTAGTTCTTTGAATCAAAGAATTATTCCTGAATTTAAAGATTCTTTTTTTTCAACGTTTAGTTTAATTAATGCAGTCTCGAATCCAACCAGCATGCTGGGTCAGATCAGATTATTCCGAGGTAAAAAGTCACCTAAAACAGCATATAAAGTACAAAAGTGCAGATTCAAAAGGAAAGAGAAATAGAATGAAAACGGGATTATTGTGAACAATATATCATAAATAATTGAAGGCCTTTGAAACATATTTCTCCGTATTAAAATAGCAGAATGTGCTTTAAATAGATACCCCTGACATACCTTACAATACCATTACACAGTTATAAAATCAGTAATTGCACATATGCAGAGAAAAAAATACGTTAGGAAAAAGTAACATTACACATGCGAATTAGGTGAAACCTATAGGAACGTGAGAAGAATTCTCACCCCTCCTCTTTACAGTTAGAATGCAAAAAACAACTATTAACTTAATTACATGAAAGATAATCTACTGATATTATTTTTAATATTTGAAGTAACTGTCTCAATTTAATGAAAACATTACTTCTAAATTTACATACTAGTGTAAGTCTCACCGGAAGAGAATTTTGCTTCTCACGCTCAAATGTAAAATATTGACCTTACAATTTTTTTTCATTTAAGTTAAATTGTGATATTGTCTTCTTATAAGTCAGGTTCTATATTACGAGATCAGGTATGGAATGCGTAATTGAGATAGTTGAAAAGCCGGGGAAGACTTTCCAGTTTTCAAACTACTATAATGTCAACGTGACCATCGTGAGAAGTGCAATTATGTTGGATCACTCGGATTGCAGAATAAAATGTCTACGGGTTTTTCTTCACCTGAAAACCCATGCGTTAGACGTTAGAATATTATGCCGGATGCTAGTTATTACATGTCGTTCGATTCTCGCTTGCACTTTATTTCACCTCGTGGCTTCGGTTTTGACGCTTATAGAGGCGTGGCAATGCAATCTGCTCGCACAAATCAAAACTAAAACGAGGTCTGTCGATAGTAACTTTAATTAGAAAAAAACGTCAAATAGCCTCTACAATGTTTAATACGGCTACAATTTTAATTCTGTTTATTATTAAAATTGCATTTTAAATATAGTGACTATTTTTTAATATTGGCTTGTTCGAGTATTTTATAGAATAGTAAAGTACAGTTTTCTGGGAAGATTTATTCTAGATTGTGAATTCAATCAAATACAAAATGCTGCCAATGACGATTATGCGCATCTCGTCGACACACTGACCTTTCCCACTTTTCGGTTCCTTCTCGCGAAAGCAGTGGGTAGTTGCAGAATCTTGATATAAAAGTACAAATCGAGAAGTCGGTCAATCTCTGTTCAGAGATTGCAATCATGAGGTGTCATTTACTGACTTACTAATTGGCAGTTGTAAATTTACATCCATATTTTAGGGCATATAATATTACACATTATACTGTAATAATTTCTTTTATAAACTTAAACTTACGCATTACTATTATATATTCTTCAACCTTACATTTTGATTGAAATACATTATTATAAACAAAAAAGCTTAGAATTATTGAAAAAAAATTGATTTCTAAATGTTCCAGTTCCTCATATTTTGGGAGTGCTTTTTTCTATTAAATTCGAAAACTAGTTTTTGAGTTCATTTTATTTCTCCTAAATAATCTTAATTTTCACTGTTTAATTTCTAGGGGTTTCAATTTTAAACAGTTCAATCTTTTAGGATGAAATTGGAGGGGTTTCATTTTATACACACATACCAACTACTAAGTTTTGTAAAAAAAAACTTTTAAAAATACTGCATTTGGAAAATGTTAAGGTATAATTTGATATTCCAAGAATTTTAATTACGAAGTTTCAAAGATTTGAATTTTGTTTTAACATTAAAAACTTTTCTTCATAACCAGCTAAGATTATTTTTAAATTGAAATATCTTCAGACACTTCAAATAATAATATTTATCTGTTTTAATTTTCATCTGTTTTGAAATAGTAAGCACGAATTTGTATCTTCTTAATAAGAAAAATGCAGTATTTAAAGAAAAAGAAATGAGATTAAAAAAGTATCAAGAGTGTCTTTTTTGTAGTAGTTTTTCTCAAGGAAAAATATTGCTCTCCTGGTTTAAATATCTGTCTTCGATCTAAAAAAAAGGGGTACTTCAATTTTTTGCAATAACGAAGGTTTTTTCAGAAAGATTTTTTTTTTATAAAAAAAAATAGTAGTAAGACAACTCAGATACAAAGTTATAGAAGAAACATTCTTGGTTGAAACCTAAAAATTCTAAAACATAATCGGGAATGAGAAATGTTAAAAATGATTCATTTTTTACTATGCCAGTGAAAATAATTCAAGTTTTAAGGTTAAGCATATTTCAAATCCGTATACGTAAATTAAGAAACTCGTCAAGAATGTTTTAAGTAATTTGACAAATTGTGAGTTTTAATACCAAATTCTTGAGTATTCAATGCTAGAAATTTAAAGAACTCTAAACTTGTAACAATGCAAACATTCAATGGTCAACTTTTAAAAGTTTTCCAAACGAAAGCTATTCTATTGTAAACTTTGAGGTTTAGAATTAAATTCGGAAAGAATTTTAATTTTAATCTTACAAATAATCGTCGACTAAAACTGCCAAAAAGGCAGCAACTGGCAATTGCTTGTGTTGTTAATTTTGTACAGTTCTGTAAATTAAATAGACTTTGACACCTTTCTCGAAATGCCAAGATATAAACTGATTCAAGAATGTTAATAAAATAATAAAAACTTTCCAAAAGCTCAACAAAGCTTTCTTCTCTGTGGTGACTTTACAAAAAGTAAGTTTTTCACGGTCAAGATCTCCGAAAAAAGGGATAAAAAACCGACTTCCAAGCCTCGTAAATACGATCGTAAAAGGGAATGGTGAGCAGGTTATATGCTCTTCGCGACGGTACGCGTTTCGTAAACTAATCTCGTCACTTTCGACGTTTCGCATAATTTAGAGTCCTCGAGCCATGATCACGACTTTCCTACATTTACATATGTGCGCGCTTTTGCCGCCTTTTGCTGGGGGATCTGTTTCTCTATTTTTCC
>JAWWLR010000149.1:22507827-22518170 GCA_035041075.1 Acraspis erinacei
GTTTTCCCAGGATGTCAAATGAGATCTTAAGTAACTCTAAATAATTCCATAGCATCCACAACGTTCTGGGGGAGGGGGGATTATGTAACTTTTTTAGTAGTACTATAGTATAACCTATTTTTCTATGACTTGATTTATAACCCCGGTGAAACAGGGGTCTATACACGGGTCACCCTGGCGGGTCCATATCATGTCGCATGCGGCAAGTTACACCTGCGGCTTGTTTTCATCTCAGGCATGTCACATCTGCAGCATGTCACGCCTACGGCATGTCACATCTGCGGCATGTCACATCTACGGCATGTCACAACTGCGGCATCTCTACCTAGCGGCTTCTCTTCCCAGTGGAAAGGGATTCGACCAATATTATTTCTGTGGCCAGATATAGTGGTGCCTTCGCGCCCCCACGA
Source organism: Acraspis erinacei (assembly GCA_035041075.1). Lineage (NCBI taxonomy): Eukaryota > Metazoa > Arthropoda > Insecta > Hymenoptera > Cynipidae > Acraspis > Acraspis erinacei. The sequence goes on from JAWWLR010000149.1 coordinate 22,508,238, forward strand.
GACGTTGTAAAAGGGGTAGGAGTGTAACCCTACATTATTACTGTGACCAGTCACAGGCGTGCGGTGAGAGATGCCGCAGTTGTGACATGCTGCATATGAGACAACCCGCGTATGTGACATGCCTCAGATGTGACAAGCCGCAGATGTGACATGCCGTAGATGTGACATGCCCCAAATGTGACATGTCTCAGATGAGACAAGACGCATGTGACGTCATATGTCCCCCACCCTGGCAGCTAAAGTGTCCTTTAAAGTTTAGGTCGTCATGCGACTGCATCTGACCTTATCAGAAGTACTCGCATTTGTCTTGACGTTTGGTCAGGGTGAGAGAAACTGCAGAAAACCGTCTCCCGAGTTCAGCCGGGATTTCGATAGTCGAGTATTAAGGTCGGAATTCTAACAAGTCCATCGAATGCACAACAATCGTCTTCAGCGTTAAACCTCCCGCTCGACATTATTAGTTAAAACGCAGCATACCTGGTCATTCGCCGCCCATTATCACCAATCCGAGGGCTATACACGCTCAAAATCCATGAACAATTTAAACGATATTTAGAAAATGTGAAAGTTTTGAAAAGATTCAAACAGAACTTTTAATTTGAAAAGATTTTTGAAAACTTTGAACAGAGTGTAAGTTTTCAGGATAATAAATAATTTTTCTTAAGATTCGTGGGAAAATTTTTAATAATTTTATTTTGTAAAATTAATTTAAAGGGATTTCATTTTTACTTTGTAATTTAAATAGATTTTGAAACACTTTCAAACTATTTTCAAAACTCTCAAAAAAGAACCTGGATGATTTAGAGACAATTCTTTGTGTTTGCAAAATTAAAAATGTACAAAACTCAAATAATTATGAAAGATACTCGCATTTAAAGGGTTCAGAAGGTTTGAGAAGATTCAGAATCAATTAAAAAATTAAAAGATGTTTAAAAATGCAACTGTTCGGTTAAAAATTACGCACTTTTTTTAATGAAAAATCAAATCTTTTTTTATTGAAATATCAACTATTGTATTTTTCGTTGAGAATTCATATATTTTGGTTGACAATTTAAATATTTGGATAAAAGTTTAACTACTTAATTGCAAAATAATTTGTTGTTAAACATTCACCATTTATGTTGAAAATTCATCTATTTGGTTAAAAATGTTACTATTTCGTTGAAATACTAATAAGTAAATTCAATTTCCGATTTAAAAAATTAAAATGTTATGTAGAAAATTCATCTCTTTCAGTGATAATTCCACATTTTTTGTTAAAAAGGTAGGTGGCCGAAAATTGATCTTTTTTTATTCGAAAATCCAACTATTGTGTTGAAAACTCATCTTACTTGTTGGAAAATTCAACTATTTGCAAAATTATATTTTTACAGCTTATTCGAAATGTATATCCTATATTAAAAATGGGCTTATATTAAAAATTTTACATTTAATCTATTACGACAAATAAAAAAGAACAAACATGGTAAATTTAGGAAAATTGGAAGTGAAAGTGAAAGTTTAAATCCATTTTATGAATATTTAAATTGCATGGGGATCTAGCGATTTGAATTAAACTTCTTGTAACTTTAGCATTAAACGAGTCAAGTTTATGGTTTAAACTTTAAACGGTTTTTGACATTGTTTGAGTTTTCAATAATATCTTTTAGAAAATCTATAAAATTTCATAATATTTTGAAACATTTTGAAATATCTGTAGAATATAGAATAGTATATCTATAAAATATCAATAGATTATTTGTCTATAGAAACTTTCAGAACATTCCAGAGTTTCGGAACAGACAAAATCAAATTTTCTGCACTATTTTATGATTTGGATTTCAGAAAGAAGCCTCTGGATTGTCTGTGATTTGTTCCTTAAAAAATGGATTTAAGAGTTTTCTGTATTCATTTCTTTTTTTTAAAGCGATTGTCTGAGGAATTATCTATTTTTAAGGCAAGTAATATTTTTTATTGTAGTTGACAAATGGCTTTTAGACGCATAGACAAGTGAAAGGAACTAGAGTCGCAACACAATACGTGAGTTAAGAAAGCGATCGATTATAAATGATCATAGATACAGATGAATGTTGCAATTTTTTGTTTCAGGCGGATTAAAGAGTTTGCTAATTAAGCAATAACTTTTTCTAACAAGCATGAATGTTTCATTGTTTATAGTCATTGCTGAGAAATAGGCTTTATTCTTATTTCAAAAATGGATTATACATTTGTATATAATCATCTTTTCGTTTTTTATATCAATGCAAAGTGAATGGCTCATTCACACATATCACCCATAATCATGCTTTGAGGGTTTCTTATATACTATATATGATCATTAGTGTGTATGCGTACGTATAAGTCTCCCATCACAGGCCATAATTTAATATGATATTCTGGATAGATTTACCTTATTCTCAAAACTCTTTTACGTCTTAGTTTTGAGTGAGTTGTTAAAATCGCAACAACTTCCCTAATTTCTGTATGTGGGTCCGTAAGATTTAAAAAATCGTTGCCTTCAATTTTAAACAGCAAAACATGAGTTCAAACCAATTATGGTCCACCCACTGATAAAAAATGTGACACTGACTGAATTAAATACATATTTTGTAAAGAAAAAGAATTTAAACAGAATCAGTATTCAATGCGAAGTTCTGCTATGTTAAATGCATGGCTGACCAGTATCGTACGTATCTACTGTGCAATTTATTGTACCGTTTTGCGTGTATCACGGCGTTGCACACAATTAACTCTTTGGTCTCGCATGTTGGCAAAAAGGGATCCAACACGATAAAAATCTTTAAATTTCTTTTTACTCGCATAATAATTTTTGCTATCCACATTTTATATAATTTCAACTCATTATATTTATATTTCATAACATACCTTCATCATTTTAATTTTTATTGTAAATTACACTTCTTGGGACTTGAAAAGCATCTTCAAGTTTATATGAAATGGGGGTACTGTACTTGAGAGTTTTAAGGCTGGGTCGTTTAATCTCAGTAATATCTGAGGCTGGTGAGTTGTCGGTGTCCTATTTCAATGGTGGAGTTTCTTACGAATGCCGATCTGACGTCTTATATTTCGTTGGATAAATTATCGACTGTTGATCCTACTCCCGAGGCTTGATTTTGAAAATAACGGATTTAATAAATGACCCATTGAAATCAAACGTCAGTCAATCCAAGGGCCTTTCTACACTTCTGAACCTTCAAAAAAATATACCTTATCATCAATGGATCAAAGAAGCTTTATTTAATGAGCAGATGTACTGTTAAAAGAATTAACAAGGTGGCCACTTGGAGTTTAAAAAAATCTAGGCTATTTCACGGTATTCCAGGTCAAAAATTCAATTTTCCGGTTTACTTTTAAGCTTTTGTAATAATAACTTTCAATAGTGATTACTTTATTATATAAATTTTCAAGAAAATTAAAAATATTAGAACTGCAGGGTGAAATATATAATGCAAATTACTGTAAAAGTGATTTTATATTTGACAGTTCAACATGCTCTCAAAACAGGAGAAATAAAGTGATTTGAAAAAATAGGGAAATAATAGGGGGATCAAATTTTTTAATGTCATTAATGTAGATACCACACTGCTAAGATTTCAAGTCGAAATATAAAATGGAATTTTCAACAACCTAGTGGGATTTCGAACCAAATAGATCAATCTTCAACAAAAGAGTGGAGTTTTATAACGGAAAAGCCGAATTTTTATTAAAAATTTGACTATTAAGCCCCGAAAGTTGAACATTAAAAAAAGTTCATTTTCAAACCAAATAGTTGAATTTTTATATAAAAAAGACGAAATTTTTAGAAGATAGTTGAATTTTTAACCCAGAAAGATGAATTTTTAACTAAAAAGGATGACTTTTCTAAAAAAAAATATATGAATTTTCGTTCTAAAGGAAAAAATTTCCTACGGTAAAAGACGACTCTTCAACAAAACATATAATTTCTGGACCAAATAGATAATCGTAGACTTTTCCATTCAAAACAATTTGCTTTCAACCACAAATATATTTTCTATAAAAAGACGAATGTTTATCCAAATAGTTGAATCTCCGGTCGAAAGATACGATTTGTAGGTAAAATAGTGAAATTTTCAACAAACTAATTAATTATTTTTACAAAGTCAAATTTTTAAACAAATGAGATGAAGTCTGGACCAAAAATATAAGAGTAGATTTTTTCGTTAAAAATAATTAGTTTTGAACGATAAAAGACGAATGTTTAACCAAAAAGTATGACTTTTCTGCAAAAAAGATCAATTTTCAATCATAAAAGACGAATTTCCCATCCAAAAGGACAAATTTTCAATCAAAACAGTTGAATTTCTGACAAAGAAGAAAGAATTTTATATAAAAAAAAAAGTAATTTTCAATAAAACAGATAAATTGTTTACAAAAAATGATGAATTAAAAAACAAAAATATAATAGCACATTTTTAAATTAAAAAGAATGAACTTTTAATCAAAAAAGTGGATTTTTTATTGGTATATATTAATAAAGTTCTCATTTAAGAGAAAAAACGAGAAAAAGGGGGATTTCGTTGGAAAAAAGGGAAAAAAGTGGAGACCCAATTTGTCAATCGTAGTTTAAGAGATATTCATGTTTTTGTGGCATAGGATCTAAAATATATATTTTGGATTTTCTATAGGAAACTATACATCAGTATGTACTCAATTTGGTAAAATTGTAATTATATATACATAAAATAATCGGAATTGGCTAAATTTCATATTTAAAGTCAAAATATATAGTCATTTTTTCTTGAAAAGTGGGTTTTCAATTTATTTGCGAAACATTTACAGTTCCCTGAAATTATAACTTTTGTATGCCAATTACTACTAATTAATTATTTAAATTTAGGTTGTCTATGTAATTAAGATTTTGAATACATAAAAAAAGGAAGTTCTCGTTCTCAAATATAAAAGGAACTTTAGTATTTAAACGATCCATCAACACAAGCTTTTAATTCCCAACACATTTTTTGTGGAACAGTGAGACAATATTTATTGCAAAAGCAAATACAAATTTGGAAAAATTTTGGCTATTTTTTTTGCTATAATAAAAAAAGAAAGTTTAGCGAAAAGTTATGATTCGTATTTACCGAGCGAGAAAAAATATATATATATATATTTCTACTTTCTATGAAGGCAGAGTGAAATCGTGAAAAATTGATTTCCTTTTCACCTGTGATTCCACAGAGGCGCATCATAATTCTCGTTTCTGTTTCGAAATGATAGGTAAATTATACTGTGTCAGAAGGTAAGAGCAGGTCTGTCTCCTGGAGTATGATCCTACTAATTAAGAATGGTCTCAATGGTACACTGGAGTTGTAAAGTCAATTAAAGCTACTGCAAAGAGCGTTTAACATATAGAGAGTCCAGGAGACTTCAACTGTAATTGGATTATATATGTGTGTGAGCTGCTCTGTACGGTACCTAATATCAGTTCGTCTGGAAGATCTTATCCAGGTTCTAACTAGGTAATACCACTCGCTTAATTTATTGAAAATCACCTCATTGGTGTTCCTCTGTGAAATTTATCCGCCTCGAGATCATATTTCATGTTGTGCGTATTCATCCCCGCAGATTAGAATCTAATTTCTAACGCATTGATTCAGCAGCTGATTCATTTGGAATTAGTCTCGTGATTTCCAGCTACCGCTATGCAATCTAACAAGATCGTAAGAGCTGTATTCCAGGTCAAATGATGAATATGCGAATTAGTAATTTGTTCTTTAATCGATTTAAAAATTCATAAGCATTTTTTATTTATAGGGATTTTATAGACATAAGATATGAAATTATCGTATAATGCTCTCAAAATAGGGAAACTCCGGTCAAATCAAATAGGGTTTTCTGTTTTCTACCGAAAGAGACTAATTTTCTATGATAAAAGATTATCTATGGAAAGAGATGCATGTTCTCGCCACAAAAAAAAATTTTCAACAACAACAAAATTAAGTTTAACTAGACAGCCGCATTAACTACCAAAAAGTTAAATCTTCAAGAAAAAGAGAGGAATTTTCAACAAAATAGTTGAATTTCCAACATACAAAGATGCATTTTGAAACACCAAATTTTTAAATTAAACCTGAAACAGTTGCCTTTTGAAACAAATAGTTGCATTTTTAAGCATCGCCCTTTTGCCGGTTTCATTTTGAATCACGTGAAAATCTTGTTTCTTACAAAAATAATTATTTGGCTACAATATCAAGGTAAATGGTCCAGTAATCGTGACGGTCCCATTAATCATGAAACTTGGTTATAATTTGAATATATTGTTACAAAAACATGCTAAAAGTAACATTTAATGATGAAACTCGCTTATTTTCATCTTTTTATAGCAGCAAATAGAAATCACATTTATTCAAAATAAATAAAAAGCAAGAAAATGGGCATCACGATTATTGGGACGAAGGTCACGATTGCTGGGGCTTTTGCCCTAGGTGACGTTTTTTACGACAGGATAATTTTTGCTACAAAAAGATTCTTCTTGAGACAAATGAAAACCCCACTTAACCTTAAAGTAAGGAGGAAATTCCATGTTTCCAAAAGATTGTCTATCGGTTAGAAGACAGTTGAATTTTCAACCCGGAAAGTTAAAAAAAATTACTTAAAAAAAGTGTTTGCAATAAACTTAATTCAACTTAAAAAGACGGATTTTCAACAAAATAGATAAAGCCTCAAACAAATAGATGAAATTTGAAGAAATTAGAATGGTTATATTTTCAAATTAATACTTTAATTTTTATGAGAAAAGCTAATTACTGACCAAATAGTTGAATTTTAAACCAGAATTAGGAGTCTTCAACAACAATAAAATGAATTTCTTACAGAGTAGTTAAATATTTAAACCAAGTAATTGATTCTGTAATAAAAATAAACGAATTTTCATCCAAATAGTTGAATTTCCAAATAGAAAAGATAATTCTCAATTAAAAATATAATTTAATAACTCGAATTGGAATTTTTGTGTAACCACATAATTCCCAGCAAAAAGAAACTAAGTTTTTAGGGAAATGGTTAAACTCCAAACCCAGTATTTGAATTTCAAAATTGATACGAGATACATTTTTGAACAAATAATTTACTTTATAACTAAAAAAGATAAATTTCCAATCATGAAGAAAATCGTTAAGCTTGCAGCTAAAAAATGAATTTTATCCAAAAACAGAACGAAATTTCAACATAAATTTAATTTTCAACTAAATAGTAGAATTTTTAACCACAGGTAATTATTTTGGAAGAAAAAATCTAACAGTAGACTTTACAGCAAAAAAAAAGGTTATTGTGTTTTACTTTTGCAACAAAATGTTTTAACCCTACTATAAAGTCGACTAGTATACTAGAAAGCTTCAACTCGAAGGCGTGAATTTATTGTGTATGAAAGAAAAATGTATTTCCACGCAGGAAAAAAGAAATACATTCCGCAATTGCATTACGTTTCGCTTCACCTCATCGTTATTTGAACCCGCGCGTGTAAGGCTATTTTTTATACCTAGAAAATATAACTCCAAACACGTAACCATCTGAACTACATTGGTTCTTATTTAAATTATTAAAAATCCGCATTTAATATCAAAAATGAAAGCAACATTAAATTTCGAATAAATGTATTATTTGCGATAAAACGCAATTTAGTCTTTAGATAAGAAACCTAAAATCCACTATGAATTAACTTAAAATAGTTGAGACTTTTCGATTCCGATAGTTTAGAATTTTTTATTAACTGACCCAAATCAAACCGAAGACAGTATGTAAATTTAAAATTAGAATTTCAAGGAACATTTTATAAAAACTACCCCGTTGTGATAAGGCGCCTAGCGAGACATTTCACCTTATCTGAATTAAAATTACAAAAGTATTTTAACAATAAATGTAATATAGTTGATATTTTCACACAAAAATATTTTAATTTAAAAAAATGTATCAAACAAAAAAATATGAGTTTTTAACAAACTATAGTTAAGTCCCCAACCACATCAGATTCATTTTCAAGCCAAAAAGAGCAATTTTCTACAAATGAGTTCAGTTTTAAATCAAGAAAAATTTTTCAAGCAACAAAAAAATGTCGTTCAAAATTTTGAATTATGAAACAGTTGAGTTTGCAATATAAAACTATGAATATTTAGAAAGAAGTTAAATTTCAATCAAATTATTGGATTTTAAAGGTAAAAAAAAGAATTTTGAAAAGAAAAATATTAATTTTCTTGCAAAAAAAATGAATTTTGAACTAAAAAAGATCAATTTTGAAGTAAAAAGGATTAGTTACATATTCAGTTAAACTAATTTCTTGACAAACAAAACAACGAAAAATAAGAAACCTTGAACTTAAAAAAATTAATTTGGAACCAAATAGTTTAATTTTCAATTCAAAATATGAATTCTCTGCCCAGAAAGAAAAATTTATTTATTTGCAACAAAATGAGAAAAATACATGAATTTTTAACTAAAAAGAGATTAATTTTCCACCAAAAATGATAGTTATATTTTCAGTTTAAAATTTTTATTGTAGACATAAAAAAACCATTTTCACACAAAGAAATGAATTTCCATGCAAAACGATAGACTTTTCCCTCAGAAGATTAATGTTCAAGTACACTGAAGAAAATGGTTTAGCTGGAATTCGTCTTCTAATAAAATATAGCTGTGTCACCCGAATTTCTAGCTGTTTTAGCTAAATTTGGTACCTAGAAATAATCTAGATAAATTAGCTACATAATTTCTTATAGATGGCATTTTTAGCTAAAACATATGGAAATTCAGGTGACACAGCTATATTTTCTTAGAAGACCAAATCCAGCTAAACGTTTAGCTGGGACCGCTTAACCATTTTTTTTCAATGTACAAAAGACGCATTTTTAACAAAATACATGCATTTTAGATCAACCAGTTGAATGCTTGACTTAAGAATATAATTTTTCAATCAAACACGCAATAGTTAAAAATCAATTGAATTCGAAACAAATATTTCAACAAAAAAGTTACATTTCCATCGAAGAAAAGAGTTTTTGGACTAAGATGACGAATATTTTACCAAAAAATAAGTTTTTAACAAAATAGTTCCCCTTTTAACTAAGTAATTGAGTTTTTAACCAAAGAAGATTAGAATTTTTGACCAAAAACAGTTAAATTCAATAAAAAAGACGAACTTTAAAGAAAATAATATAAAGTTGAATCTTCAACTAAAACATAATAATATTTTAAAATAAAAAGTTGCATTTTTAGACAAATATGATGAAATTTCTACGATAACTCATAAAGTTTTAAATTTATAAGACGAATCTTCAATTAAAGTGATGAATTTTCAACTAAGAAAGATTTTGTAGTCCATAAAGAAAGGAAATTTGATCAAAAATGTTGAATTTCCATGCAAAAAAGGCGAATTTTCTACAGAAGAGTGGAATTTTCTACAAAAAAAGTTGGATTTTCAAGGAAGAAGCTCCTTTTAAACTAAATAGTTGAATCTTTTATTAAATTGTAGAGTTTTCAACTTCAAGATGAATTATATATATACATATATATTGTTGAAAATTGCAGAAAAACGCCTTACTATTTTATCAGATTTTACCTGACATTCCCGGACTTCTTCTGAACAGTTTCGAATTCCCTGACTTTACAGAATTACCTGACCTGCAGCAACTCGGTTTTGATAATTATGACGATTTGGAGAATCTGTCTCGAGAGAAACAAATATTTTCCCAAAAATCTTCATTTGCACTAGTTTTTCTACAGAGCCCTCAATTAAAATAGCACTAGTTTGTTTGATCAAATCGCGAATTATAATGGACATTTTCGATTTTGTTGCCGATGCCGTTTATGGCAACTATGGCGAGCCGTTAGGCTTGTCCAAGACACCGTACGGACAGGTTCGTGGTGTCCCATGTCCAGCTTCCTTGTACGTCGTTGTAGGTATGTGCACTCGTGCATTAGTGT
>JAWWLR010000149.1:22587938-22608152 GCA_035041075.1 Acraspis erinacei
GGCTATTAGATCAAGCCAATTAAACCGTGACTTTCGCCAATCTATGTTACGTTAAGCTCGGATGTATACGCGTCGGAGGCTATAAAAGTCGGAGATCTTCCTCTTCGTAATATGGTCCCTGCGTTTATGGAAAGTTGCATGACATGAATGTAGATATATGCTCGGATATATGCCCGCTTGAAATACCCGATTATATGACTTAATGTTCAGGTAATTCCCAGTAATTCCCATGATAAGGCGCACTTCGCTCTTAGCTTTCTGCAATCAACCGCAACATATTTTTGTCACTTTAAATCGCCGCCAAACCGGTACTTGAATTTTAAGAAGATTAACTGGCTACTTAAAGAACTCTGTGAGGTCATGGTTTGTTTGCATAGATAAAACGGTATTTAACTGCAACGCAGCGTGGTTAAAAGTCTAATAATAGAAAGTGGTTATACTCATTGGTTTGCATACTTCTTTCGAGTGAAGTAAATAAAGTATCAAGATTGTATTATTTTTGTTTCAGGACCAATCAAACAAACACAGAGACCGGGCAGTGGCGACAGTGATTCCCTACACCTCAACCTTGACTCAACCAGTGTCTCCAGTGCCCCAGAAACCTCCACTGTCGCTCCAAGAAAGTGGAATTTTCGAGGAGGAAGAGGAGAATGAAGTGGAGCTGGCAAGTTGTGGTACCCAGACAGAAGCCCCAGCTGGTGAACTTCTGCAGGAAGTGCAGCGATTGCAGGAGCTTCGAGCGCGCATCCAAGAACGATCGGTGAAGGTTCCTGTTTCTGTGACTGACACGAAAACCTGTTCCTCTCCTGAGGTCAGCGAGGCCGTGGACATCGCTCAACTTGAAGCCTGCCAGGAGAGAATACGTGACCTGGAAGAAAGGCTCAGTGCGTACGAAGAAACTGAGGAGAAGTTCCTTCAAGAAAGACAGCTTTCCAAACAACGTGATGAGGAACTACTCGATGAAAATTACAAACTTACTGAAAAAATCTACTGGCTGGAGAACGAACTACGCAATGTAAAGGAGGTGCCGAAGGAGATGAAGAGCATTGAAACAATGACGGAAAGGAAATCTTTGGTTGATTTCTCATCACAGTGCGATGATATTAAAGGAAGAGAAACAGAAAGAGCTGAAAGAGAATCATCTGGTAAAGAAGATTCAATTGATGGATCTTGTGAAAGAATCTATCAAGATTCTGCTAAGATTTCCAAATCTTCTAGTTTTTCTGATTCTTTTAAATCTTCCGGATATTTTAAGTCTCCTGATTCTGCAAATATTCGTTGTACAGATTGCAGCAAACTTTTGAAAGATTTTGAGATAAGAATGGAGGAACTTGCTAAAACGGAGTATTTTCTGAGACAGCAAATAACTGTTTTAGAGCGGAGAGAACATGCATTCATTGAAACACTGAAGCAAGCGGATAGCACTTGGTCCAGTATGGAGATGGATTACAAGAGAAAGTATGATGAGATGCAGGAACGTCTAAAAGCACAGACAGAGCTGAATCGTGTCTTCTTCGAACACTTCTCTGCTTCAAATAAAATTAACTCGGGATCTCTAACTGAAAGCGAATGCATCGATAAGGTTGTACAAAGATTGAGTGGAGTCTCCTATCCGATGGATGTTGTTGACGGAATTGAGAAGATGGACGTCGAGGAAGAAGATAGAAGAAAGGAGAATAATGAGGCTGCTGGAGATAAGACTGAAGTCATGAAGACTGTTAAAATCCTTGATGGCAAAGAGTTGAGGTGTCCGGCTATGATTGAAGGTCCATCTATTGTGAATAAGTCATCAACTGGGGTGAGTTGAGGAAGGTTTTATTTTGCATTTGTATTTGCATGTTATTTGTATTTGAGAATCTTTAACAAATAATTTTCTTTGGATAGGGAAACTTTTCTCGAAGATCTGGGACTAAAGAAGCTACAGAAGCTAATGAAGATGAAGAAATGGAGAAGAAAACGTTGGTTCTGAGAACCGTGATAGAAACCGATGGCCCGGTGTCGCAGATCAGCTTAGTTCCTGAAGATGAAGAGCGATACGAGGATCAGGCAGAGGCTCTCATAACCATAGACGAATCAGAATCTGAAAAGAAGGTTAGACACAGGTGGAATAGTAAAGAGCAGGAGGGTTGGGCGATGAGAACTTGGAATACAAATAAAAAAAGGGTCGGCAGCTTTGGGCGGAGCAACGTCGGTCTTCGAAATCGGCGACTAATTTTGTATAAGGAAATTTGTGTATAGCCATCGTTTCTTAGTCGTAAGAGTCAGCGTAAGAGAGCTACTGGACGAAGGGCCTGTCATTATTCGAAAAATATCTCTGTCAACTTTATACAGTTGGCTCTTCCGATAATTTACAAGAGACTTGATATTTTACGAGAGTCGATATTTTACGTAAAAGAATGAGGACAGCACTAAAGTAATGTAACTGTTTCGGAAGTTGTAAAGCATGCAGATGAAAACGCCGAGTCTTAAGAGCGAAACTGGAAGGCCAACTTCGAAGAGAGTTTCGTGGGATGGACAACCAGAGACTGAGTGAACGTGCTTCTTGATGTGTACACATTCTTGAAACCCTGGCTTGTCAGCTGATTCGAATCTGGCCAAAGGTCAGTTTGTGAAGTAGTCCCTAGTTGCCAACCCTCAGATGCTATATTAAAAATCGCTCATCTACCAAACAACGTCCGTTTCTTCAGGATCTCTCGCAATTCCGTTAAGGGTCAAAGTTTCAGCTTCACAATAAAAGTTGAACTCAAGTTGACCCGAAGCTTATCAAACTGAATTGAGTCAACTTGAATTCAAGTTATTTCTGTGTTCTAATCTCACACGTATCATGTTGTATTTCCTCTTCGAACACTATGGAGTGTTCTGTCGATCTAATATGCTACTATGATTGAATCAATAGTCTCAATATGCCTTTTTAAAGCTGGACTAGTTCAGCGAGTAGAGTAATGGTGTAGTTCCATCAGCATCTCCTTTCTACTTACTTCACGAAGTAATTTTATGTTCCTAGTCTGAAGAACATCTGCTTGTAGTAGGCTTAAAATCTGGTGGTGGAGCTTTTCCTTCCTGGGAAATTGATCTTTTTCAGCTTTGGACTTTCGAACATTATCCCCTTATCAGAAAATGTTAGAACGAAGACTTTTAAAAGAATTTAAACTGGATTTTATAATTCTAAAGGGGACCATGAACTAACAACTGTATGTAGACATTTTTTTATTTTGTACATGAGTATACTAACCAGCAGATCTAATAAGAATTAATCTGATAATGCTGTTGGGGATCGTCTCTTTTTCTATACAATTCTAAACAGCCACTTTATTTCAATACATTTTTGTATTTAGTTTGCTGGTGAAAATTTCGTTGAATCTCCTCTGATTTCAAAGAAATTTATTTTCCAGCGAACAGACACAGAAATATTCACTATATGTAAAATCGTTAAAGAAATTGCAGGGTCTTCGCAGGAGTTAAGTACAACTTCTCTATATAGGCACCTTAAAAATAACATTTCATTTCTCAGTTAAACAAGCTTCATAATAATTCCTTCTCCTCTTAGTTATAAAATCGTTAAAAATTCTACACTAATGATTATAACGGAAACAGATAATTATAAATAAAAATCGTAACAACTATTTATTATCAGAGAATGTTCCAAGGAAAGCAATTTTGTAACCGAACCTGATTTTTTCGCAGCAAGTAATCTACTTTCGGTGGAGGTGAAGGGCCAATTTTCTTCCTCGCGGTACCATTTAGTCAAATTGATGGCTTTACAAACGCAGCAAGCTTCACATTAAGTCCAACTCGAAAGGAACTGTAGTTCTGAAGCATCCGATGAGGTACGAAACAGTCTGTAAAAATGAAATAATAGTTAAATTAATATATAAACTCTGCAAGCCTTGGACTCACCACACTATTGAAACTATTTAATACTTTGTTTGAGTGATGGCACTATTTTTCTACTATATATTTCGAAAAAAATAACACTAAACACAGAATTTTCTTACAATTATCAGCTAATGCAACTATTTCTTAACTTTTTCTTGAAAAATATTTTTCAACTTCTACGCTAATTGGCTAAAATAATATGTCCTCAATGGCTGATTAGGGTCCGTACATAAGGACTAAATTTTTTTCGTTAATTTATTCAGGGGTCATCTAAAAATAAAATTAGACAATTAATGGAGGGTTTAAAATCTTGCTGCTTCTTATTAATTTCTTATTAATTACCAACGCAGTTCAAATTCCAGCCACGCAGTTTAATTTTTGACGATAATATATGAATTTTTAACAAAAAATGTAATAGTTGATATTTTCAACAAGAATTTTAAGCAAAATGCATAAATTGTCAACCAAATAATCGAAGTTTCTACTAAAAACATATAAATTTTTATTTCAATAAAAAAATTAATTTTTAATATAACAGTTAAATCCTCAACCAAAACAGATGATTAATTGTTAGTCAAACAGTTGCATTTTCAACCCAATAACAGAAAAATTTTGGTAGAAAAGAGATCAATTTTTAACAAAGAAGTTAATTTTCAACTAAAGAGTTGATTTTTATATAAAAAGATTAATTTTCTACCAAAAGTAATACAATTTCAACCAAGAAGATTAATTTTCTGCCGAACAAGACGAATTTTCAACAAATTGCATACATTTTTAACTCAATAGTTTAAACAATGGATGTGATTTTAGTCCAAATTTTATTTTATTAATTTTTAGTTTATATTCTTTGTTTCCAAAATTTTTTAACTAAATAATTAAATTTTTAACCAAATATGCAGTTAAATTTCCTACTGATTTGTTGAATTTTCTAGCCAAAAATACGATTTTGCTACAAAGCAAATAAATTTTCTAAAAAACAGTTCAATTTTCAACAAGAAAGTTAATTTTCAATGGAAGCAAATTAATTTTTTAGCAGATAGTTATATTTTCACCAAAAAATGTGAAATTTCTGCAGAAAAGGGAAAGATTTTCAAACTAAAAGAATGAATTTTCAATAAACTTTCAACTTCATTAAATAAGAAAGAAAACAAATGATAAAATTGTTGAATTTATAATCCAAAAAGACGAATTTTCAACAAAATAGTAGAATTTTCAACCATAAAATATAAATTTTTAACCAAATTGTTGAACTTTCACCAAATTAATTCCATTTTGAACTTAGAAAGATTGATTCTTAACCAAAAATTTAAAAGTATAATTTTCCATCGGAAATAATAAACTTTTAACTAAAAAGAGATAGATTCTCTTATCGGTTTCTATTAATTCAGTTCACATTTAAATGGAAAAACAAGAAAGAGAGGACAATAGGAAAAATACTGTGAAGCCTGCAATAAATAAATAAGATTTTTGATGGTTCAAATATTGAGGTTCATTTTTAATAATTTAAAAATATAAGTTTATAAAAATGAAAACTTTGTTTAAAAAATGAAAGATATTTCCCATTGCAAACTTATTTATTTCAGACTGTGCACTTTTCAATTTGGACTATACACATAAGTTTAATACTTGAAAATTTTATAACACTATTTCGATACTTTGTTTCAAATTTTTGACACTATTTTTTATCTCTGATGTGAGTCCAAGGCCTAACTTGATTTAAATTTCCAAAATTCATTTTAAATAATTGTTTTCAGGACAAAATGGCTGGCGCTGCTTGGTGAGCCCAAGTGACGACCAGAAATGGTACGTCCTACCGCAAAATTCAAAATCACCTCTAAAGTTTCCAGAAAAGAAAAACAAATTCTGGCAATGCATTCATATTAAAATGTGTTAAGCGGGCCAATCAACTGCCAATTTCAAGTACCTTGTCTGTTTCTATGTATGACTTGTCTCTCGACATAGCGTATAAAACATACTCAATAATAGAATCATAAAAGATAGGATAAGAGCGTATTTGACGCTTCGGTGCTTCCAAAAGAGACTCAAACCAATCGTTTGTCAATTAATGAACCCGGGTGAATAAGTTATTTATTATAAAAAATTAGCTTAATCAACTACCGCAGAGTTCCACAGAGTTGCCACAGGCCAAAACGAACTCACAACAATAGGCCGGCGAAACCTTCGTGTTTCTTGAGGACACGGAGCAACCCAAGGACTGTAGATTTCTGCATCCATACAAAATATAAGAGCTCATTTTCATATATCTTTTTAGTAAATATGACATAGATTTTATATATAAATTTTTCACCCTGGAACATTTTTTAAATCAGAAACCAACGACGCTTGGTTTGTTTCCGGAAAAACTCGTATATTTTCCAAGATTTGTACATAAAATTAATCGAGAAGGGTACAGGCGAGAAGCAACCTAAACGTATGTAAATGACGAAACTGTGATTTTTAAGATACGAAACTGTTATTTAAGAGAAAGTCATATTTTCATCGACAATACTTTATATTATCGAATTGTTTGATTTTGCTAGCAGTAACCGGAGCATTACAATGAATAAAAAAATAGATGGCGATAAAGAATGCATGCGTGATAAACAGTTAATTTAGCTCAATATATCACGGTTTTATTACGAATCGCTGTTTGCCATTGTTTTCGTAAGCCGACTCGGTTGCCAACCTACAGCTTTCTTAAACTTATATATTTTATTGTATCAATTTATCTATATTGATTTTCCTTTTCCCGATATATTTCAAAAATATCCATAGCTACTGGTACAGGTCTGTTATAAATAACTAATATTTTATCTTTTGAGATTAAAAAAAGCTGCCAAGTGTAAGAATCTGTAATACTGCGTATACGACATGAGTTAGGATTTAGTTGATGCCTCTAGTCGATTAATTCGTAATTATTTTAAGCTTTCTTAAGATTATAATTATCTTCGACCTTGTATATTTTTATGTAAAGAATGCTAGAAGACGATTGTGCTTCTGCTTCCGATCATTATATCCAGCTTATTTACTATTAAAAGAAAATAGAATTTATGTTTGTAGCTTTTAATTTAATAGAAAGATCCGATGCTGTATTGAAAACATGTAATATTTGCTCATATAAATAAAATATCATTAAAAATATATTTTGCATTCGAATTTATTTTGATACCACATTTTTTAATTGAAATTCCCTATTATTTTTAACATAGAGTTCATTTTCAAAATAATTTTAGATAGGGATTTCGAAAACAAACGAAAAAATTCCCACTACGTAAAATACTTTTTTTAAAAGTCAAAATAATGTAAGAAAGTATGAAACTTTCAAACAAACAAAAATTCAAAAATCTTTACCAGAAAAAAACTGGTAGGACAGACTTTGAAGTGATTTTGAAAATTTTTAACTCTAATCTTACATCCAAAATATTTGTAATGTTCAAAAAAAATCCCGAACTCTACTCTTTATATTGATGTTTTTCAAGTCAGTATAAATGAGGTATGTGATTCATAAATATTGCAAAAATGGTGTTTATATTATTTAGCAATTGTGTATTTTAAACTTGTAGTTTGGGAGCAGTGCGAGACAGTACATTTTTCGTACTTTTTTATTTATAATTTCTGAAAAAAGTCGTCTAGAATGTTAAAACTTTACTTTATAGTGCTTTGATATAGGTATTGCTCTAAACTAATTTTAGGTATTTATCATTCAAATAATAAATGATCAAATAAAAAATAAAATTCATCCTCAAAATTCAAAATATATCTTTAAGAAATATGAAGTCTTGTATATATCAAGTACGCGCGAGAAAGAAAAGTGCGAATTCCATTTTAGTGATAATAAAAATTTTGACACAATCGTTACTTTGACTGTTAATCGCGAGCGTATTTGATATGATCAAATATTCAAATCAATAGCATACAATATTTAATAATTGTAAAGTGAAAAATATGTAAATTCTCTGAATGATCGAAACCCCTTAAATGATTCTTAAATTCATGAAATTGTATCAATTGTGAGAATCCCTGATTTTTAAAGACTTCAAAATAATGCGAAACATTCAAAGGAATTGAAGAAGCTCTAGGAATTTAGATAATTCAGAAGATTTCAAAGGAATTCGAGGGATTTAAAAAATTTAAAGGATTTCAGGAGTTTAGAATATTTAAAGAATTCAGCAATTTAGAGTATTCAAGGAATTTAGAGAAATTTGAATATTCAAAGGTTTCTAGATATTCAAAGATTACTAGGAATACCGAGAATTTTAGAGCATTTAGGGAATTCAAAGAATTTAGAGAATTCAAAAAATTTCAGGGATTTCAGAGCATTCAGGGAATTCAAGGAATTTCAGGAATTTAAAATATTCCAAGAAAACAGCGGATTCAGAAAATTGTAAGAATTCCGGAAATTTATAATATTCTAGGATTTTAGGGAATGCAGAGAATTCCAGTGATTTCAGAGCGCTTAGACAATTCAGAACATTCCAGGAATTCAGAGAAATCAAGCATTTCAGAGAATTCAGAGAATTTGAGAGATTTCAGAGCTCTTTAAGACTTAACGATTTTCAGGAATTCATAATAGTTAAAAGTTATTAGAGAATTCAGATTGTTTAAGGAATCCAGGAATTCAGAATGTTTTAGAAATCTAGGAAATTCAGAAATCTTCTGTCCGAGAAATAAGGGAATTTAAGGAATTCAGGAATTCATTATATTGGAGAAATTCGAGGAATTAAGAAAATTTCGATGCATTTAGGGAATCCAAGAAATATAAGGAATTCAAAACATTCCAAGAATTTAGGTGATTTAGAGAATTCAAAGAATTGCAGGGACTTACAATATTGAAGGATTTTAGACAATTTAGGTAATTCGTGGAATTCAGAATATTCAAGAATTTTAGAGAATTCATAGAATTGCAGGGATTTTAGACCAAGGCCTACCCTGGAGGAGGGGGTTACCCCCTTCCCCGCAATTATTGAAAAATTTACATAATATATGTACTTGTAATCCCCTGTGTGCCTTGTTTTAGAGCTTTTCGATCATTCAGAATATTCCAGAAATTCAGAGAAATCAACGATTTAAGATATTTTCGAGAATTCAGAGAATTCAAGGTTTTCAGGAAAGTCAGAGAATTTCCGGGAATGCAGAGGGCTTATGGAATTCAAGCAATTTCAGGAATTTGGAATATTAGTTGATTTCAGGGAATTCAACGAAAAATACTAAAGTATTGAAAACTGTACATTTTTTTATTTCAACTCTATACATTTGATATGGTACCAATTTTAACAATTCAAATTCATAATTTTTAGTTTAATATGCTTTAAATTTCAAACTGATCCATTTTATAAGTTGTGAAATTGATTTATTTTTAGTTTTCAATACTTATCAGAGAAAACATTTGAACTCGTAAGCCTAAAAATTAACATTTCTCCATTTTAATAGTTTGAAAGTCTTTAAAGTGTACAATTTAAAGTATTCCTCATTTATAGGTTTTTTGATAACGAAAAATTTGAATTACAATTTATTCAATTACTTGAAGTTTTTAATATAAAATTGTTAAATTCCAAAGTTTATTACGGCAATTTTAAAAACTGAGCGAAACTATAAACTATGTTTCTACATGTATATGTCGTAGGCATTTAGCCGAATCCGGCATTAGGCCTAATGCCGACAATAACCGAATCTACCTGCGTCGATGTTTCTTTCGGCGGCCGTTAGCCGCCTCCATGCACTCGCAGCTTAATGCCCAAAGTAACCAGGGCATTTAGACGAATTTAGTTTAAGATCAATAACTACACATTTACTTGAAATCAGAAAAATGTCTTATCTATAGTCATAGAAAATCCCAGTAAATAATAACAATAATTTTTAAACACAAGAATGAAGAACTTTTAACAAAATAGATAAATTTTCAGTCATAAAACAAAAGTGATACATTAAAAAAAAGAAGAATCTTGAATAAATTTTTTTTTAATATGAATTTTCAACTAAGATGATGAATCTTCAACTTTAACTCAATAACGCTACATTTACTTGAATCAGAAAAATGAGGTATCTATTGGTCATTGTATTATAGAAATGAAGAGAGTAAAAAAGTGAAGAATTTTTTTGAAATACATAATAACTCACACTACAATTATATGATGTCGGATAATTTTACCTCGATTCCCGATCAAAATTATCAGTCGTCGGATAATTGTAGTTTTCAATTGTTTGCAACGCTTTTATCCAACTTCAGATCAAATATTTTAGGGATAAACTTCGAATGTATTATTAGAAAGTGATAAAAATAATTTTAAGTAATTTAAAAATATTCCTCACTTTTTTCCTTCCTTCATTACATCGACCAGTATATATAGCTTTATTCTTTTTTTTAAGTGAATGTAACGTTATTGATTTAAAATGAAATAAGTCTAATTTTCCAGGTTATATTACTGAAAATTCAACTATTTTGTTGAAAAGTTACATATTTTTGTTATGATATTCAACTGCCTTAAACAAATTCATCTTTTTGACTTAAACATTCTACGTTTGTGTTGAAAATTCGTCTTTATTGGTTCATAATCAATATTTATTTGTTGGCAATTCATCTTTTTGTTAGAACATTCAAGTAATTGGTTAAAAATTGATGTATTTTGCAGAAGATTCATCTTTTTGGCAGAAAATTTATCCTCTTAATTAACAATTTATGTTTCTGGTTGAAAATTCTTATATTTTATTAAAAATTCATTTCTTTTACTATAAATGTTATCTTTTTTGGTTGAAAATACAATTATTTGATTAAAAATAATAATACGTTTTCGTTGAGGATTGATCTAATCTATAAATATGCATCTTCTGATTGAAATATTAACTATTACATTTTTCGTCGAAAATTCATTTTTTTTGTTTGTTAAAAATTCAACTGCATGGTGAAAAGTCGGAATTGTTTGAACTTCGTAGAGACAGAATATAATTGTCGATAGTCGATACGTAATTACATTCAGGCTCGTGTGCCTCATTTGAATTTAAAATCCAACAATTTCGTTAAAGATTCATTTTGAAAATTCATATTTTTATTTAATAGAAATATTGTATTACAAATTCTTCCTTTTTGTTTGCAAATTCATATTTCTAACCGATAATTTAACTATTCAATTTTTGTTTGAAAATTTATCCTTTTTTGCTTATCATTAAAAACTTCTAAATGCTTCTTCCTTATTTTTGAAAATTTATGATTTTGACTATTATACGCCCAATAAAAATTATCGGTCGTCGGTTAATTGTAGATTTATATTGTTTGCAGAGGTTGTATCCTACTTCAGATAAAATATACCTCTGGAAGGTACAGTAAACGTATTATAAGGCAATAAAAGTAATTTTCTGTATTTTAAAAATATTCATCAATTTTCCACAATTTTTTCATATTTATAAAGCCGTGAGTGCATGCAGGTGGATAGATGTGTCTAATTACTGTCTGTCACCTCCCACTTCGAAAATCAATCCCAAGTAATTTTTTAACCAATTCTATTTTATGTATAAATATTCTTATAAGTATTATTTAAAATAAGGTTTATCAAATGAATACGAGTGGTTTTCCCAAGCAGAAATTAAAAATCAGGAACTAACATGTTGGAAATTTAAATCTAAGTTTTCCAGCTAATGTATGTTTTGCAATCGACCGTACCTGAATTTCTAAACGTTCAAATG
Source organism: Acraspis erinacei (assembly GCA_035041075.1). Taxonomy (NCBI): domain Eukaryota; kingdom Metazoa; phylum Arthropoda; class Insecta; order Hymenoptera; family Cynipidae; genus Acraspis; species Acraspis erinacei. Next base: position 22,599,492 of record JAWWLR010000149.1, read on the forward strand.
GACAAAATACTGTTTTCCAATTATATTACAAGTTTCTTATGATAACCTATTATTTTTAGTGTTCAAATTTAAATAATTATAATATTATAAATATAAATAATATTTCTTGTATTTGAAAATGAATGATCTTATTTACTGGGATTTTCTATGAATGTATTATTGATAAGGCCCTAAAAACAATTTCATGTATTTTAAAAAGATTCCTCACTTTTCCATAACTTCTTTATTTTTACAATACATAGACCAGTTGATTAGTTATTATAAAAAATGTATTTATACACAATTAATAGTTTTCAAACAGCGCGCGATTTACAGATAGCTAGAACGCTAATGTAACGCATGCGCAGTGAAATTGAGTGGCGCCCACAAATGCCCACAAAAAAGTGGTTCTTTCACCAACATAACAACGATAACAACTTTGAGATTTTTTAGAACAGTTTTTGACATTTTTATAAGGTAAGTTCTAATTTTTTATAAAAGTTATAAAGTGATTTTTTTATACACTTAATATCTATTTTCATTAAGACCAATAAATATATGCATACATTTGTGACAAATACATAATAGAATATAGGTTATGTTTTGCACGTCTCGTTGTTGTCCCATGCTGGTCCCACGTGTCTGATGTTAAATCATAATAGTAAATAAAATTATTGCTCTTTGAATTTGGGCCCAGAACACGGATAAATATTATATTATATTACTGGATCATCAAATCCAGATTTAGGTCTCAAGCTTTTCTAGCCACTCTAGAATTTTTTGTTATTTTTTAATTTTCTCTACTAGCTTTTTTGATCGCAGAGTTTATAAGCAAAAAAAGACAATACAAGTGAAATCTGACGTTTTCTTTAATAATAGAAAAGACCGTCGTGTCCCCCTTCCCCATGAAAGAAAGATGAATTTTTCACCAATAAAAGTGACTTTATCAAAACAGTTGAAAAATATATTTTTTGAACAAAAAATGCATCAAACTTACAGCAACAAGAACAATAAATTTTGAACCGGTTGAATTCAACTAGAAAAGAAAAAATGTTGTCCAAGTAGTTGAATTTTTATAGTTACCAAGGATAAATTTCGAACCAAAAGTGGTATAGTTAAATTTTTAGATAAATACTTCAGTTTTGCTAAAAGAGAGGAATTTTTAACCAAATCACACATCAATTTTCAACATAACTGTGGAATTTTTAAGCCATAAAGGACGAACTATGGACAAAAAAGTTGATTTTTTAACCCAAAAATATGATTTCTTAACAAAAAATATAATTTTCTACGAAATAGCGCAATTTTCATAAAAATAGTTCAATTTTTAACCAAATAACTTAGTTGTTAACCAAATTGTTAAATTTTCTATAATATAGTTGACTCTTCAAGCCAAAAAGACTAATTTCCTACAGAACAGTTCAATTTTCAAGCCGAAAATATAAATTTTTAACTAAAATGATGGATCCTAAACAACAAATTTTTAATGTAGTTTAACTTTAAACCAAGTAGTTGATTTTCTATACAAAGGACGAGTTTTCAACAAATTACATAAAAGTTTATCCAAATCGTTGCATTTTCCACGAAAAATGAAATAGTTACATTTTAAGTTCGAAGAATTATTTCACAACCAAGATATGAATTTTCAGCTGAAATAATGAATCTTCAACAAAACAAAAGTTCAACATTCAACCCAGAAGATGATTTGTTAACCAAGAAAATTAATTTTCTAAAAATGTATTATTTAAATTTTCAACCCAAGAAATAAATCTTCAACGAAAAAAGTGCATTCTTAAGTGTAGTTCAACTTTCAACCAAGTAGTTGAATTTAAACAAAAAATTACTTTGAGCAAATAGTTGCTGATTTAACAATATAATTAAATTTTCATGCAAATAGTAGAATTCGTAATCAAAAAAGATAATTTCATAACAAAAAATGTAATAGCAGACTTTTCTACCAAAAAAAGTTGGACCTTATTATTGTGTTGTATTAATTCTTTAAAAAAGGGGAGAATGGGGCAACAATAATTCTCTTATTTTCCACAGATAGAAAAATTCCAGTTCCTTCGATGGAAAATAAAGTTGAGGAACCAGCCAAAGTCGAAGAACCAAACCCAGAGGTTCCAAGAAAAAGGCGTCGAAAAAAAGAATTACGTGCAAAAATTCGGAACCAGATGGAGTTTTACTTTGGAGACGCAAACTTGAGCAGAGACAGATATTTGAGGGAACTCATCGACGAAGATCCTTGTAAATATAAAAATAATAACAGTAAAATGAACATGATGTAATATTCAGTTTACGATGCTTAATTCTAAAATCTTTTATTTCAAAAATGTTATATTTTGGGCTATAATAAGCGTATATTTTCAATTTAAAAAATTGTGAAATGGACTTTTGAACACTAAAAACGAGATGCTCAAAGTTGGGAATTTTTTTAATCTCATAAATTTTATACTGAAAGTTCATTGGATGACATAATTTTAATTTATTATATTATATATATTATTTTATATTATATTATATTATATTATTATATTTCAATTTTACATAATTTCACATGGAGAACCCGTAAATTTCTGATTGAAAAAGTCCATTTTTTCGCAAAGGCGTTTCCATTCGCAAATAATTTTTGTTTGGAAATTAATCTTCATCCAATTGATTCTGAGATAGAGAATTTACGAGTGTAAAATAAATCTCAACTCTGAATATCTCCTTCTTAAAGTATTAAAAACTAAAAGCATCTGAAATTGTAAATTTGGGATAAAAACGTTTTCATCGATTTTACAAGACAATTCTCCTTGTATTAAAAACTAAACAATTTTCAGATTTTAACGTTAAAAATTGAACTATTTTGAATAATGTCATCGTAAAGTTCGATTGAATATTTATACGCTACTTTCATTTAAAAAATAATTTCATTTAAAAACATAACTATTTTCTGAAATTAAGGAATATTGGGCAGTGGATTAAAAATGAGCAGTCATTAATCAAATATTAAAAACTTTACAATTTCAAATCGAATTATTTGAAAAAGCCTTGAACTGTTATTATTTCTGAATGTTAATTTGAACTTTATTTGAATTGTTCCATTTTATATTTTTAAGTTGAAGTATTGAATTTAGATATGTAAATAATAAATTTAAATGGTCTAGAATTATAATAATTTAAATTCTAATTTAAAAACTTGTCCTTTGAATTCGTTCAATTTTTAATGTTTCTATCTTGAAATTGCTTAAAATGATATAATTTTTAATATTCACGAATTTCATTGTTGATTTTTCAATTAGAACATTGTAAAGAATATTGTGGATTTATATCTTGTAGCCAGAAATCTTTAAAATGATCCATTTAGAAAAGTATCAAATTTAAAATTTTGCAGTATAACGACATTTAATTTAAAATTATTTATTTAAAAATTGAAAAGTGTACATTCTTGAGCATTTGAATTAAAAAATTCAGAATTAAAAACTGTTCTAGCTTCAACTATTAACGTTTAAAATTCAAAAAAGTTTAACCTTCACTGTTTTAATTTGAAGTTCAGTTTTAATGACTTCAACTGAAAAATCTTATTTCGTATTTTAGGGGTTGATCTGGACATACTTATTGAGTTTAAAAAGATAAAAAGTTTAACAACAGATGTGAGCAGAATAGCCAAGGCTTTGAAAAAATCGACAATGCTCGAAGTTTATGAAAATGGTATGAAAGTTCGACGTACTGCTCCACTGCAGGACAAAGATAATTCGGAAGAATGTACAATCTATGTTCAAAGACTGTGTCCAGAAGCTGATCAAGATTGGATTTTAAATCAATTTTGTCAGTACGGTCCAATCGACTATATTTCGATTGCAAAGTACAAAAACAAGACAGTGACAGGCAGTGGAAGATGCTCGAACTTGCGTTAAGGTATAGTTAATAGTATATTAATTGATTATATTTTTTTTATTTTTAGTATGAAAATCTTAACCAATCCCTAAAATTGTATTAGATATCAAATTAAATTTTTGATGACTTTTAAATCTTTTAACATAGCTATGATTGAAAACTCTATAGTTTTAAGGATTCTACATTTATCTTTGTTTTGAAGACTTAAAATTTAAATCGTTGTGGTCGTAGGTCAGGGAAAACCTGTAAATCAGGGAAAGTCGGGGGTTTTGAAAAAAGTTTTGCAAAAGTCAGGGAATTTCTGTAAGAGGAACTTTAAATAACCAATAAAATTGTATTAATCCGTTTATGAATAAATATTTTTAAAACGATACAATATTAAGTTAAAAAAGTTTTTCAGTCTTGTATTTCTATTTCTATTTCCAGTTGCTTTCTCCTGAAGATTATATTTTTAGTTAATATGGTAATATTTGGATGAAAATTTAATATTTTTTTTTTAGAAAATTATATTTTTGTTTAAAAAATTTAACTATTTTTGCTGAAAAATCCTCTTTTCTGTTTACATCTGTTTTGGATAAAATATGTACTATAATATGTACATAAAATATGTACATTATTCCGTAAAAAATTATATTTTGTGGTTAAATATTAAAGGAACTATTTGAAGGTTAAACTACTTTGTTAAAATATAACTTTTTTTTGATGATTCATCATTTTAGTTGAAAATTCATCTTTTTACAGAAAATTGAATTTTTTGTTGAAAATTCGTTCTTTTTTTTTAATTAATGTTTTAACTGAAAATGTAAGCATTCCATTTGTTTCTAAAAACTTGTATCTTTTAGTTGAAAATTTGTCCTGTTTAATATAAAACTAATCGTCTTGGTTTGAAACTTCCTCTTATTTAGTAAAAATGCAACTATTTGACAGAAAGTTAACTTTTTTTGTAAAAAAATTATTTACTGAAAATTCAACTGTCTTAAAAAAATGGTCTCTTTTACTTGAAAATTCAACTATTTGGTTGAAAATACGACTGTATTTTGTTTCAGTTTAATCTTTGAGAAAATTCGACTAGTTGATCGAAAATTAATCTTTGTAGGTAGAAAATTGATGTATTTTGTTAAAAATTTTACTATTTTGTTAAAAATTCAAGTATTTTTTAAAAATTAATCGATTTTGGTCGAAAGTTTAACTGTTTCGTTAAATGTTTGTCTATTTGAACAGAAAATTCGCCCTATCGGATTTAAAATTGATATTTTTTGTTGAAACTTTAAATATCTGCTTTATTGAAAATTTGTCCGTATGGATTGAAAATTCATCTTTTATTATAGAAAAGTAATTTTTGTTGTTTGAAATTAATTTTTTATTTTTTTATGTAAACATTTATTGTTTTGTTCCGTTTATAAAAAATTCGATTTTAAAGATGTTACAAGACTAAAATACTGAACTTTGAATCTTAATGGCCAGAGAAAATGAAAAGTTAGAGAATTTTAAACATGATTTTTTCCAGCCGGAGTGTTTCAGTTTATTTCTCAGGACTTAAATTTCAACATTTTTGGGTTGTCCTCCAATTTTTAAATGCAAATTTAAAACTTCTGAAAAGGAAAAATTGAAAACCATTAAAAATTAAACATATTATTTCACGTATTATTTTGATCTATTTTGATTTTAAACAATACAATTTTTAACTTTTTAATTTCAAATGGTATAATTTCTAAGACTACGTGTAGAATTATTATTCATTCTTGAAATTTTCAATTCAAATATTTAAAAAAATCTCAATTTTTTTAAATCTTCAACTGGCATTTGAACCATTGTAAGATATTACATTGAAAATGAAAAATTAAGGGTGAAAATACAAAACAATATTACTATGATTCTGATTTTCTGAATTGCACAATGTTAAACTTTTCAATTGGAAATTGTTTAATTAGGAATCATTCGGAGAATTTAATAAAACAGGTAATTTTAAAATTGAAACCATACAGTTCAGAATATTTAAATCTAAGATTATTAAATTTAAAACTGAGTATCAGGGCTTTTAATGTGGAACTTAGCAATTGTGAAAGAAATAGTGAAATTTTCTTGATATTTATAATATTTAAATTTGAAACTATGGCATTGTAAAATTTTAAATTGGAAACCTATAAAAACTGAAAAAATTGCATAACAAATATTTTCGAATTTAAGCTTTTAAAGAAAAAAAAAACGTTTAAATAATTTGATGTTAATTGTTTTCTGTTTACTGGTAAAAATGTAATATTTTGTAAAATATTGATTCAATATTTAGTCAATATTTTAATTTTTTTTAATCCTTAATTTTGTAATATACGTTTTTTAGAAGTCCTGTTATATACATTAAAAAAATCTTTAAAACTAATTTTCTGTTTCATTAATACAAATATAAAATTATTCATTTTTAAGGCGTTTAGAGCAAAAGGCTGCGAAATATCGTCTCACATATCTTCAAAATCTCTTTTGAGTTTTACCACGCACGAAGAATGCGATGAAGAAATTGCAAAAGAGATAAAGAAAGAGACAGAAGTGAAAATGGAAACCGAAGACTGTGAAGTTTCAGATTCAGAGGAACCCAGCAAATCCCAAGTCCCTCCAAGTGAAAAGAAAAAGAAGAATAAGAGACTCGTTTCTGCTTCTGAACTTGAGAAAGAAAACAAAAGGGACAGGAAACGAGCAGGAATAAATCAAGAGTGTTTGAATGCTTCTGATGAAAATTATGGAATTAATCAATCTATATCCGAATGTGATAAAAAACGAAAGAGAAAAAAGCATGAACCTTCCGAATTAGAGCCAACATCAGTTCAACAACCTGATGATGAGGTGAACAGGCAGAAGGAAAAGAAGAAACGGAAAAGGGATCAATCAGTAGGAAAAGATCCCGGAGCTCAGGAAACAGGACTAGAAGTCATGGGGAAGAGAGAGTGGAAGTTGTTAAGGACTAAATATCTTGAGATGCAGAGGGACAAAATGAAGGAGGCTTTAAAAAGAGCGAGCGTGAAGACGGAGATGGAGTCTCCTTGCAGCGATCCTGCAAATTTAAAAGTAAGTGTTCATTTTTTTACAGTTATTATCAGGGTGGCGACTTGACCTGGAAACTGGGAAATGACCGGAAATTTAATTAAAAATCGGGAATTTACTCCTGATCGCAGTAAAATCAAAGTTTTCATTATTTCAATACTTTTGGTTAATTTAGAAAATAATTAGTCTGACTTGGAAAAGAAAATTTTAGAAACTCAAAATTTTTGACATGGAACGGGAATTCTTTTTTAAAGTATTATCATCCGGATTGAAAAGAAAGGAAATTAAAAATACCTGTTCCAAGTCAGAATCCATCACAATTTAAAAGTTCTCTCTTCCGAATTTTAGATAAAGAAAATACTTAAATTAGTTTTTAGTGCAGAAGTATTATTTTCAGAAGAAATATTTCTGAATTATAATAGAAATTTTTTTTACATTGTTCGTTGCGGATAATTCATTTTTTTTCTTGATTAAGAATTAGATTTTCAACAGAAAATTGAACTATTCTATTTTTGCTTGAAAATTGATATTTTATATTTCAATATTGAACTATTTTTTGAAAATTTATATATTTCGTTTAAAATCCGTATTTTTTGGTGAAAAATTAATCTTTATAGTTGAAAATTCATCTTTTTGGTATAAAGTTCAATTACTCCAGTTGAAGATTCATTATTTTAGTTGAAAGTTAATCTGTTTAGTCGAAAATTAATTTCTTCCATTGAAAATTTAACGTTTCCGTTTTTAGTTGAAAGTTGATCTTCTCTCGTTAAAAATTCAACAATTTGGATGCAAATTTATATTTTTTTAATGAAAATTCGACTATATCGTTGAATATCCGAGTATTTTGTTAAATAATTGATTTTTATGTTAGAAAGTTATCTTTTTCTTTGCAAGTTGATCTTCTTGTTTAAAAAATCCTCTTTTCAGTTTATAATGTATTTCTTCCAGTTAGATATTTATAATTTTAGTTAAAAATTCATCTTTTACGCTGGAAATAAAATTACTTGGTTAAAATTTAATCTCTTTTGTTAAAAATTAATTGTATTGCTTGAAGATTCATTAATGAAAAGGTTTTTTTTCGAAAATTTTGAAAAGTTTTTTGAAAATTCGTTTCTTTTTTGGTTACATTTTTTTAAACTGAAAATGTAACTATTAGTTTAGTTTAATATTCCATCGTTTTAGTTGAAAATTCAGCTTTTTGGTCGAATATTCATTTTTTTACTGAATATTGAATTATTTAATTTTTGGTTAAAAAATTATCTTTTTTAGTTGATAATTCGTCGATTTTTATAGAAATGAATCTTCTTGGTTGAAAATTCACCTTTTCAGTTAAAAATTCAATATACTAGTTACAGAACTATTTTGTATAAAGTTATTTTTTTTTGTGACAAATAATTTTTCAACTGAAAATTTAACTTATTCAAATTGAATATTCCATAGTTTATTTGAAAATTCATCTCTTTGTTTGAACATGATTTTTTTAAGGTTAAAATTTGATTATTGAACTTTCGGTTGAGAAATCATATTTTTTAGTGAAAATTAATTTTTTGTTTATTAAAAATTCAACTATTTCAGTTGAAAATCCGTATTTTTTGTTGAAAATTTATTTTTACACCTAAAAGTTTAATTATTCAATTTTTTGTTAAAAACTGATATTTTTAGTGGAAACTGGAAGTACTTAGTTCAAAATGAATTTATTTCTGAAATTCTTTGCTCTGTCCGCTGAATCGCCACCCTCATTATGCATCCACCTTATATTGTACTTTG
>JAWWLR010000149.1:22691050-22701337 GCA_035041075.1 Acraspis erinacei
ATGCTTATGTTTACAAAATAATTGATTAAAACGCGAAAACTTTTTGAAACACAATTCCTTAAAATCAACCCGGTCCCAGGAACTGCATCGCTCCTCGAAGAGTTAGACAGTACGTTAATTTATCTTGCTTTTCCTAAAATCTGGTATTGTTAGGTTAGTTTTTTTGACAGAAAAATTTGGAATACAATTTTCAACAGAAATTACGAATTTACGTTAGTTATGTTTCTTCAAGGAGTATTCTTAATAATTTCTAACCTAATTCTATCTTTAGCGCATAATTATTTTAATTGCATTTCGTTCCATTTATGTTTCAAGGTGTTTCCAAATGTGATATAGGTTATGTTGTATAGAATTAGAAGAAATTTTTTTGCATTTCAAGGTTTATAAGTTGTATTCGAATTATTATACCAGAAACATCAACTATGACATATTTATTAGTATTATTTATTGTGCTCATTTTAACATATTATTTAAATACGTTTGTTATTTTAATTATAGATTAATTTTTTGAATTTATCTATAATAAAAAGCGGTAATTTTGAATTTTCAGTGGATTAAAAGTAGAGAAACTTTAAAACTAATTTTAAAATTGAATTGAAAACAATCATAAGAATTTCAAATTTAAAATGATTATAGTTTTAATTCTATGTATAGAATTGAGCGATTGGAACATTTAAAATTTAAATATTTTCAGTTTTTTAATTTTTAGTACTGAAATCGTAGGTGATACCATTTTTTTCAAATTGTAATATAAAATTGAATATCAATCGATTTTTTATAAAGTAACTTCTTTAGTACTGGATTCATATATTGATTAAAATCAAAGTTCTTTTTATTATTTTAATTGATGCTAGGAAAATATCTTTTATTCAAAGTATAATATTATGAATTTGTCACCGGATTTTATTTTCAATCAGAAAATTAAATCCTTATCTTTAACAGAATAATTTTTAATGAAATATTTGCATAATAAAAAAAAAATTTTAAAAAGACAGATTTTCAATGAATTACATACATTTTTAAACAAATAGTAGAATTTTCTAACAAACAAGAAAAATTTCATCAAAGTACATCAATTTTAAACCACGCAGTTGCATTTTTAACTAAAAAGATACATTTTCAAACAAAAGAAAATATTTAAAAATGTATATTTCAATTTTCAACAAAAAATATAAATTTTCAGCTTAAATGATGAATTATGAACCCAAAAATTATTTTTTTAGAAAGTATTTCCACTTTTAACCAAATGGTGGAATTTTCAACAAAATACATGATTTTGTAACCAATTAGTTGAATTTTCACACAAGATAATTAATATTCTACCAAAGAAAGAAATTTTGCTACACAATACATGAATTCTAAAGCGAAAAGTTGAATTTTCAGTTTAAAACTATAATTTTCAATCAAAAGAAAAGACCTTTCAACCACATAGTTGATAGTCAACTAGAAAGATAAATTTTTACCTCAAATTATAAATCTTTCACCGAAAAAAATGAATGTTTATAAAGTATTTGCACTTTCAAGCAATAAGATGAATTTTGATCCAAAAAAGATTTAAATTTTAAATAAAAAATTTGTAATTCAGTAAAAACGACGAATTTTCAACAAATAAGATTTTGTAGTAAAAAAAAAACAACGAAATTGTTGAAATGTTAAGCCTAGAAGTAAAACTTTTAACAAAAATGTTGAACTTTTTACTGGAAAATATGAGTATTCAAAAAAAGTTCATTTGCAACCAAATAGTTGAATTTTAAAGCTTAAAACACGAATTTTCTACAAAACTGTTGATTTTTAAACATGCAAATATAAAATATCAACCAGTTCAATTCTGAACAAAAGCAGATTAATTTCCTATCAAAAGTTGCAGTTTTTCACCAATAAAAATTTTAATTTGAAAAAACTCATGCATTCAATAAAAACGACGAATTTTCAACTACATAGTTGAGTCCTTATCTAAAAAGGATTAATTTTTAACGAAACAGTTGACATTTTTAAACAAAAATTTAATTTTCTACTGAATAGACGAGTTTTAAGCAAAATAAATAACTTAAAAAAAATAGTTTATTTTTCTACCACAAAATACAAATTTTCAACAAAAGAGTTGAATTTTCAACCCGAAAATATGATTTTTTAACAAAACAGGTAATTTTGAACTAATCAGTTGAATTTTCAACAAAGTATTAGAATGCTCAACCAAAACAGATTAATTTTCAACAAAAAAAGAGAATTTTTAACCAAAATAGATAAGATTTCTACGAAAAGAGATTAACTTTAAAACTAAAAAGACGAATTTTCAAGAAAAACGTTGAATTTTCAATAAAGAAAGATTTTTTATTTAAGAACAAAAATCAAGCAAATTCTTGAATTTTTAAGCCTGAAAGTTGGTTTTTTCAACATAGGTGTTAAATTTTTTGACCGGAAAATATAATTATTCAACAAAAAGTTGATTTGCAACCAAATAGTTGAATTTTTAAGCTTAAAAGACGAATTTTCTACAAAACTGCTGAGTTTTAAACACGCAAATATAAAATATCAAATATTTTAATTCCTAACCAAAGCAGACTAATTTCCTATAAAAAAATCGCATTTTTAACAAAAAAAAATTAAATTTCTACGAGAAGATATTACTTTTTAACCTCTCTTGAAATTCTGTATGAAATGAGCCCAGGGTGAAGCCAATTTGTCTATTTATTAAGTATATATTGAAAAAATAGTAAATTTCAATGTTTTCTCAAATGTTCAATAACTTCCGAAATCCATTTTTCACCTTTGCACAGCAGTGTATGAATATAAATATTAAAATTTTTCTTATCACATTGCAAGAACTTGAGGTTGTAACCAAAAAAATTGGAAAAATTGCAACATCTTTTGTAGTAAAAATATATTTTTGTAGATTATATGAAATTTATAATCATCAATTTTTTTATGAAAGTTCTTTAAAATATGTATTTATTTAATTTTTATTCTCATTTTCCTACAGATAAGATACAAGTATTTTCAAATTTTTCCAACTTTTTTGTTACAACTTCAAGTTCTTGCAATTCGAGAAGGAAATTGATGACTTAATCAGTCATCAAAAAAGAGGTGTGCGAAGACTTTTGCCCCCCTCCCCCCTGTAATACTTGAGCGACTCTTTTTCTATTTAATTATTTTATTTTTTCAGAAAAACTCATGGTGCTTTTGCGAGATGGTAGAACTTTAATAGGCTACCTCAGAAGTGTCGACCAGTTCGCAAACTTAGTTCTTCATCGAACCATTGAAAGGATTCATGTGGGCAAAGAATATGGGGACATCCCGCGGGGAGTCTTCATAGTCAGAGGTGAAAATGTAGTCCTTCTAGGTGAAATTGTAAGTCAATACAAAAAATATTCACAATTTAAAAACATTAAAAATCGAATTCATTACAAATCGGAAAGGTTTTCAATTTCAAGTCGCCGAGTCTATCAGCGACAAAAAATTAAGCTGAAATTAAACTTTTTAGAGTAAATTAGGCAAAACGTATTTTTCCGATTTGGGAGAGAAAAATTTCTACGAAGTTACGAGTAATTGAATTTTTATGAACTTTGGAGAAGAAGAAAAACACAAATATGTTATTTAAACATCTACAGTTTTTTTACGTACTTAAGACATATTTTTCTTCTTCTAATTTTGGTAAGTATTACCGCCCTTTTTCGAAATTCGTTGAAAATGTTTAAAAAGGTTACAAGTTAACAAAGTGGCGATGATTTTCTGAAAAATATAAAAAGTTGATTTTAACCAAAAACTCACGCTTATATTTCTAGACAATTTCTGGTTGAATTTAACCGATTTAACCTTCTATAATAAATTTATCTTGCGAATTTTATGTCATTTTTTTATAAAATCCCATTTTCGGGGTTTCCTCGCTAACAACGAAAGATATAAAAAATTTCATCACTTCTTTTAAATCTTTTAAATAAAAATCGTAAGATATGAAAAAAAAATTTCAATTGCAGAACCTCGTAAACAATAATAATAACAGGGAAAAACATTTTGGCGATCCTATTTTAGAAGCAAAATTATTATGAAAAAATTTAAGAAATATTTATTTATGCAAAAATAAATAAAATAATAAATTTCTAAGCGACATGTTTCAAAATTTAATTTTTTTAAATCAATAATTTCGCTTCTAAAAAGGCACCACTAAAATTAAAGAGTTTTTCAGATTATTATTTCTATACGAATTTTCAATTAAAATAAAAAATTATTCGTGTATTATTTATCTTTTCAGTTTTTTATTCAAGCAACTATTAAAAAATATCTTTTATTTTTATAATTGTGAATAACATGAAAACTAAGATTTATTGCAATTTTTCAGTTATTTTGTTTTTGTGGGGCCGGGCTTTCAAATAGACTTTTCGTAAACAAACTATATCTTCAATATTTTGTATAGTTATCTTTTTAATTTCTTCAGTTATTGAATTATTAACAATATGTTTTTATTTAAACATAATTGTAAAGAACACAAAAAGCCGGAGTTTTTCAGTTTTGTAATTTTTAAGTTTTTAGATATTTTTGTTAATATTTCAGTTTTTAAATTTATGTTTCACTTTGATACTTTTTATTTTAAAGCATGCATAAAATCAGGAGTTTTTCAATTTTTTTATTTTTTTTGGTAGAATTTAATTTCTGCAATATTCATTAGATTAGAAAAATTTTGTAATAATATAAGTAAGTCATTCTATCAATTTTGATAGGGCAATATTATTTTTGCGGACGAGAGCATTTTTTTCTGAAAATTAGATTTTTCAGAACTTTTCAAAACTTTTCTAGATATGGAAACTTATATATTGAATTTGTTTTGTATCTTTTGTTGTTTCCGATAAAAATGAAAAAATCTTGTTGCAAGAGAAAGACAAATCTGACCACAAAAATGGTTTATCCCGCATAAAACTCATATGATGATTTCCTTATAGAAAGTCACATTTAACACCAAATTAATCAAAAAGATAAGTTTGGGGTTTTTTGATAAAATCCAATTTTTTCTAACAAATCGTCAATTCGTGTTTTTTGAAGAGACGTAAAAAATCAAATACTTGTAGCTTCATGGCAAATTATTTTTCACATAGGAAAAAAATGTCTTATCTGATTTCCGCTAAAAAAAAAAGATTTCCTCGACTGATTTGAAAAGGATTCGATCTAAAGTAAAAATTTCTGAAAGGCTCCTAAAAATACGGGTTTTTTACAGGACAGAGATAAGGAAAAGGATCTTCCTTTATCTGAAGTATCAGTAGACGACATTCTGGACGCGCAAAGGCGAGAGCAGGAAAATAAACAGGATCAGGATCGCTTAATGAATAAAGCGTTAAAGGAACGTGGTCTCAATTATATTCCCGACTTAGGACACGATGACATGTTTTGACAGACAATTCCCCTAACTTCGAATTTCTCATCTTATGTCTTTTCACGTCACTCCAAGTAATGGAAAAGCATTCACTAACAATATCAAATTCCACCTTTTGCTTCCCACTCCTCTCATTTTTCGATAGAAAGACCTATTATTTAAAAAAGCGCGACCTCTTGATGTTACAAGCAGTGCTAAATAAGACTGGACTATTTTTTAGGAACTAAGAATCGTCAAGTTCTGGCTTATTCAGCAGATATTTGATTTAGTATATAGTCTTTACTCGGCATGTAAATATACATAATTTTCTATCGTACAATAATAACTTTTTGGCAAGATAAAAGGTTCTCGTCTTCTGATTTTCCAGGAACACAGGGAAATATTTTTTTAATCGTTTAAAGATGTGGGAATCACAGTTTTTCCCCCTTTCCCCTGAATTTCCTTTTTTTCCTCCTGAATTGGAAGAAGACATTTTTTCTTTTTAACATTTTTTATTGAATTTAAGGCAAGTATTTTTATATTTCTATTTTTTCAGAATTGGAAGACTATTTTTTTATTTTAACCTTTTTTATTGAATTGAAGGGGATAACTTTTTATTTCTAATTTTGTTTCTGAATTTAAAGAGGATTATTATTTTTATTTTTAACATTTTTATTGAGTTGGAAGGGAGGAAATTTCTGTTTTGGATTTACACTTAATTGGGAGAGGAGCATTTTTTAAACTGATTTGTATGAAGTTGGAAGGAAGGCAATTTTGGTTATTTTTTGTTTCTGAATTAGAAGATATTTTTTTCTTTTTAACATTTTTATTGAATGTAAAGGAAGAATTTTTAATTTTAGTTTTTTTGAATTGAGAGAGGAATATTTACTTTTAAGCATTTTTATTTAGTTGAATATGGTAACTTTTTATTTAAACTATTTTGCTAAGAATTGGAAGGGGATTATTTTTTATTTATAAAATTTTTAATATGTTGGAAAGTATGAAAATTTCGGCTTTTAATGTTTTTCTGAATTGAAGGGACATTTAAAAACTATATATTTTTACGGAGCTGGAAGGGATGAGAATTTGGTTTGAATTGTTTCTGAATTGTAAGATGCCATTTTTCCAGGTGTGAAATTATGGTTCAAATTTTCTGATTAGGAAGAGGCTCTTTAATGTTTTTATTATTTTGCTGGAGTCGAAAAGGATGAAATTTGTGTTATTTTTTCTTTTCAGAATTGGAAGCGGGCATATTTCCTCTTAAAAATTGTTATTGAATTGAAGCAGGTAAATTTTATACGTTAACTATTTTTTTCTGAATTTGAAGAGTATTATTATTTATTTTTGAAATTTTTATTGTTTCGGAAGGGATGAAAATTTGGGTTTACCATTTTTTTCTGAACTGGAGGGACACTGAAAAAAAGGTGTTCATCAAGTTGGAAGGCGTGAAATTATAGTTTGAATTTTTTGTAAATTCAAAAGGCTCTTTTTTGTTTTTATATTTTTTGCGAAATTGGAAGGGAGGAACTTTTGTTTTGCTTTTTTCTGATTTGGAAGAGGCCCTTTTAAAATCATTTTTATTGAGTTTAGGCGAAGGATTTTCATTTTTTCTGAATTAGAAGAGGGCATTTTTAATTTAAAAATTTTGTATTGAGTGTCAAAGGAGGAAATTAGGGTTTGGATTTTTTTCTGAATTGTGAGATACCATATTCCCTTTTAAGCATTTCTATTGAGTTGGAGCACGTAGCTTTTTATTTCAAATACTCATTACTGAATTAAAAGAGGATAATTTTTTATTCTTAATATTTTGATTGACATGGAAGGGATGAAATTTTGGTTCAAAATTTTTTTTTCTGAATTGAAGAAGGGACACTAAAAAAGAATTTTATCGAGTTGGAAGGGGTGAAATTATGGTTCAATATTTCTCTAAATTGGACGAGGCTCTTCTTTGTTTTTATACTTTTTATAGAGTTGTAAGCGGTTAAATTGCATTTATTTTTTGTCTTCTAATTGAAAGAGGTCATATTTTTTTAAAACATTTTTATCGAGTTTAAGGGAAGAATTTTTAATTTCCATTTTTTTCTGAATTGGAAGAGGGACATTATTTTATTTTATTCAGTTGGAAGAAAAGAAATGTGGTTTATTTTCTCTTTTCTGAATTCGAAGAGGTTATTTTTCTTTTTGAGCATTTCAATTGATATGGAAGGGACAAAAAAATTTATTTATTGAGTTGGAAGGGATCAAATTTGGGTTTGATTTTTTTCTGAGTTGTAAAATAGCATTTTTCCTTCTTACCATTTTTATTGAGTTGAAGGGGGTAAACTTTTATTTTGAGTTAGAAGGGACGAAATTTCGGTTGTTAACGTTTTCTAAATTGGAGAAGCGACATTATAAAAAAAGATGTCCATCGATTTGGAAGGGGTGAGAAATTACGGTCTGAATTTTTTATGAGTAGGAAAAAGTTCTTTTTTCTTTTTATCCTTTTTTCGTGAAGTTTGAAGTGAGGAAATTTTTGTTGGATTTTTTTCTCATTTAGAAGAGGCCATTTAAACAAAATTGTGCTGAGTTTGAGCGAAGAATGTTTAATTTTCATTCTTTTGTAATTGGAAGAGGGACATTTTTTAATTTTTATTGAGTTTAAAGGGACGAAATTTTCGTTATTTTTTCTTTTCTGAATTGGGAGAGGCTATTTTTCTTTTTAAGAATTTGTATTGAGTTAAAGGAGGTAACTTTTTATTTCAAATATTTTTTTCTGAATTGGAAGAGGAAATTTTTTTACTGTTAACATTTTACTTCTTTAGCAAGTCTGGGTTTCAATTTTTTCTGACTGACGAGGGAAATTAAAATTTAAAACAAGATTTCCATCGAGTTAGAAGGGATGAAATTTTGAAATAAATTTTTTACATTTTCATGAAGTGGGCACGGGGTGAATTTGGTATTTTTAAAATTCAAATGAAATTGGGGAACTTTTTATTTTAAATCTTGTATTGAATTGGAAGTGGTTTTATTTTTCACATTTTTATTAGTGTGATTAGTTTAAATTTAGAGCATTAAAAATGACAACGTGGATTTGTATTTTTCAACCAGAAATCTATGAACTGTTCAATTTATAAAAGTTTATATTATTGGAAGCTTTTGATTAAAAAAACCTTCTGAATTCAAATTCTTTAAGCTTCAATTTTAAAAGTTAAAAAAAAAATCAAATCTGTTCGACTTTGAGTGAATTATTTAATAACTTCAATTGACAAAATTGTAAGTTTCAAGAGTTCGATTTATAAAATTTCAATGACCCTTAAAAATGGTTAAAAATCGGGAATTTTTTTCTTTTTTAAAGCGTCCACCCTGAAAATGCAACAAACTAAAATAATACTGAAATCAAATCCTATTTATAAAGATGCGAGTTTATTAATAGATTAATACTTTAAGAAGTTTTCCAAGAATACAATGTCTCCTTGACAACAGTCAGACTTCCGGTTAGATTCACACTTTACATACACCGTTTAATACAAATAAGGAGCCATGAAAAAGCATCGAGCTCAGCTTCTAGCAAAGTTTCGTACTTTGCAAAGTAGTTTCCACTTTGCAACGTCGTCGATGAACGTGATTTAGTCTGGTAATGTAACAAATAAGTGCTAAGATAATAAAATAATGCTAACATGATAACTTTACCTCTCTGTCTAATTTAAATATAACAATTTGAACCTATAATTTTGCCGAAGCCTTTTAATTTTACTTACATATAAGTATAGATTTTACTTACACATAAGTGTAAACTGTTTTTTTTTCTTTTTTTACTTCAAAACGCAGTTTCGGGGGGTACTTCATTACTTCTGAGCGAGTTTAGAGTGGAATCACTGAGTTGTTTGTGCATGAGAGCTTGATTTTTCGAATTGCTAAAGGTATTTTTGTTCTTGATGGCTCGTTTGGAATCGTTGCGTTGCAAACTCGTTCCACGTTTTCTCGGTGAAGTGACCTCTTCCATTTTTTCGGCTGAATTATCGGCACTGTTTGTGCTACCAGACGCGATTCCTGAGGTATCCGAACTCGGGTTGTTGCCATCCAGACAATTTAGCAGACTATCAGATAGTGCGTCTTCATTGAGAATAATTAAATCTGATTCCGACGGCTCGAAATCTCCAGTGCGAGATGCGAAACTCAGGTCAACTGGACTCGCGGTGAGGACACTTCTTGACAAAAGGTATTCCTTGAAGGTGCTGGTGATAGAGGAACTTTTTTGCACGCTTGAAATGCCGTCAAATTCTGGCGAGATGACGAAGTTTTGCTCGTTTTGCAGACCTGCGCGAACGTTTTCCTTATTCTGAACATGAACTTCATCATCACAGGTATCGGAAGAAATTGGCGATTCTTCTATAATGGAAGTGCAACCTTTTCTGAACATGAAGTCTGCGTTGAATCCTCGTAGATGAGAGCCAGGTTGGCATTGGATTGAATCGTTGTGCAATGTTGAAAGGTTGCAGATATTTGTGACTGAAGACATCACAACAGGTTTTCGAGATCGGGGCGTCATTATATTTTCCTGCGGAAAGAATGGAAATTATTGGCAAATTTGTAAAATAATATAGAAAGATAAATACAGGGGTCTGCGAAATAGATCAATTTTTAATGGAAAAAAATTTAGAAATGAAAATGTCAGACCCCAGTCTCTACGGGATAAAATATAGGGACCAAAGGGATTTAAAAGGGATTTAAATTGCAGTTTCTTGTAGAAACTTAAACATTACGTATCCTACAAAAATTCATAGTAAAATACCGGTCGAAAATTTGATGTAGATTCCAAAAGTAATGCTTGTTAAAATTTATATTTTTCTGTCTAAATTTGTACATTTCAATAAACTACCAGTGTTAATAAAAATTAAAACAACTTCTCAGTATTAAGAAGCAAAATTATCTTTCTCCGATCGATCCAAATAATCAATTTAATATGA
>JAWWLR010000149.1:22701680-22714359 GCA_035041075.1 Acraspis erinacei
TTTGAGGTTTTTCCCAACTAAAAATTCTGTGTTTCGGAAATTATTTCAAGCCGTCTCATTTTTATTCATCGAACTACAATTTTTGATGTGCAAAAATCGTATATAAGGTATTGCCTGAAGATGACCGACGGATTAGGTCGGTGTTTACAGCATAATTTTTAGAACAGTTTTTCAATATTTTAACTTTTATGAAATCTTGTATTTTTTTGTAAATATTTGTAATGTTCTATATTAATTTACTTAAAGTTATAAGTGTTTTTATTACGTCAAAGTTCCAAATGAAAAGAATATAAAATCCTATAGTTTTTTGTAATATTTTCTAGATTTTTACAATAAAGTAAAAAAAATTATTAATTAAAAGTTAAAATTTGTTGAATTGTATAAACTTATACTTTATGGTTATTTTTGTTACTTTTCTGTAAGAAAATATATGAAAAAATTAGCGATTTGAATTTAAATGTACTTTTTGTTAAATGTTCAGTGTGGTAGTTTGCTTCCAAGAAATAAATTCATGTTCATTTCGTGGTTTTTTTCCGGTTCGTAAACGTTTCTCACGATCAATGAAATTAAAAAATTAAAACTCTAAAGCTAAATATTTTTCCATTTGAAGACATTAAAAATAAACTACAAACTAAAACACTCAAAGTGGAACTCTTGAATTCTGAACTTTAAAAATGAAATGAAAATTTGAAGCTAGAAACATTAAAAAATTTAATTTTTTAACTGAACACTTCTTAAATTAGAATTTAAATTATTTTTATTTTAAATAGTTTAAACATCCTTGAAAAGTTTCAAAATTTTATTTCAAAATCTTGAGAAATCTAGAAGTTGTTTTACATCTTTGTAAATATCAAATTATTTTTGATATTTTTTCAGAACTTCTAAATACCAAAACAAATGGAATTTTTTCCAACAATTTTTAAAAAATCCTGCAACTTTTATAAAAATTACTTTTTGTCACGCTCATGGAGTACTTTTTCTGGGCTCTAAGGATAGCAAATTCAGGGTAAATTAAAAAAAAAAAATTGGCGAAAGTAAAAATTCCATCAATTTCCGTAAAATTGGAATGAATTTAAAGGAATTTAAGATAAACGAGAAGAATTCGAAATGGGTTAGAAAAGTTCAAGGGGACTCAAATGAATTTGATGAAATGCTTAAGAATTCAAGGTGAGGTTTAGGATCAATTAAATAAAAACTTTTAAAAATAAAAAAAATCCATTGCATTAAGTATAATTGAGTAAATGTAGAAGAATTCAAGTAAATTTAAAAAAATCAAGAGAATTCCAAGGAATTTAAAATAATTCAGTGTAAATTGATAAGAGTTCAAATCTCTTCAAATCTCTGAAACCGTATTAATTTCGAAAAAAAAGTGACTAATGATTACAATAAAATTCAAAAGAATTCAAAAGAACTCAAATGAATTGGAAAAAAACTGATCCAAAAAATCCATTTGTTTCAGTAAAATGTGAGTGAATTTAGAAGATTATAATATAAATGAGATGAACTCGATAAAATTCATAAAAAATGAAACTGAATTTTTAAAAAATCAAGTGAATTCAAAACAATTAAAAAATAAGAACAAAT
This sequence comes from Acraspis erinacei, assembly GCA_035041075.1. Classification (NCBI taxonomy): domain Eukaryota; kingdom Metazoa; phylum Arthropoda; class Insecta; order Hymenoptera; family Cynipidae; genus Acraspis; species Acraspis erinacei. Next base: position 22,703,265 of record JAWWLR010000149.1, read on the forward strand.
TCGTTAAATTCAGTAAGTTTGAAACGATTTGAGAAAAAGTAAAAGGGCATTAAAAAGAATTTAGAATGAAAAACGATTTAGAAATGGGTATAGTCCTAAATTTAATATTGATTAACCCATGAGTTAACTTATTGAAAGAAAAGTCACTAATAATGATTGTGTGGCAGTCCTGATTATTTTTTACAGCTTTGATCTTATTCTAATTTTTTTTAAAGTTCCGTTATAGGCTGCAAATAGGGTACCATAGGGACCAAATCTGGAAGATAGGGTAATTACGGATCTTAATTGAATATAGGGTACAATATGGGATATAGGAACCGATCGGTGAGGCCTTTAATGTATGAAAAAATAAGAAATATTGTGATGAAATATGAGAAGTGTGTGAAAAGGCGAAATGTGGGGAAAAATTTAATGAAAGTTGACAAACCAATCTTTTTATGCGAAATTTTACATTTTTAATTAATGTTCAATGATTTTTTATGATTTCTTCCATTAAAAAATTTATTTTGAGAAATTAAATATACTTATGTCATTGGAAAACCAGTTAGTGAGATATAAAAAAGTCCGACAAAAATAAAATCGATTAAATAAACAATTTTTATGTGTTTAAAATCGTGCTCACAATCAAGAATATTTTTTCGATTAAATTGTAATACTTATTAGTAAAATTCCCGCTTCGCAATGATTTTTCACATCATTTAAGATTAATAGTTTCATTTTTTAAATTGTTAAAATAATATTTTAATCGTTAAATTCAATTAATTTTTATACCTGAAAATTGTTTATGTTTTGAAATATTTTAAATTATTTTCTTTAAAATTATTTTTTCGAAATAAAAAAAAAACTCGCACAGGAATCTATAAAGTAATTTGAATTGTCCTCATTTGTTTTAATTCAGAAAAATTTTTAAAATTGAATCTTTTAGGAACATCAATATTACTCTAATTTTTAAAAATTAATAATTGACAATACTATCTATTTCAAAATGTTTAGTTTTTAAATTTTGATTTATAATGCATCATTTTAAATCGACAATTAAATATTGCTAAATATTACAAAATTCTTCATTTTCTTAATTAATTTTTTTTTATGAAACGGTTTAAAAATGAAATGTTCTAGGCTGAAACAATATTGGAAAGGATTTGAAATTTGATAAAAACGCTAATTTATGAATCTATCAATTTCAAATTATTTAAAAATTGAAAATAGTTTACAAAGTTTCAATCGCAAGTTTACTACTACGGCTTTTGAACTAAAACAGTTCAATTTTTAACATTTAATTCTGTTATTTGCTTAACTTTTAACAACTTAAAAACTTTTTTATTCAAATTTTGGATTTTCAAATGTTTTTCTTCTTAAGTTATTTAAGATTTTTGGTCTTCAAACCAACATTTAAAAACTCTTTAAATTGCAAAGGTATGCTTTAAAAATGAAGAGCTAAAATGGGCAATTTAAAAACACATTATTATTTATTTATAAATAGTTGATGTAAGTGCTTAAATATTGTACAGATGACAAATTCCATTTCAAATTTGGATAATATATCATTCTACTGTGGAAAAAAAAGGAACCGGTATTATTTTTTCAATTTGTTACAATCATTCGAAGATTACCTGCGAATTCGCAAAAATTGACAGAAATTTTATTCAGAATGCAGCATGTTCCAAATTAACGTAGTTATTTGAGTCTTTCAATTGATTTTAACAAAATTAAGAAAAAATTAAAACTGACAAAATAGCGGCTGTTTTTCTCAATTTTTGAATAATAGTTATTTTCATGATTTTTTAAAATTTTCATAATTTTTATTTATTTATGATAAATATAGGGTAATATGGTTTCGTTCTCACTTAACCACTGCTTCGCACTAAAAAAAATAATTTTGGGAATATCAAGGAAACAAAGAAAAGTGTGTATAAAAAAATGTTTACAAAGAAGTTTACATATCTACAACATTTATACAAAAAATATCTCTTGCACTTTTTTACTATTATGTATCGTCTACGAGCAAAATAAAAAAAATCATATTTAAAGAGAAAACATTTTTCGATAGAATGCCTTTTTTACATAAGGAGAAACTTTTTTTAATATTGGAAAAAATAAAAAGTTTCTCTTTTTATTAAAGGTTTTCCTGAAAATCTTCTTCTTACGTTTTCAAAAATCGATGAAAAAAGTAAGTAATTTTTCTGAAAAGCCATATATTATTTATTTTTTTTCAAATATTTTGTTTACACTTTCTGCTTATATAAGAAATGCATGCTTTCTATCCGTTTAATAGAGGCTTAACCATTTCTGAGTACGGAAAAAATTGATATATCCCAAAAGACCAAGATTCAAATTGGGGTTTTAAGAAATCAATTGATAGAAGAATTTACAAGTCAAAAAAAAATCAAAATACCTACGCATCTTCGAAAAATATTATATTAAAAAAACTTTCTGTCACTTTTTTAGAATTCGCAGGTAATTGTCGAATCATTGTAACAAAACCAAATTTTTGGTTACAATTGGATATATAATAGCTGTAAAAATTCTCCTTTAATTATAAAAATTATTAATAAAATGAGAATTTTATAAATCTTTTTAAACCTTTTTATATGTCCTTTTAAAATAATTTTTCAAAATGAAAAATAATTTTCAATTTTCCTGGGTATCTTGGCATAATGTTTTTATTCTTTTGAACCCTTTTACAATTCTGAAAAAGCTTCTAAATTTTTTATTTGAAATCTTCAAAACTGAACACTTTGTTTTAAATGAAACTGTGGCTATTTGCACTAAAATTTTGGTACGAATATCTGAATTTTGTCAGTAGATACACTTATCTAAATTTATTTGAATTTTAAGTTTGAAACTAATTTATATAATTTCAGAACTTCTAAATATCTCTTGAAATGACTCAATTTTGCTACAAATAGCAAGTATTCAATTGTTATTTATACATAAAAATGCATCAAACTCACTCAAAAATTAAACCATTTTTAAATACAAAAATTAAAATTGTAACATTCAAAGTTCAAAAGTTCTACAAAATTTAAACGATTCCAGGCATTCTATGTCAAACAATTCAGTTTCGAATAGGTTAATTTTAAATCTTTGGTTTTAATTTAATCGTCTTAAATGAAAAGTTAAATATTGCTACATATTCAATAATTATTATTTTTCTTAATCAAAGAATTTCAAATCGAATAGATTCAAAATTTAATAATTTAGACTGAAACAATATTTTTAATTAAAAAAAAAACACCTTTAATTACGAATATATTAATATGAAGTTATTTTAAAGTTGAAAATAGTTTATAAAGTAAGTTTAAATCAATCATTTATATTTAAAGTAAGTTTAAATTAAAAATTAAATTTTAATTTTAATGACAAGACTTCCGAATTGAAACCGTTTATTTTTGAACGTTAAAATCTGGAAATTCTTAAATTTTGACCGGATTTGGAATCGTTCTATCTAATCTACTTCAAATGATTTTAGTTTTTAGTTGTTTAAGTCTTCAAGCCAGCATTTTAAAATTCTTTAAATTAAACATTTACGCTTAAAAAGAAAATCTAGAATGGCAAACTTTTCAAGTAAAAGAACAAATAAATTCACCCTCATTTCCCGGTTTTTCCCAAACACAACAAATTCTCAGTCACTTCCCGATCCAGCGGCCACCAAGAATTTCGTACATTTTTTACAAAAAAAGTACATGTTTTAACAAAAATTACAGTTTTTGAAATGTTATACTTTCTTGTAAAAATTTTTGTTCACCAGGGTATGTATAATTAAAAAGAAAAGGGGAAAAAGGAGAAATCTGTGATCCCTGTAAATGTTAATGTTATTAATATTGATTAAAAAGCAGATGAAGAAAAAATATCATGCACACCTGCATAGCCTTGCTCATCTTAGTTGCACTTTGTGTAATCGGGCTCATGCTATTATCGGCATCCGTAATCGGTGTTAACATATACTCATTTGTAGCCAAGCTTCGTCGCAGTAAATTCGATGGTGTCGATGTATGGGCTGTGAAAACATTCCTCAAAATACTTTTTATAGGCGAGGCAGACGTTTTACCCGAAGCGTTAGTCGCTTTATCTGATTTTCCGGAATTCTTATTTGACTTTGGTGAATCCTTGTCCGAATTTGAATACTGCGATCCGAGACTCGATGTCGATAATCGACGCGTGAAGACAATCTCAATATTCGGCCTCTTCGACGTCGTAATTGCAGGATCAGATTGTGGTCTAACTAATTCGTTTTCACTCACTCCGCTCAAGCTCGGCTGGGACGAATACATATTCGGAGGTTCGCTACAGTGTCGGGACAATCTCACGGCATTAGAAACGTGAACGTCCGAGGAATTACGCGTCTTTTCACTCGAAGAGGTTCGATGCGAGTGCATATTCTCTTCCATTTCACTGAGATTCATCTCACTGGATGCTGGGGAGTGAGAGTGTTCTTCGTCAATACTCTCAAAGTTGAGAAGTCTGGGATTTTCTGCTTTGAAAGATGATAAAGTAGGAGTATCGAGGCTACCCGTACTGCTACTCATGTGCTTAATTTTAAAGAGATTTTCGGTTTCAAGTACGCCAAAGCTGTCGGTGCTAAGCTCATCCTCTGATTTGCTTAGTGTCCCTTTTGGCGGAAGTCTTGGTTTGTCAAGAGGCTATTCAGAACAGTCAGAACAAGCAATCAAGCAATTAGTCACAATTTCATTCACCAGGGTGTCTACTCGACGGATGATTTTCTATTACCGATAATTACCGGTCAATTTTTCATTTTTCTCGGGCCAATTAGGCATTAGTTACTTACAAACTGATAAAATCGCAATAGTTTTTTTTTAATGTATAATGTTTGATTAGAGATTAATGCAACTATTGTAACATAATTCCAGCAAAATAATGCTCTTGATCAGGTTGGTTTGAAAACAAAATTTTGCAATTCGAAATCTTTACAAAGTGAAAAAATAACGTATTCAGAATTCACAGTCCCTATGGGATAAAATATAGGGAATCAAGGGTACTTTTTGTGACGCTCATAGGGTACTTTTTTCACGATTAAAGGGTAACAAATTCAGGATATATAAAAAATATTTTAAGACATTTCAAGCTAAATAAAAAACAATTCAAATAAATGGGAAACAATTTTCAAAATAAAGAAATAATTCTATAGATTTTCGTGAAATTGGAAAGAATTTAAGGTAAACGAGAAGAATTCGATAAAATTCATAAAAATTCAATGTGAATTAAAAAAAATTCAAATGAATTTAAAAGAATTTAAAAATATAAAGAAAATTAATTGAATTCCCAAAATTTGAAGTGAGCTTAAAAATATTAAGGGAATTTAAAAGAATTTAATGAAATGCCTAAGCAATGAAGATAAGGTTAAAAGACTTCAGGATTAATTAAATAAAAACTGTTAATTTTTTTTCAAATCCCTTAAATAAAGAATAACTGAGTGAACTTAGAAGAATTTTAGTGAATTAAAAAATTCAAGAGAATTCCAAAGAATTGAAAAGAATCCAGGGTAAATTATTAAGAATTCAGTATGCTTTCAAAAAAATAATTTCAAATTTCTTTAAATCTTTGAAAACCTACTAATTTCCAACAACAAAAATGACTCACGACAACAAAATAATGCCAAAGAATATAAATGAATTGGAAAATATGTTTAAAGTCGAAAAAATCCATTGATTTAAAAAAAAATTGCATGAATTTACAGGCTTGAGGATTAATTAAATAACAGCTGTTTACAATTGTTTAAATCCCTTAAATTTAGTACAATTGAGTAGAGTTAGAAGAATTTAAGTGAATTAAAAAATTCAAGAGAATTCCAAAGAATTGAAAATAATCTAGGGTCAATTATTAAGAATAAAGAATGAATTCAAACAAATATTTTTAAATCTCTTCAAATAGAAAAAAAATTTATTTCAGAAAAAATTTGAATGATTTTAGAGGAATTTACGGGAAAGGAGAAGAATACAATGAAATTGATAAAAAATGAAACTAAATTTAAAATACAATCAAGTGAATTCAAAACAATTTAAAAATATAAGAAATTCATTTCATTTACTAAGTTTGAAATAAGTTTTTTTAGATCCACTGAATTTAGTAAAATTGTGTGAATTTAAAAGAATTTAAAGGGACTTAAAAGAATATAGGATAAATTAATAAGAATTCAGGGCAATTTTCAAATGAATTGTAAAAAAATTCGAAATTCTCTTCAAATCTTGAACACCCTACGACGAAATCCCTCACTTCTTGTGACTAAATTCTTTAAAATCCAGAAAAATACTAAAGTCTCTTGAAAATGCCTTAGAATCTTTTAAAATGCCCTCAAATATTTCAAAATATTCGAAATCCGTTCAAAATATTGAGATAAATCAGGAATTTCTGGGAATCTTTGAAAATTTCATAAAATAATTAAGAACCTTTGAAATCGCATTAAATTACTATAATCAATTAAAAATTAGTGTGAATCTTCTGAAATGACCTAAATAATTTCAAATCCTTTAAAATCGTCTAAAATAATTTTAAAAAATTTAAAGCTCTTGAAAATACCAAGGTATTTGCCAAAATGCCTCAAAATATTTTAAATTCGTTGATCATTTTATCAATTAATTCTCAGGATCAATTAAATACGAAATTTTAAAAAGACAACAAAATTCATTGAATGAAGTAAATTTAGAACAATGGGAGTGAATTAAACAAATTCTAAAGAATTCTAGACAAATTAATAAGAATGCAAGGAGAATTCCAAAAATTAATTTCAAATTTCTTTAAATCATTGAAAGCCTACGAAATTTGGTCAAATTCTATGAAATATGGCGATATTTCCTGAAATTCTAAATAATGTATTGAAATCCATTGAGAGCATTAAAAAACCCTTACTGTAATTGAAATCGTCGGAAACCTTATAGGATCCCACAAAATCTTTCAAAATATCTTAAAACCTTATAGGTCCTACAAAATAGTTCCATATTTTCCGAAATTCTAGAAAATTCGTTATCCAGCGTTTTGAAATCCCTTCAAATGAATGAAATTAATTTAAAAAATTCTTTGGAATCTTTTCAGATTCTTTAAAGTATTTGAAATTCTTTGAAATCCAACGAAATACCTCACTTCTCGTGAATAAATTCTTTGAAATCCACTAAAATCCTCAAAAATCTTATAAAATCCTTTGAACTATTTTGTAATACCATAACATAAAACCTTTAAAAACATAAAAGCTTCGTAACCCCACCAAATTAAGGAGAGTAATTAATAATTAATAATTAATAATTAAAATTGTTTAAATTCCCTAAAATATTTCAAATTAAAAGCTCTTGAAGATGCCTCAGAAGTTTTAAAAATACTCTAAAATCATTCAAATCCCTTCGAACTATTGAAATCAATTGAAAATTTCTCAGAATCTTTAAAAATGCCCTGAAATATTGTTACAGAATTAAAGAAAAACCATAAATAGGCATAGACCTGAATTAAATAGTGATTAACCCATGAGATAATTTATTGACAGAAAAGTGGCTAATGTGATCTTTTCACTTTAGAAGAAAAGTGACCAACTGGGATCTGAGGTCTTGGGTGCGCCACTGTCACAAACTCGTGAAACAAGGTAGCATTTTCAAGTTGCATTTTAAATTGGGTTTCGAAACAATTTTACCATTTTTTTACTAGTTTAAAACAATAAGTGAAAACAAAAAGTTCAGATTCATCGAAAACTAGGTGTTGCATATAGAATTTTCATCGTATTCAGTGAAAAACACATTTCTTGTTACAACTTTTTTTGTCAAGAAAATAATTATTTTACTAGATCATATCATTTTCAACACGTCATAAGCTAAAATATAGCAAAATATTTTGTGTAAAATATGCAAAAAATATGAATTATAGACAATCAGAAATGATATAGGAATTCTACCCTAACTTTTAGGTAAGTTGAGGGAAGCTTTTAATGTGTTGAAACATCTATAATATACTAAAATAATATTTTTTTTCACAAAAACAGTTTTAACATAAAACGTGTTTTTTCGCTGTATATAATGAAAAAATTCCATATGTAACACTTAGTTTCCGATCAATCTTAATTGTTTATATCCATTTATCATTTTAAAGTATGCAAAATAAAAATAAAATTGTTTTTAAGTATAAATAAGCATCTTAAAAATCCGACCTGGTTTCGCAAGTTCACATTTTGGCCGCATTGAAAAAATAGATGGCGCATTGCAGCGCAGAGGGTCCTAATAGTGATTGTATAACAATCCTGATTGTTTTTTAATTACTTCTTAGAGAAAATTCCCTGATTTTTGATTTTTTTTCAAAATCCCTCACTTTTGGAAGTTTTGTTCTTATTATGAATATCATTAAAGTTATATTTTATGCTGCAAATAGGGCTGCAAATAGGGGATATAGGCGCTGGTCTGTGAGGCCTGCGTTTAGAAGTCTAAAAAAATATAATCGAGAATCGATAGACATGCAGCTTATTGCAGCGTTTTTAAATTTTCAATTTTTTCGCACATTCCTGGAGACAGGAAATCTTTCCCAATAATTCCCAGATAATTCCTATTTCATTCGCCCTTTTTTCGGAAAAAATTCTTAACATCTGTATAAAAAGAAAAGTTTTTTCTGACACGAGAAAACTTACCAGTGAACAAAATTAAGTAGCAAACAAGTAATTAATGAAATTATCTTTCGTAACTGGAGGTTTACAATTGTTGTGAGCATGCATAGACTTTTTTGCATAAAAATAAACCAGAAAAGAAAATCGAAAAGACCCAGGAATCGAAATGAAAAATGCAGCGAATGTTCAAAATTTGGAATTTTGCATAATTTTTTTCTAATGTATTTCTATGTTAAAAAACCCGCATATGATCAGAACATTTTTTCAATCACATCTTATAAAGATAATTTCATTAAATTAATACAAAAATTAGACTTTTAAAAATTTGCTTTACTTTCAATTTTGATTCCTGGGTCCTTTCGATTATTTATACAGGTGCAAAGAATTTTTTTCCGAAAAAGAGGTAATTTAAATAGGAATTATCTCCTGAAAAATTGGGAAAACTTTTCTGACTTCCAGGAATGTAAAAAAAGTGAGAAACAAGCAAATTTAAGAACTTTGCAAACAAGACATTTTTAAACCTTTTTTTCGAACATTGTAGCGATTTCGAAGTCCACATTTTTTTAATTTTCATTCGACCCTACTCTTTATACTCATTTTCAATACATCTTATACTTCCCATAAGCAGTCCAAATAATATTTTTTATGAAAAAGAAAATAATTAAAATACACCAGTTTTTCAGAATTAACAATGCTTTAATATTCGATTGTTAAATTTTTATATTGAGGTAAAATTTGTTCACTGTTGGGTTGAAAGCTATTTAAATTTTGAAGAAAATGAGCCTCGGATAAAGTAATTTTGTCATTTTTTAAAAAGCTATAGAAAAAAGTCAAATTGTAATGTTTTCTTAAATTTTAAAGAAAATCCAAAATAATGAATATTTTTCAATACTTTTGTACTCATTTAAAAAATAAATTTCTGTTAAATTGTAGTAAATTGTTACAATAATGGCAAAACAAGGTTTTTGAATGTTGCAAGAAGTTCAAGTCAGTAAAATGGGAAACAAAAACTTGAAAATTTTTCTCTGCTAAGAAAACTAATTTTATTTTATATATAAAATAAGTAAACGTGAATTTTATTTACTTCTAGCCTAAATCGAACCCTTTTAGTCCACAAATTTTTCAACAATAAAATTTTTGTATGTCATTTGAGTTTGTTTTATTATTTAGTTTTTGTTGTTTTTATTTTTCAAATTTCTTTTAAATGAACCGCTTTTAATTAGGATCAATCTAAATAACATGTTCGTTTAGCAATTTTATTATTTGCTTGAAAATTAAATTATTATGTAGATAATGAACTATTTCTTGAAAATACGGCCAATTTTGTTAAATTTGTGAAGTAAGTAATCCTAAATTTTACATAAATTTAAAAAATACATACATATAATTTTTATTACAATTTTCCTGCAAAAGAAATGACAGAACATTTCTCCAACTTTTTTTTATTCAAACTTCAACTTTCTGAATGATAAAAGAAAATAAGGGTAGAATTTTTTTGAGAACTTTCTGCGCTTCTTTAGTAATTTACCTACAAAATAAGCTCAAGAGCAATGAAAAATGTTTTTTAGATTTTATTTAGAATTTAGGAAAACATTACAACTTGCAATATTTTTGCAATAACTTCTTTAAAAGTTGGAAAAAATGATTTCATCCTGCTCTAATTTTAGTTAGAATTTAGATAGTTTTTACCCTATTGGAAAAAATGTTAACTCTATATTAATAAAATTAACCAATTTTAAATGCTAAAAAATAAGTGGTTCCAGATTATGGTAATTAACAAATATATATTTTTTTTAATCCAGACACACTTGACCTAGTTGTATTTTTTTAGTTAAAAAAATGTTCATAAAAAAATGATCAAAATCAGATACGATTTACTATTTGAGTTTTGTCTTTTTTTATGAGTTTTTTGTTTTTATTGGCGCAATCTCTTGGAAATGCTAATATTAAATTTGTATATGTACATATAAAATTATTCCCTTTTAAATTACCACCATTGTAAATTTTTTAACACACCGAACATGAAATTCTTATAGAAAAATGTAAAACAAGTGAGTTAAAATTATTATTTTCCTTAAAAGTGAGTGAAAAACAGAAAGTCAATCAAAAAGACGAAAAAGAAGAAATTTTTCTTGACAAAAGTTCACTACTTAGCTTCATGTATTAGGTTTTCAGATTAAAAATTAATTTTTTTGTCTTATAAAAAGAATCACCCTAGATCTCATACTAATTGGCGGTAGAGCATTATGTTTTAAAACTTTTTGTTAAATTTATGACCACCAATTCAAGGAATATTAAAACCTGTTAAAAAATTTTTTTTTTTAATATTTGGATGAAACTTTTCAACGCTTCGTATCAAAGAACGGTTAATTCCTGTTTGAGTAGACACCCTCTTCACGTGCAAGAAAGAATATTTGTTATATTTCGCATCACATGTACAAGTTAATTTTGGAAAGGTTAATCTTGCACAAACCAATGCAGTTATTTATTAGAATATTAATA
>JAWWLR010000149.1:22719128-22731260 GCA_035041075.1 Acraspis erinacei
AATTACGAATATCTTATTATTAAGTTATTTTTTCAGTTGAAAATAGTTAAAGTTTCAATCGGACGTTTACATTTTTTAATGACTAAGTCTTTTGAAATGAAAGAGTAACAATCTGGAAATTCCTCAAATTTGAACGGATTTAGAATGGTTTTAAACAAAGTTCTAAAATTAAGAAATTTTAAAGTAAAAGATTGTTGAATTACGCATTGTAAACTGAATGATATCATAATTGAAAACGAGATCAATTCAAGTAATTATTTGAAAAATTGATGAAATCGAACTTCGGCAGATTCTTATTCTGAAAATTTGTAAAATTCCCGGTTTCTCCCGGTAACAAAAAATTCCCAGTTTCCCGGTCCAGCGGCCACCCTGAGAATTTTAATCTCATTTAAGTTTCTTTAATTTTTATCCTAAAATATTTCAAAGGCTTTGAAACCTCTTCAAATTAATGACATTAATAAAAAATTCATTGGAATCTTTTAAAAATCCCTTCAAATGATTGAAATCTATTCAAAAATTCTCGAAATCTTTAAAAATACCCTGAAATATTTCAAAAGAATTCAAGACAATTCAGAAATAGGTGTAGACCTTGAAAGGGAAGTGACTAATAGTGACTGTGTGGCCTGTAATACGAATGACAAATAATTCTTACGTCTGCTTTTCTTGGACTCAGGAGCTTCCTTTCTTGTTCAACCCAATAAGCTCTGATATCCATAGCTAGCTTGGGTGGAATCTCGAACAATTCCAAACCCTTCTTGATCATAAAAGCAACAATGCCAGATAAGTTTTGTGAGTTTATGTGCAGAGCTTCAGGCGATAATTTCCTTGGACACATTAAATGTGGCGTAAATAAAGTAGCTAGTGTATCACAATTCATTTTGTTGTTAGCTTCAAAGGACGCAGTTTTATTCAGAAGGTTCACGACATGCTTCAGCAATATTCTATTCAGTGGCGGCAAAAGCAACAACAAGAGCTGAAGCGCTCTCAAAAGTCGGGCATCATTTGCATTCGTTTCGTTACTGCACAATTCTGAAATTGATATACGAAATTGTAAACAGAATATTATCAAATAAGTTATTAGAGGGTCCTAATATAAGCTACTTTTTTCTATATTATTTTCGATTTCCAAATTTTTGCTTTCTACAAGCACAATTAACATACACTTAATAAAAAAATTCAAAAACTAAAATATTTTTAGATGAAAAGTCTATTATTATAATTTTGGTGGAGAATTTATCATTTTTGTTTAGCAATTTTATTATTTGTTTGCAAATTCAATTACTGCTTTTTAGAAAATTTGTCTTTTTGATTTCAAAATTCAACAACTTGGATGAATTTTCTTTTCTTGACTGAAAAATATTTTTGTTTGGAAATTCAACTGTATGGCAGAAAATTAATTTGTTTCGGTTGAAAATTCATCTATTTTGTCAGATTCAACTGATTTTTATTTAAAATTAAACTCTTTTTTGGCAGAAATATCAAATATAATATTTTTGGTTCAGAATTAATATTTTTTGTTTATAAATTTGATTATTTTGATGAGAACATTTTTTCATTCAATAATTTTGTTGAAGTCATCCTTTTAAATTGAAAATTCAACTTTGGTGAAAATTCATCTTTTAGGTTAGTAATTCAACTACTGTGGTAGAAAATTATACTATTTATTTAAAAGTGATATTTTTTATTGAAAATTCGAAGTTTTGCGCATAAAATTTAATTTAGAAGATTTTTAATTGAAAACTCTTAACTGTTGATCTTCAAAATCATCAATTAAAAATGAAAGGATCTTCAATTGCAAATATTACAAAATTAAAGAATTTTCCATTGTAAATCTTCCAAATTAGAACACGTATTCTAAAAAACCATTAAAAATTAGATCACTTTTATTCATTATTTATTATTATTTTGAAAATTGACTTTTAAAAATTATGCAATTTTTATGTTTTACAAATCAAATTTATGGAGTTTTCATTATTTGAACTTGAAATTCCTTCAATTTAAGCGATTTATAATTGCAGACACATAACCGTTGATCTTAAAATTCATCCAAATTTAGAATTTTTTAATTATACATTATACATCTATTTTGTTGAACATTTATCGTTTTTGGTTGAACTCAACTGTTTTTTATTTAAAATGAAACTCTTGTTTTGTCAATATATGAAATATAATATTTTTCGTTGAGAATTCATATGTTTTGTTAAAAAATTGTATTGTTTTGTTGAAGAGTTTATTATTTTTGTTTAAATCTAACAATTTTGTTAAAACGTCGTCCTTTCCGGATAAAAATTCATTTTTCAAGAATTTGGTATAAAATTCAACGATTTAATTGGAATTTCAAATACTTGGTTATAAACTTAGTAAAAATTAACTTTTTGGCTGAAGATTGACCATTTCTTTTAATGTCATACTTGTTGGTTTAGAATGAAACTATTTTGTAGAAAATTCATCTTCTTGACTTAAAAATTCAGCAATTTGATAAAAATTTTCGGTCTCAACTAAAAAAATGTTTGGTAAAAAAATGCATTTCTTTCTGCAGAAATTTCACCATTTTTGTTTAGAAATGCAACTGTCTCGGTAAAAATCAATCTGTTTCGATTGAGACCTAACTTTTTCTTGAAAATTCAACTGTTTTGTAGAAAATTTGTATTTTCGGTTCGATAGTTCAACAACTTGAAATCAAATTTAAATAACTGGTTTGAAATTTATGTTCCTTTTTGTAAATTCATATTTTGGGGTTGAAAATTCTACTGGTTTGTAGAAAATTAATCTTTTCCGCTTGCAAATTTAACACTTTAAACTGCACCATTCTTCGATAATAATTGATCTTTTTTGGTTTAGAAATTCCACTATTTAGACAATATTTTTTTAGAAACGAGCATCATATATATTGTTCAAACTATTTAGTTGAAAATGTATGTAATTTGTTAAAAATTCATGTTGTTGCTGTAAGCTATTCTTGGTTTAAAATTGAACTATTTGATTAAAAATGTATCAATTTTGTTGAAATTTCACCTTTTTTTGGTGGAAAATTAATCATCTGTGTTGAAAATTAGTTTTCTGTTGTTAAAAATTAATTTTTGAACTGGAAATTTAACTATATTGTTGAGCAATTAACTGGTTGATTGAAAATGAACTTTTTTGTAGAAATTTTATATTGTCAAGTTGAAAATTCAACTTTTTCGCAGTAATTTCGCTTCAAAAATTAGACTTTTTAAATAAATGACATAAAATCATTATTCCTATTAATTTGTAAAAGGCTATTTTATTAATCAGGTGAAAATACTTTACCTGCTATTTGGCAGTGAACTGGGTAATGTAAATCTGTCAAAAGAGGTTCAGGAAGATCAGCGATGAAACCTTTGAGAACAGATGCACAATCATGCACGCTGAATCTACCCGCTGAAAGATCTAGCGGAAGGGCATGATACAATGCATTTTTTAGATCTTGTTGCCTTGTCAATTTGCCGGTACGTCTGAAAATTCCTTCTTGCATTATACCTGCGTTTAAAATAATTAGAATCGTTATTAAATATGAATATATTTAAAAGTTAAGGTATATTTTTGCAAATTAATTTGGGGAGAACTCACATTGTTCTTGAGAGAGGTATTCTATTAAACGTTGAACTTGATTTATACCCTCTTGGCTCAATGCAACACCTTCGTGACCCTTTTGTAAATTCATAGTCGACTTGGGTTTTTTAGAAAAACTCGGCAGTCCCCATTTCTTTATTTTTGCCTTTTCAATAATGCAATCATTGCTGAAAAAAGTAATCAATTACAGTCACGAACTAGATATAATTGAATGGTGCAAACAAAAACGTTGGTGTATATTCAAAGAATGGAAAGTGGTGCTCCATCTAGAATCTAGCTAAATTCGGAAAAAGCAACAACAGAAAGCTAAGATAGATGAAAGTATTATCAGTGACCAAAGGATACTTTTCTTGTCGCTCATAGGGTCCTTTTTTGGCCCTCAAAAGGTAATAAATTGAAGATAAATCCAAAAGATATTTTTAAAAAATCAAGTAAAACACAAAATAATTCAAATGATTTGGAAAAAAGTTTTTGAATAAAAAAATTCCATTGATTTCCGTAAAATTAGAATGAATTTAGAGGAATTTAAGATAACCTTGAATTCCATGAGATTCAAAAAAATGTAAGGTGATTAAAAAACATTAAAATTAATTGTATGAAAAAACTTCTTTTAATTCAAAAAATTTGAAATGAGCTTCGAAAAATTCAAGTCAATTCCTAAGAATTTAAAGAAAAGCTTAAGAATTAAGGTGAGGGATAAAGACTTCAGGATCAATCAAATAAAAACTTTTTAAAAATAAAACAAATTCTACAGAATTCCAAGGAATTAAGCAAACATTTAGGGTTAATTCATAACAGTCCAGGGTGAACTCCAAACAATTATTTAAAATATCTTCAAATCTTTGAAACCCTACTAATTTACAAAAAAAGAATTGAAATTATTTCGAAATAATTTTAAAAATCGAAAAAAAATCCATTAATTTCAGTAAAAATTTGAGTGAATTTAGAGAAATGTGAGGGAAATGAGAAGAATTCGAGAAAATTCGTTTAAAAATCAAGCTAAATTTAAAAGGCAATCAAGTGAATTAAAAAAAAATTCGAAATAATTCTCTGCATTTTGTAGGTTCCAAATGAGATTAGAAAAAATAAAGAGAATTCAAAAGAATTGATTGAAATGCCTAAAAATTTAAGATGAGTTTTAAAGGCTTGACGATGAATTAAACAAAAGCTTTTTAAAAATCCAATGAATTAAGTAGAATAGAGTGACTTTCAAATGATTCAAACAAATTTTAAAGAATTCACGATAAATTAATACGAATTCTGGGCGAATTCGAAATGATTACAAACAAATTTTTGAAAATCTGTTGAAATCTTTGCAGCGCTACGAAAACCTTCCCTTCTTGTGAAAAATTATTTAAAATTAATTAAAACACTAAAATTCCTTCAAACTGTTCAAATATTTTTAAAATGCCTTGGCATCTTTTATAATACCCTAACAGATTTGAAAAAAGTAAATAAAAAATTTCGGGTATTTTTTTAAAATGCCCTAAAACGCTTTAAAGTGCCAATGAATTAAATAATATACACCTTAAAATATTTCAAAACCTTTGATGGCTTTATCAATGGAATTTATGAAATTTAAAAGAATTACAAAGAATTTAAATAAATTCAGGGCCAATTTCAAAAACTAATTTTGTAACTCTTCAAATCTTTGAAACCCTACGAAATATCTCAATTCTCTTGAATAAATGATTTAAAATCCAATAAAATATGATTAAATCCCATGAAATTCTATGAGATCTGATGATCTTTCCTGAAAGCCTGGGAAATCCTTTATTCTTCAATATTGCCATCACTTTGAAATCCCTTCAAATTATTATAAATCAATTACAAATTTGAAGGAATCTTTTAACATTCCCAAAAATAGTTAGATTTGTTTGAAATCCTACAATATGCCTCACGTGTCGTGAATAAATTCTTTGAAATCCACTGAAAATATTATGAAGTGCCTTAAAATCATTGAAACCCTCGAGAATTTGATAAAATCTTGTGAAATCTTTAAAAATAATAGATTTAATGCTTTCAAGATTATTCATTATGATAAAAAAGATATATTTCGGGTTCCAATCGTGTACAAAACTACGAATTTTTGCCGACATTTCGTGAACATTGCAGCTTCTTCAGGGCTAACTTGAACCTTTTTTATCTCTGGAAATATCATAAAACCTTTAAAGTCCTGTAAAATCGTTCCATATATTCCGAAACTCTAAAAAATTATTTATATTAAAATATTCAAACGCTTCGAAGTCTCTTCCAATCAATGCAATGAATATAGGTATAGACTTCAATTGAATAGTTATTAACCTATGAGTTAATTTATTGAAATAAAAGTGAATATAATCAAAGTTGCATCGTGGGCTGCACATAAGGTACCATAGGGACCAAATCTTGAACATAGGGTATTTTAGGGACGTCCACTGAATATAGGGTACAATAGGCTAGGGAACAGTCTGTGAGGCCTGTACCACTCTAAGGTTCTAGTGATCCATTTTTTCATTTCTAATAAATACAGGGAATCGGATATAATTCTTAAATTTAATTTGAATGGTAGTTCAACCCTTCCAGATTATTTTAAAAGGATTTTTGTCAGTGTAATTAGAGAAAAAAGCAGAAATAATCCACATACAAAAGCAGAGTACGTATAAAAGCTTCAGACATTCCAGCTTAGAATAATTTTTAGGAAATAAAAAAATAATCAGACTACAAACCAGGAGGATAATAATGCCTCATTAGACCTAGCATAGGTCAAAGATGAACTTGGCGTGCTCATTAGATCATTAGCTTCGCGCCAATCGCTATTCACTGTTTGTGAAAAACAGTAACAGGATGGAGCACGAACTGCATTTCCGGGCGATTCGAAACTACCAATAAGCACACATCGATAGAACCGTTTACTCCATGCAAAGGTAATGCATAGTAAATAGTATTAGCCCTTTGCCGCAATACTCATGCAAATGTGCATTTATATGAAACCTATTTTAATAATAAAATTAAGGGGCCGTTCAAACACTACGTAACACTGCCCCCGGCAGTGTGAAACTTCCATTCTCCACCGTTGACGCTTAAATGCGAGAAGTCTACTATTATATTTTTGGTTCAGAATTCAACTATTTTGGTCAAAAATTCTATTATTTCGTTAAAGATTGAATTATTTGGTTGAAAATTAGTTTTTTTTTTGTGAAAATAAATGTTTGTAACTGAAAAGTTCATTATTCTATGTTTAGTAAAAGATTAAACTATATTGGTGAAAATTCGTAATTTTTTAAATCGAAAATTAGTTTTCTTACGTGAAAATTTAAATATTCCATTATTGACTAAAAATTTATTTATTTTATTGTAAATTCGGTCTTTTTTATGAAAATTCAATTATACGGTTGAAAATAAATTTTTTTATTGAAACTTCATATTTTCGGGTTTTGAAAATTTAACTGTTTTGTAGAAAATTCATCTTTTTGGGTTGGAAATTCTATTGTTTTCACAAAAAATTCAACTATTTGGTTGAAAATTCATATTTTAGGGATGAAAAATGAACTGCTGAAAATTCAAAAATTTACCTACGCTTTTTTTCTAAGATTTGACTATTTTGTTGAAAATTCGTACTTTATTTGACTGTAAATTCGTCTTTTTGATTCAACATTAATTATTCGGTTGAAAATTATCTTTTTAATTGCAAATTCATATTTTCGGGTTGAAAATTTAATAGTTTTGTAGAAAACTTGTCTTTTTATGGTAAAAATTGTATTGGTTTCGAAGAAAACTCAACTGTTTTTTGAAGAATTTGGTTCCAATTTTTTGCCCTTTTTACTAAAAAGTCTTCCATGTTTCAGATTTAGCTATTTGATTGAAAATTCATTCTTTTTTGGTTGAAAATTAATTTTTTATTAAAGTGAAAAATTCAGTATTCTATTATTGATTAAAAATGCATTTATTTTATTATAAATTTGCCTTTTTGATTGAAAATTCAACTATTCGGTTAAAAATGAACTTTTTCTTGAAAATTCATATTTTTGGGCTGAAAGTTTAATTTTTTTTAATCGTCTTTATGGGTTAAAAATTCTATTGTTTTCGTAAAACAATCAATTTTTTTGGTTGAAAAATTATATTTTCGGGTTAAAAACTCAACTGCTTTCAAAGGGGTTCCTTTTCTTGTTTAAAATTCAACAAGTTGATTAAATTTCTTTCTCTTTAGACTGAAAAATCTTTCATGATTAGGATTTAACTATGTTATTGAAAATTCATTCGTTTTTGGCCGAAAATAAATTTTTTTTAAACACATAATTTAAGTATCCTATTATTGATTGAAAAATATTTATGTATTTTATTGTAAATTCGTCTTGTTTGGTTGAAAATTGATCTTTTTTAATTTCAAATTCAATCATTTACTTGAAAATGAACTTTTTTTAAATTTATATCTAAGGGTTGAAAATTCAACTGCTTTCTGGACAATTCGCCTTTTTAGTTAAATTCAACTGTTTTTGATTGAAAATTAAAATCTTTTTTGGCTAAAATATCCACTATAACATTTCTCGTTGAGAATGCAAATTCAAGTTTTTTGTTAAATTCGACTATTATGTATTTTAAATTAAAATCTTTTCTTGGTTGGAATATCAACCATTATATTTTCGCAGGTTAATCTTTTTGTATTTAAAATTAACCTGCTTGATTTAAAGATGGATTTCTTGGTTTAAAAGTCGTTTTTTTCAATCATTTTAGTTGCACATTCAACTATTTTGCTGAAAATCTCATTATTTTCAGCGGTTGGGTCCTAAAAAAAATTCAAATTTTTTGCCAAAACAACACCAATAAATAATTAATTTAGAAAAAATAGAGGCTAACGATAATTTAAAAAATGCCAACTTCAAAGGAAAAAGTTTCATGTAAAAGTTATTGAAACTATTAATTTATGTTCTTTCTTGATTTTCTTTTGACACCATTATATTATATTATTGAAAAAGATAAATAAATACTAAAGGATATTACAAATATTTTTGCAAAAATCTCGAAAATACCACAGGATAGCAAAAACTGTCAATAGATATTTTTCTAAAACTTTTTTAAAGAAAAAATTTTATCTCTTAGGTTTCTTTCGTATCTTGCATCGGTTTGGAAAAAGACATGAATTTTCGATTTTCAAACCAAAAAAATCTCACTTCTCACCAAGGCGAACGCATGGCAGAATTTCATGAAATATACTCTTTACATTAGAACGAATCTAGAAAAAATCGAGAAAAAAAACGTTGGGATTTTAAATTACTTGACTCCGAATATTTCCAGGAAAAACGGCGCTATTTTTCCATTTTTTGTATCAGAATCAGAAAGACTCGTATAGCTATAATGTACTGTAAAAGATTACACTTTTAACCAAAATTTTAACAATTTTTTGATAATCTGCCTTTTCAAGTTTAAAAATTTAAATACTTATAACTTTGTTAAAAAATCTTCGGCAAATCGATTAGACACGTGTGGTGCTATTCTCTTTAAAAAACGGCATATTTGAGTGGCACATAGCTCTATGAATTGAGTATAGATTGCCTACGTGATTTTAAATTATCGGTAAACAGAATCAATTTAGAATTTGGGAAAATCCCAGAAACATGATTCACTGTAATCACTAAATTCCTAATCATAATGATAATCCATTAGTCAATGCCATAAATATACTTTTTTAATGTATTGCTCGATGTCCTATTCATTAATTTGTTGAAATTGCAACAGTTTTGTTTAAAATTTAATTTTTTGTTTATAAAATAAACCATTTCTTTTAAAAATTTACCCATTTGATTCCAAATTTATCTTCGTAAGCTAAAAATGTAACTATTTGGTAGAAAATTCAAGTATTTAGTTGAAAAGTGATCTTTTTCGTTTGAAGATTTAAATGCCATGACGAAAATTAATCTTTTTTCGATTAAAAATTCATATTTTTAAAATGAAAATTCATCTTTTCAGATTTAAAAGTCAACTGCTTTCTAAAACATTTAACTTTTCAGTTTGAAAACTGAACTCTTTCGTTGAAAATTCCTCTCTTTTGGTAGAATATTAATCTTTTTTTTATTGAAAATTCAATTATTTTGTTAAAAATAAAATATATTTCGATTTTAAATCTTAAGATTAAAATATTCATCTGACTTGATCTTATGAATCCTCCAAATTTAGGAATTTTTATTTATATATCTTTAAAATCTCATAACGATATAAAATCGTAAATTTACTGATTAATTTTTTTAAAATTCCTGCTGGGATAAAACCTTATACTGAAATAAAAGTTAGATATTATTGATAGTAGATTAAAATTACATTAAAAATATGTGAAAGTCGACATAGTTATTCTAATATCCGAAAAAATACCCACTAATTTCTTAAAGATTCAATTACTTTGTTGAAAAATTAATTATTTTGTTGAAAACTTAAGTGTTTGGTTAAATATTCTTTTTGGATAGAAAAGTCATCCTTTTGGATTGAAAATTCATCTATCTGCTAAAAAATTCAACTTTTTGACTTAAAAATTCAACTATTTGGTTGAAAATGCAAAAGTTTTTGTTCGAAGGTGAATAGACCATTTGTTTTAAAATTCAATTATGATTGAAAATTTATTTTCGTGGATTAAAAATTCAACTATTTGTTTGAAAAATCATCTTTTTTGGTTGGCAATTCATCTTTTCGGGCATACAAATCAACTGATTTTGGATACATTTAACTTTTAAGCTTGAAAACTTAACTCTTTTATCGAAAATTCATCTTTTATGATTGCAAATTTAGCTATACTGTTAAAAATGTCATAAATTTTGAGTTGAAATCTTAAATCTGAAAAAATCTTTAAAAAAACGGAACATAGTGTTTGAAAGACCCTTAAAACTTCTTTAAAGTCCGAAATAATTTCCCCTTCATTAAAAATAATATTATTAATAATTCTATCATCAAGTAGGTTTTAAAGTAAAAAGGTTTTTTAGATAGGTCCTAAAAATAAGAACTGAATGAAATAAATTCAAATTTCAAGATATATCAAATTGAATACAAAACTACCCACAGTCATAAACAATTATTTTAAAATCGGTATAAAGTTACAAAATAAAGATAAACTGGACTAAACAAATTTAAATAATAAAAACTGCAGCAAAAGGGTTGAATTAAGAGCAGGCTAAGGTAAGTCACCCCGCAGATTTCTGTTGCAAATTAGTCATATTTTTAGATTTTAGATTCATGAAGTTACTGTTAACATAGAATGCTTAAGTATAGAAATATTAGAACCTAAGGCCAAATACCATTAATAAGTGAAAAGTAAATAATAGGAGTAAACTTACTCCTCTGTATTTCTGTCCAATTCAAAAGATAGATGCATTTTGACAAGGGTCTGGAATTGCTCCGAATTAACAGTTCGTAACCTGGAGGCTTGCTTTCCATCAACTCCATCGTTAAAATCTTCCATCGTTGATTACAAAATAGGGAAATCTGATTAATCACGTTCTTTCATATTTAAATCGCGTCTAGGGGTACACACACTCCCAAAGTCTTCAATGACGGTTATAGCCACTCCGAAAAAACTGCTTTCGTTTCAAAATAACCTCACTTTTCATGGTTTCTGAGTAGCACATCTTTTTAACAAATGGAAATCGCTTATGGTATGGAAAACTTGTGTCAGAATTTTCATGGAAACGTGGGAAATCTGAGGAAATTCTTCACCCGATTTGGCTACCGCAACAAGTACTCAAACACTACCAATAAAAAATACACACACAAGAACAAAAAAGAGGGAGAACATCTGTCAACAGGCTGTCTCTGTCATTCTTCTAAAGACCAAGAGAAAGCGCGTATAAACCAATGAGGCACTTCGAAGTGAAAGGCGGGAAATAGGCCAAATTTGAATCAAGCGAAATAGTTACGGGAGCATTCTCATATTACGTAACATTAAAAAGGGGAGGGGTTTCGGCTTTCGTTACGGTCTATTATATGGCAGGGGGTATTTCCACCCTGATTACGTAATATTTATAATGTACGCATTTTTCGTACCATTAACTTTGTATATAAAAATATCTAAATAAATAATTTTACTTCATCATAACATTTATTTCTAAACACTTTTAAGCATTATTGATAAAAAATAAAACTCAAATTGTAGATGGTTGTTTAATAATGGGAAATAATTCTGTTCTTAACACTTCGATACCTCAGTATAATTTGTAAACTTTTTCTCACATTTTAAAGAGATAAGAAAAATTAAATTATGGGCAGAAAATTGTTTTGAAGAATTCGAAAAAAAATGAGAAGCTTTTTAATAATAATGAAAGATTTGAGGAAATTAAGTTTTTTTTCTTCAAGATTTCTGGGAAAATTTTAAATGATTTATTTTTTATTTTAAAAGAATAATTTCAAGTTTACAAAAATTTTTAATGTGTGGAAAAAGAATACGGAAGACTTTGAGAATTTTCGTTTTTAATTTTTCCGGATTTAAAATTATTTTAGGTAAGGCTGTGTCTAGTCGTCCCGAAATTCGGGACGACTAGTCGAATATGTTTCAGTTCCTGGGCTAGTCGTCCCGAATTT
>JAWWLR010000149.1:22734861-22745404 GCA_035041075.1 Acraspis erinacei
AAGGTATTATTATTAAGGTATTAAGGTATTATTTTCATTACTGTTTAAGGCGTGCCCACAATTTAATTAGATACTTTAAATAATTTACATGTTATAACAAAACATTAAGAAAAATATACTTTTCGATGTTAAACTTCATAAGAAATTATTAACCGAGTTAATAACCTTGGCGCCAATATATTTCTAATAAACAATCAGTTGTTTTTCACTATTGAATTAGAAAATATATTGACTAATCGAATTAGTCTTCTTCGTCGTACTATCATTTTTAAATTTATTTGAAACTTTGATGTATTTATCTAATTTCATTTCATATATTTAATGAGAATTTAATCTTCATCGCGTTCCTTATTTATCACAGTTACACATTTTGTTTTTAACAAAAAACTGCTTAAAATTTCTGCCGGTCTTTGAAGAACTTTTTTACATTCGCAATTTTAGTTAATTCATCTGGTTACGTACCTTGCATAATATTTCCACAAATTTGATTTTTTATTGTACAAATTTATTTTTCACCATTCAAACACAAACTACGCATCCTATCAAAAAATTATTAATAAAAAAATTATAGCTCTTTCTTTGACGAACAAATTTGGTCTCTTTATTTTTTTCTTATCTTGTCTCATTTGTCTAAAAATTTAATTTAAATATTCTTAATGCTGTTTTTTATGAATAAAAAAAAAACTGCGTCTCTTATCAAGAAGTGAATAATAACAAATTTATAGATCTTTTTTGGATGCACAATTTTGTTTGCATCATCTTTTCTTATCTTGCAAAGTTTGACCAGAAATTGCTTTCTTCTAGGTTGTTTAAAATACAATTTTTTTTTACTTTGTTCAAACCGTTCGTTGTTTGGCTTAAAATGTTAATTTTCGTCCGTTTTTTGGAATTTTGTAAATTATATAACGCCGGTTATTATTTTTTATTAAAATAAATCAGAAGGATACATTTTTCGCCTTTTTAAATATTACTAATAATCGTAAGAGAATGTTTAAATATTGAAAAAAGTGGTCTCGATAATTATGAAAATACTCCCACTTATTTTTAACTTTAATTCAAATTGGCTGGCTGACGAACTCGACCTTCAATTTAAGACACTAAAAGACTATACCAAAGACCAATCCAATCTGTCAATTCTTTCGAAAGTTATCGCGCTTACAAACTAAAAATCTACATTTGTCTACATTGCTATATTTTCTGTTAAAAATCGCTTTTCTTGTTAGAAAATTTCCTTCTGGTTAAGAATGTAGCTATCTGGTTAAAAACTTATTAATTTTATGGAAAATTTGTTTTGTTTTGAAGACAATCGATTATTGTGGGTTAACGGTGCAACTTTTAGGTTGAAATATCAGCTATATTATATTTTTTGTGAAAAATTCATCTTCTTATGTTCAAACTCAATTATTTTAACTTCTTATGGTTCTTCTTATCGTCTTATCTTCTTATGGTTGAAAAATAAACTGTTCTTTAGACATTTTTAGCCTGAAAATGCAACATTTCGGATGAATTTTTTTTCTTTATTGACTGAAAATTTGGTCTCGGTTAACGTTTCAACTCTTTTTAAAAATTCTTCATTTTGATTTAAAAAATAATTTCTTTTGGTAAAAATTTCATCCTCTTTTTTGTTAAAAATGCCACTTCTCAGTTGAAAATGAATCTGTTCTGGTTGGTTCAAATATCAAATATTACAATTTTTTCCTTGAGTATTTATCTTTTTTGCCTCAAAATTCAACTGCTTGGTTAAAAGTTGAACTACTTTGTAATTCGTAAGAAACAGTAAGATTTTACCAAAAACCTCCCATCCACTCAAATCGGCTTACGTTATTTTTTGATGATCCTAAAGTAAATTCACGAAATAAATTTAGTAAAAAAAAGTAGAAAAGATGGGAAAAGGGGTCAAAGTTTACGGACCCTAACAAAGGGTAGACTATTTTTTTAAATAAAAGAAAATGTATGGAAGTATTTACAAAAAGGATGCTACTTCAAATAAATAGTGTTTTTAAAGAATATTGCTGAAGTTTGGAACATTTTTTTGCCATTTCATGTTAAATATAAAGTTGCATAAAAAAGTTCGGATAATTGTAGAAATGATAATTTCGATAATTTCAACAAGTTATAAATCTCAATTGTTATTTATTTGAAGAACATATTTGTCAGGCGAAAAAGAAAACAAGAATAATAAAAAAATATTTAGAAGATGTAGGAAGCTATAATTTTGAAAGTAAGATGACAATTACTTGACAAAATAGTATTTAACAAAACTTTAATAGTAATTTATATTTTTATAATTTACGTTACAATTTTAAATAAAAATTGTGATTTTATTGTAAAATCCTGTCAAATTATTTAATTATTCCTAATACATTATATGCTATTGAATTTCAAATCTTGAGAATTTGAAATTATTTTGTTTCATTGACACTTATTAGACTGATATTAGCTACAAATACGTAAGATGCAAAAACCAAAATTAATTTCACAGCGGCATAATTTTTCTTTTCCATTTCTTTTACATTCGCGAAAACTAAAAAAATGATATAAAAATTTAAATTAACCTGATGGATCTCCAACATTTTGGAGCATCCGCACGGAAAAAACCACATGCGAAAAAATCTGCGTTTCAATAAATGAAAAAAAAAAATAAGCCTTACAGTACTGACGTAATGTCATGTAGTGAAATTTCAGGGACCAAAGAACATATTCATGACAGCGGTGTTTTTGGTTAGTTGAGACTTTCATATAATAATTCAATTTTTATATTTAAAAAATATTATGCTCTTAACTTAACCTAATTTTACAATTTTGTTTTTGCATAAAGGGGTAATCTTTTTACTAAACAAATTACAAAACTAATTTCGAATATAGAATCAACTTGCTCAAGCGGAAAGAGGGGATCATTGGCTTCCGAGCCTCGCATTCGGTCCGGTATATGTCAAACAAACGTGGGTTGTTTGCATCTTACCGATTGCGGTGGATTTTGCCCTAGAGGAACTGCAGTAACTGGTGCCTGTCCTGGCCCATGTCAGTGTGCCCAGGAAGAAGCATGGAATATAAATATACCCCCAAAACCAAATTGTGAATGGTTGAGCAATTTTCGCGAGCTTCGTCGACAGTGGAGTGATCACAGCCAACTCCAGAATTGCAAATACTGCAACTGTCGTCCTCGGTTAGTTTCATACTAATTCATCATTTAGAATATTTAAATTAATTCCACTCATAAACATCATCGGTTGCATTAGAAAGGTGGCTCCGCGCAAACCGTGCTCACGAGTTACATCTTTCTCCTCTAGTAACACTGGGTCATCGAGGGAAAATAAGGTAGGATTAAATAAATGTATACAAATTTTTATATATTCATTTTAAGATGCTAGAATTCAAGTAATGATTACCACTTGACAAATCACCTTGCTGATGCTTTCTAATTATTAGCACAATTCTATCTTATTTATGGTTTTTGTTTAGTACTACACTCAACTTCCAGTTAAGTCAAAGCTCAGTTATGTCAACGATCAGATATATCAAAACGCACCACCCAGTTACTTCAGATTTTACATCTCCACTTAGCAATACGTGACACTTAACAGCACAGTCTGAGATACACATGGTAAACGTATAAAATGCACTCGTTTATCTTCTCCGCCCCAATAGACATTGGTGGGGATAAGGGGAATTTGACGTAACCGAACTGTTTTCATTTCAAAGGCTTTGACTTAACTGGAAGTTGAGTGTATTCTCAATGAACATTCGGGTGCAGCTATACATATTTGTCTGGTTTGTACAGAAAAGCTATAAGTTTTTTAGAACACGCATCTATATGGCGCAACTATACACATCTAAATAAACTTATCAACAATAAGCAAACTAATCAAAGATCTATATTTGGTTCTCCTTTTATTTAATATTCCTTATTTAGGACTGCTGTAAAGAGCGTATGTCAGGTGGTGGCTGTGAAATAAGATCCAAAAACACTTCATTTTCACCCGGATATCCATTACCAAATCACAACTTCCAAAACCATACTTTCGAAACCAATTCATCATCTCGTGAATGTCCTCTAACAAGCCAACCAATCTGTCAACTACACAGTATTTGCCAGCCATGTTCACCCTCTCCACGCACAGTTTTAAAGAAGAAGAGTTGTTGTCAGTGCATTCCAGGATACTGCATGTGTCAACCACTGCCCAGAAACTGCAACTGTCCTCCACCAGTACATATTGACGCAAGAGCTAATAGGGAGTGTTCCTGTCATTGTCCGTCATCTCCAGAGTATGCTTGTCCACCTGGTGAACGCAGGTCCCCAAGAACCAAGAGCAGATGCCCGAATGCTAAGTTGTGCTCTCCCTTCCCACGTTTACCACCAAGTCCAAAATGTTTTTGTTATGACTGTCAACTCTGTCTACCACTCCTATGTGATCTTTGCCCTTCTAGAAAATATAAAACAATTCCTACGAAGATCAAACCATGTCAAGAAGATTCTAAATGTCCAACATTAGCTCCTGGTCGTCCTCGATTACCAAAAAAGTCTTTCAGATCATCTTATTCTCATTCTTCGAGAGATATACCACCTTCCACTTCTTGTCGACAGATTTCTTCAACATGTGATGATAACTATGATGAACCTCTGCAGTCTCAAGCACGGGTAATGAATCATCCGAAGTCATCTCATTGGCGTCCAGGTCAGTCTTTAGGTCCTGATGATGCTACAGACGGAGACGAGGATGGAGTGGCAAAAAATGGACAATCCAGTTAACACAACTGTAGTTCCGCAGGATAGGGTTGTGAAACAGTTTGCAATTTTTATTGTATGAAAGATGCAGACGATGTCGGTATGACGAGGGAGAATGTTAAAATCAAACATAACTGGAATTCAAGCACTAGAGAGTCTCTGAAAGAAAAAGTCAAATTTCTAAACAATATCTCTACAGAGTCGCCGAAAGCTGAAGCCGTTCCCTTACAGAAAAAGAAACCGACATCGTCAGCAGTGACTAATGATAATAATAGTTGCCAATATTCAACAACCGCAGCCACCCTCGCAAAGAAAATACAAAAAATTCTCTTATTTGGCCGACTTCAGACACGAACGAAACGTCTAAATCCATTTTTAAAGATTAACAAACTTCTGGTACACCACGAATAATTATATTTTTGTATCGAACAAAAATCACTTTCCTCGTCTCTTCTTTGGCACCAATTTGGACTAAGTCATGCAATTATAATCAAATCTGTTAATGTCGAGTAATCATTACTTGATTAAGCAGTATCACTATCGTTGTTTCAATAATTTATGATGTGTACCCCATATATGATGAACGGTGTGTGATTGTTTGGTGCATCCTGTAGGTAGCGGCGATGCAAAACTATTTTACAAAACATGCAAGCGGGGTGGCTGTGATGTTACGACATTTTTTGGAAGCATTAGCCGCTTCATCTTTGTGCCCGGCACCACGCCTGTCATTTCTTTTGCTCTGCTGATTATTGGCGCTGTTACCTGGGCCTCTGGTTTTGTTTTTTATCATCGTTACATGTGTCCAAAAAGACTATGTGGATGATCAAACAATCACTGCGATCCAGCCGAAAGGTGTCTAATCATTACTGTTCCAGGAATTGTAAGCGAGGATCATCACTCCTGTTGTTACTGTACTGGTTTGGAAATCGAAGTGCAAAGGTTGTTTATTTTCATCTTTGATTTTCTTCAGTATTATCTTGAATTCTAATAATGTTGTCTTATTTATAGGAGAGATGATCAAGAATCTTGTGAAAATATCTGTGATTCATCTACGCAAATTACGGGTTTGAACTGTCCTGTTTGCTTATCTCAGCTTTCTTCTAATCATTGTTGTTCGGCATCTTCTACACCACGAAATCTGTGCCAAAATTGCAAGAATGAAATTCATTTAGAGAAGGTTGCAGAATTTTGTAAGAAATTTGAAGACAAGTCAAAATCTCTGCATCAGGTTGATTGTGAGGAACAAATAGAAGAATGCTTTAATAATGAAAATTGTAACGATAAGGCGAAAATTCCTGGATGTAAAGAAGCATGCAACGAAGGTAATATATTAGAAATAAAGTCTGCATTCAAGGAGAAGGAAACAGACGAAGAAGAATACATAGATCAGTTTGAAGATGATGAATGTAAAGATTATGATCTTTCAACATGTAATGCAAGAGACAATATTTTTAAATCCAGAGAAATTTCTAAATGTGAGGAAGTAGAATTTAACCAGCAACAGAACATAATTACAAATTCGCTTATGAATGTAGGAACTAATACAATTTACCAGAAAGTTCCTTGTTCAAAAGAAAATCTTTCGATCCAGAAAAAGATAAGTACTTCTTCGATCAAGGAAAAACTAATTCCAGAAAAAGATTCTGCAAATAATTTTACAGATATTGCAATACGTTACAACATAAACAGAAAAACAAGTAAAACACTTGTGTTAAAATCGCAAGATCAGTTTAAATCTAAAGAAGAACATGTATTTGATGTAAAACCATGTACATCATTAGATTGTGAATGTCACCCAAAAAATATAAAAACGGGTTCATGTAATTGTAAGATAAAGTCTACTGATAAAGAATCTGAAGTTAAGGTTCGCTCTTCCAAAAATAATTCTTTCCACCACAAGGAGATTTCTTTTTTTGATGGATGGAATAATATTAAGAATGCTTTAGGTTCATACCTTCAAAATCGAATTTCTCCAGTTTCGTCTAAGCCTCGGGAAAGATTTCGAAATGAATATCAATATCATACTCCTTCTGATCGAAGAGAACTTAGGAAAATTAATTTAAATGAAAAAGACAAAAGATATGCAGGAACGAAAAATAGCCAACCAAGAGGTGAATTCTGTTTAAAAAAGGCTAATATTAATCGACTCGATTTCTTCCCAAATACTGAAAAATATTGTAACCGCACAAAAAGAAGCAAGACAGAAAACAAGGCTAGCAATAAGGAGCTTGGTAAAATAAAGAAGTATAATAATGAAAACATTTCTGCTAAGTCAGATTGTACGATTTCTAGGTTTTCGGATAGAGCTTTGATGTATATCCAACCTAAAACTAATGTGGATTTGATATTAGATATTAATATGCAACCAAAGAATGATACACATGACAATACAAAGATATCAAGATCAGGGGAGAAGACTGTTGCTTCCTTTTCGGATGACTCAACTTTAATTAGGAAAGAAGATAAAGTCAATTCAATGGTTGATGCTTCAAACGATAATCTCAGTGAATCATCAAGCAATGAATGTCTTGTTCATCCTGGAAAAGATAATTTCACGAGTGAGTGCAAATTTAGGAGGAATGATAATAATGGACGAAAAGGAAGTAGAGAATTTAAGCAGGAAATAAATGCTCATGTAAGTGGTTAGCTTTTGTATATCCGTATCATATATAACATATTATTTTATCTTGAAATTTCTTGTTAATTATTTTTTTATGTGGAATAAATTTTTTTTTAATTTCAGTGTTGTTCTACATATGGATTCGAGGAAATAAGAAAGAAAGAAACAATTGAAGGTTCAAAACCAAGAAGAAATTTATTTCAAGGCATTAAATTTACAACCACTGAAGTTCAGACGCATTAAAGTATCTCGGTAGGTCTTTAAATTTTACTAAAAAGTTTTCATACCAGAAAGAATCCTCTGCTGATAGAAAAAAAAGAATAAATAATGTATTGTAGACTAAAGCTTCAAAAGAATCTTTTTCTCAGTAATTAAATTTTTTTCATGACTAATAATTAGTTAATGAGTTTTGTTAACTACTTTTAGGATGATTTGAAAAGATATGGTTACGATAAACTAAAAATGTATATTCTATTAATTTGTAAATTAAGCCTTTATACAATACAATATCAAATGCTTTTCCAATATCGATTGATAATATTCCTGTGAATTTATTTTTGTCAAAACTTTCAGCCACATGAACTTGACCATCTAATCTAATATACTATGATTTTTCTGAAAATCAAGTTGTTCTTTTTCAATTAATTTATTCTCTTGGAAAAAATCACTTTAACTTCTTGATATTATCTTTTGCACAACTTAATTACTGATATGATGTAATAAAAGTTCAATAACTCTGCGGAAGGTTATGTCTCTCACTATGTTAAAAATTATAAGAACTTGCAAAAAATAAATCATCTCTGAGATTTTAACCGTTCAAAATTAAAGAATTTGCAATTGCAAATATATAAAAATGAATAAGCTTCAATTTTACATAATTAAAACTAAACTATCCTTAAAAAAGGCATTTAGAAATTCATTATATTCTTTTCAACATATTAAATGTTAAAGAATGTTCAATTGCCAATATCCAAAATTGAAGAATTTTAAATTGCAAAAAAATATAAATTAATAATTTTCAATGGTTGATCTTTGAAATCGTAGAACTTTCAATTGCAAATCTTTAAAAATAGAGAGTTTAAATTTTGATTAAAGCATTAATAATCGATAGATAATTTCAAATCGTTAAAATTGAAGTATTTGCAATTTTAAATCAAAAATATTGAGGATTTTTTTGAATTTTAAATCGTGAAAATTCAAGAGGTTTATTTGGACAATTTACAATTCAAAATTAGGCAAGTCTTAAGTTGTAAAATTAGAAAATTCTGTAATTTTGATGATTTAAATGTAAAATTTCATTATGCAGTTTTAAAAGTCAAGAGTTTTCATTGTAACTTTTCTTGAAAATTGAAGAGTTCCTTATTTTGACAATTTAGAATTGAAAATTCTCTAATCATGATGCTTTACATTCAAAATTTCTTCCAGCTGGAACATATAAAATTAAAAACTCGTTTTTTTTATTCCTAAAACCATCCAAATTTGAGAATATGAATATGAATATATTTTAAAGTGTATTTCTTAAAAATTTAACTATATTTAAGAAGTATTTCAGACAAAATGTGTTAAAAATATAAATCATGAAAAGTGAATAATATGTATTTTGATATTATAAGAATTCAAGAATTTTCAATTGAAAAATCTTCAGTGTTATAAAACTTTCAATAATGTCTGTAATTTTTAAGATTTACGTTTAAAAGTTCTATAATTTGAAAGATTTATAATTGAAAACTGCACTTTTTATGATCAAAATCATAATTATTTACATATCTTTAAAACTAAACAGTTTTTAATTGTAACTCTTTAAAATTGTAGAACATCGACTTGTAAATCGTTAAAATAGAAGAGTTTTAACTTATGTCATTTAAAATTAAAAATTATGCAAGTTTCATGTTTTATAATTAGATAATTCGGTAATTTTGATGATTTAGGTTTGAAACATTATACATTATAAATTCAAGAGTTTTCGACTTTCTTTTCGGATGATTCAACTATAACTAAGAATGGAGATAAAGCTAATTCTATGGCCAGTTCTTTATATTGATGATTTACATTATAAAGCTTCAAAATTAAATTGTTGAACTTTGCAAATTTACAATAGACAATTATGTAATTTTGATTCTTACGTCTTTACATTCTATATTTTAAGAATTCAAGAATTTTTGCTTATAACTCTTCAAAATATCAGAATTTTACATTTTAAAACTTTAAAAATGAATATTTTTCAATTTTTACAATTGACGATTACAAAATTTCTGTAATTTTGATGACTTACATTAGAAATCTTATAATTTTAAAGATTTAGAATTGAAAACTTGATTTTTATACCGAAGATTATTACAATTTTAGGAATTTTAATTTATAACTATCTAAAATTTCAGAGATTCCAATTTAAAATCTTGAAATTGAAATATTCAAAAAGATCATTAAAAACTATATAATTCTAGCTTAAACACATTAAGAATTGAAGGATCTTCAAGATCACCTATTTCAAAAAGATGTTCAAAAATTGTAAATTTCGCTTGATGCCTACAATTCGTTATTATTTAGCTCAATCCTAAGAAAATCATATATTACGAATTTATTTATGAATTGTTCTGCAAGAAGAATCGAATTCAAAATATACATACGTCACGGACAGGCGGAGACACCCAGACGTGCAAGCCTGTACGTTGGGTTGCATCGTAACCGGAACGAGTTGTGGTGTTTTATGTGTTTTAAAGAGTTTTGTACCTTCAGGGGCGGACGAAGGTCCATTTAAGCTGCAGGCAGAAGCTAATTTGGGTCGCTTGGTACCTTCGTTTGGCGCTTTTGGCGCATTACGATCGAAGGTGGAGCAGGTGGTCGCTTGCTTCGCCTTCGCCTTAAAACGGCCCTGTGTACCTTTGAGACTCACTTTTTATATTTATTTATTGAAGTAAACGTCAAGGAAATGATTTTGATGGCATATTTATTTAGGAAATAGAAAAAAATGGAAGTGTGTAACAACGTGGATAAAAGTTGGTGTGCAGTGTGCACATAATAAGAGTTGAGAACGTCTTATTACTCTAATTCCTGCTGGAATAAAATCTTCATTTAAATAAAAGTTCAAGATTACTGAAAGCCGATGTTGCTAAGGGACGGGAAGATAGATGAGGAGTTAGATAGACGATTAAATGAAGGTAAGAAGATTATAGGTAGAGCAGGCCCCCTTATCAGAA
>JAWWLR010000149.1:22838190-22855637 GCA_035041075.1 Acraspis erinacei
AAGATTAGTATAGAAAATAGTAATTTCAATAAAAATTATAATTTAACTAAAATTAACAACTATATTAATTTTGTGAAATATATTAAATTTTTAGTAGCTTCGATTTCTCCTTTACTCGCACATTTCATGTCCATAGAAAGTGTGAATATTGGGATATCAAGCAGCAAATAAAGCTGGAATGTGAATAAAGGACATGCAGTTTTATGTGTCATTGGCGATTCGGAGGCGACGCAATTGGTACTTAAGAAATGCACTTTCCGTACATGATAAAATATTTCATAGCATCTTCTCGCCAAGCCATCTGCAAAACCTTTGACAAAGTTTCTAAAACTTCCTGCTGTATTACTAAAATCCTTATTAAACCTTTTGCTAAAAATTGACATTCAGAAATCTGCATTCCGATCGTTAGAGAAAAGTTTAGAACTCAGTATCTCTGGGACAAGTAAATAAAAAAATGTAAAATCAAGTATTAGCTTTTGGTTTCTATATGAATGTGCTTCTTTTGATTCCAGTGAATTACATAATGGTCATAAAAATAATGGTTGCAAGTCTGAAAGTAAAAGCTTGAGTTTTTTGTATCGCATTTATTTGAATTTTATAATCTAGTTTCGGGAAAAATTTTGCTGTACGTTTTGGATATAATCGCAATCGATAATTCAACCTATTCTCTAATGTCTATGGCAGTTCTTCTTTGTTAGATAAAAAATGTAACGTGTTCAAGATGTTATGGGTATTTTTTGATCATTTGGCGTATATTTTTAATAGAAAATATTAATAACAATATTAACACATCAAATAAAGAATATAACCTTCACTGTGTTATGGTTTTTCATACTTCCTCTAGAGGTAAATTTATTTATAATCCAACACGAAATAGTATTTAAAAAAGGAATTAAAATTAATTAATTAAAACTGTAAACATTAAGAAAAATATCGATTTTCTATACATTTTAAATTATCACAAGTATTTTTATAAAACCAAAATTGTAGGATTTTCTTTTTCATTATAGGGTTTTTTATCCTATTTTTTCCCAATGTACCCTATATGTTCACATTACTTTGAATTCAAGTGGTATCAAAATAAATTCGAACATAAAGTTTAAAAGGTAGATTAACAATCTATTGACAGGTAATTTCGATGTAAGAATATAGGTCATAATAATAATTTTTGGATAGCCTTGCCAACTAGTAACACAACATTTATTTTAATTTAGTGAAGTTTGTAATAAGAAGGAACATAATGCGATTAATTTGAAGAGATAAAAAAGGTTTTATGTTCTTTAGAAATAAATTTTTTCAAAAATGTTTGAAATTGAATAATTCATATTTTTTAAGTTACCCAGTAACAGATATTAATAAAAAATTCCTAAATATTAAATATCTCTAGTGGTAAATAGAAATATATATTGTATGTAATTCATATGAATCAACCTATTTCAATAATAGAAACCAAAATTAAAATATCGACATTAGAAAAATTTCGAAATATCTCTTTTAATTCTATAGGTCCAATTTCAATGAAAGTCACGCAAAAGTGCGCTTATTAAGAAGAAAAAAGTATACATTGTGGTGAAGTTTAAATGCTGCGAGAAGCTTTAAAAGGTTTGTTCCATTCATTAAACTACTTTAATTGCTGTTAAAATAAACCCTGAAATTAGAGGTCCACGAAAAAGATTTAAGCACCAAATAATCTAAAGAAAGACATACCAAAAATACGGCGGGTAGAAAAATGCTAAATAATTTTATGTGGAAATTTGGATCGATTCTTCGCATGATTCCGCATAGTGCGTTATTTTGTAAACGAAACATTGTCACTTGGTTGAAGTAGGCACTTACAGCTCTCCTATTGTAGCTGAATATAACGATACTGTATAAAGTCTCTGTGGAAATTATGTCAAGCGCTTGATTCTATTCAGAAATCTCTAATATATACCTCGATCAAGTACTTTTTGAAAAAAATGCAATACGTCTAAAGGAAAATCAGAACTACTTCCGGAAAACGGGGTAATTTCTGAAATGTGGGGTAAATTCGGAAACCCATAAGTTCCTTAAATTGTTAGGATAAATTACTTAAAACTGTTTAAAGAAAATTGAATCAGTTCAAGCTTTAATTGGTTCTAGATTCGGATTGAAGCCACCCACCTTAAGTAATTTCAAATATTAATTTAGAAATATCCGAATTTACCCCACATGTCCAAAATTACCTCGTTTGACGGTACATAATTACACGTGTCAATTTTTTCTTTTAAAATGAACTCAACAGGTGAAGTCCTTAAAATTTAATATGACGTTGAAAATTTACATCTATATTGAGAAATGAGGTGGACCAATAGCTTTCAGTACTGATGAATGATAGATTGCAATTAATTGAACGCGGATGTGCAATATGCATGAATGCTCACGCTCTCTAGGCAATTCTATAGATCACTTTTAATTTTTTCATTGAATGGTGGCCATTGATCTCGCATTCTTTTCGCTGGGGATATTAAAAATTTTTACTTTTGAGCGTCACAGAATTTGAATTGTACCATACGTTTATTCGAAAGTGTAGTGCTCGATTACATCAATTACTTTTCGTTTCTTTTGATATAATATCTTAGATTCTCGCCCGGTTCGGGCAAAGTGTAAATGCTGAACTGATTCAAATCATTTGAGCTGGGCAAAAAAAGTTGGGACCTGGAATCCAAAAGCAGTGAACAATTTTCTTTTGAATTTAAAAACGTCTTAAATAATGATGATTTTTGCACAGTTTTAGGAGTAAACGACAATAAAAAAATTATATATAAAAAAGTAAAAGAAATATGTATTCTGAATTTGCTTAATTGCACTTTTGAAAATAATTTATACATGTCAATCTTAATAATTCTTCATTTTGAATCAAAGAGGCACGCCATTATTATTTTTTATTATTGAAATAGATTTTGTAATTTATAAACCGTTTCAAAATACTGAATTATGTTTTCTTTAAAATCTTTTCAAAATGAAAAGAAATTTTTTTTCATAAAAAATACATAGCGACATTTTTCAAATCAAAATCGCAAAATTTAAACTTCAACATACCGCTGTTGTAAACAATGGTACAATTACGTATAAATGACAAAAACAAAAACATTATTCGTGCATTCTTAAAAAATTGTAAATTGTACCAAATTTGGTCGTTTTTTATAATTTGTATAGTCCTGTAACTCAAGTTATGCGATTTAATTTGAGCATTTTCACTCTTGTCATACCGGTTAGCCTGTCTTTTTTTAATGATAAACTCTGTGGGTTGAGTCTATTTAACTTAATTTACACACTAATATTTTGTTTTAATTTTTTTGTGTAACTTGATGTATGGCACATTCTGTATGCTATACTTAAATATTAAAAAGAACTATAAAAGTTTTAATCCTTTTTTCAGGATTTTCGATAATAAGGATTAGCGTTAAAATACTTTATCTAATATTTTAAGTCGTTTAATCAGATATGGAAATTTCGACTTTCACAACTCGTATAGAAATTTTGCTATGGCCCAGACCCGGCCCAGACCGGGCCAAATATGGCCCAGATCTAAGAAACCGACCTGGGCCCGATCACTGATGAAACACACGGTCCGATCGGAGCCAGACCTGGCGCCTGATCTGGCCGCCCAATCAGTACCCGACCTGGCCCCTACCAATTCCCATTAAAAGCCATTTTTAAACTTTATCATTTTTTATGATTTTGTTGATAATAATAATTTGCTAAGATGAACAATGAATAAAATGAACTATATATTTTTATTTAGGTGGAAAAATTTAGCACAAATACAAATAAACACTCAATAAATTTTTTATTCTTTATGATTTCGTTCTTTACGATGTCCAGCCCAATCCTTGGCATTGTCTATTATTGTGCTGACGTGCGTCAAAGCTTCTTCCGGCGTGACACTGTACTTTGTACACGCAATCTCTAAAACAATGCATTATAAACTATTAGTATGTATATAAAGTTAATCTAATTTACAGTCAAGTATCAATTATGTAAAAGATTAAATTTTTACCTAAGAAGCATGTGCAAAAGAAAAAATCTTTAAAAAGGTCTTTCCGTGCAACACTTTTCACCGCAGTGAATATCAGGATTAAATGTCTTGAAAATATTTTCTTTGCAACCAAGTTCAAAGATTTTCGAATTCCATTGTCTCTGCTCATTGAAAACTCAAGACTACTTTTCTGTATAAATAAAAATAGAAATTAAATGTGCAATTAAATGTTAAAAATATAGTTGTACAAAATTGGAAGAAATGCTTACAATAAGAAACTTACAAAACGATGACAGCATTCTTCATTCGTTTGTAGCTTTTCGTTAAGGTCTTTGAAATTGTTAAGATTGTTCAACGGAAATTTGATGTTGAATTCTTCTTCGAAACTCTTTCTTCCAGTGTATCTACAACTACTATCAATTTCAATCATAATTTTGATCGCCTTTTGATTTTCAGCTATTTATCGTAATTCCGTTCGTAACAATTTGATTTCTTTTAAAATTGTATTAAGTCCTGAATTAAAAAAAACCATAAGAATAATTGTATAAGAGGAAAAAAAGACTACACGTTTGATTACTTTTATTACAATAAAAAATTATCATCGACATAAATAAGTAAATAAAATTTTTAATTGGTGCTGCTTTTTGTTTACTTAATCGTTTGTTCCTGTGTTTCGAAACTATCATTTTTAATCAGACCCAAGGCCGTGGTAACGCTCTTATTTTGATTGTTGCTTGGTTATGATCCTCTTTCTGTCTGTTTAGTTTTTTATTTTAAACTTGGCGAGACATTTTCATTAATCCTTGATGTAACACTAACGCTAGATTTGCTGCTGTGATCTGCAATATTGAAAAAGATGCATGCACAATATAGGGTGGCTCAAAACCGCTTTTTTCTAGAGGACAACAAGTTTCCAATGTAAAATTCATGGGGAAAAATCACTTTTTTGAGTTTTTGGAGTAATTTTTTAGGGTTTAAAAAATCTGATGAGAAAATATATGGGCTTGTAGAGAATTATCCAATGAAGAATTTCATGTACAGTACATATTGGTTTTGACACCCCACATACCCCCACGAGTACCTGAAAACTACCCTTAAAACCAAAAAGGTCAATTCTTCATGAAATCGAGCTTTCAAACACTGTATTCGCGACTTTTTTTACTTACAATTATTAATATTGGTTTACTAGCCTATATAATTAATCAATTATTGTTAATCAATATTCCATGCATGCATGCAACAAATTTTTGCCCTGAATTTTTGACCACCCTAATCTATGCTTAAAATTACTACATAAGAGTGTTGGGTGAAAGTTCTAATTTCAAAATTCGGTTTCTTCATTTCAATTAATGAATATTTTATTATTAGATATTGATTCGCATTAAAGCGCAATTCAATTTTTATATACAAATATGCATATCGAGCGAACAAATTTATAATGTTACAATTTTTTCGTAAAATAAAGATTGCATTTCGAAATTATAGATTAAGAATTTCTAATTTTAAGGAAAAGGCATTTAAAATTTTTTAAGTCGCTTTACAGACACGTTTCTATTTTTGAAAGAAGTACTATTAAAATGAGGAAATCGATATTTTAGGTTAAAATTTCTACTATGGATAAATCTAATATCTGTTTAATTAATTATGCTCCTTTCATTATTACTTTGCTACCTCACATGAAAAAAAATAAATACGCTTCCCACCACTTATATTAATAAAAAATTTTTTCATTGTGCGATAAGAGCTTATAAGAAATTCTTACATAAATCTACGTTGACATTTGGAACTTGACTAGCATCTAAATCCTCATGTGTAGAATTTAAATTTTCCTAACCCTTCTGTTCACCACCATTTTTGATTTCATCAAAATTTCGATCTTCTGAAATTCCTAGATCTTGCATTTCGGGTTGCATTTCACTTTCTTCTTCATCATCTGCAGCACTATCTACATAATTTTCAATATTTAATCAAGAACATGGGCCAAATTTTATTTACAACACTTTATTTGTATAAGTGTAATGCAAACTCAAATTATTTTGAAATACGCAATTTACAATAGCTTTTCAAGTGAATTTCAATTTTGAGGCTAGCTTTCGATTTAAAACAAATATTCAATATGATTTAACAATTTACTTACCCTCGTTCACATCACGAAAATTTTCTAAAGCAGCTAACATGCGATGCTTTCGAACTCGTGGTGTACTCGGCTTTGGCATATTATTTATTGTACTATACACTTAACTCCGATTATAACCATGAGTTTTATCAAAAATAATACAATTTATTTCACAGCAAGATAATTTCCCTAAATTAGAACTAGGTGGCGTTGCAATACCTGTACCGGTCTGGCTCGGGTCTGGGCCATGGAATTATACCGATCTGGGCCCGAAGACATTACACGGATCAGGGCTAGATCGGTAATCGGGAAAATATATGGCGATTTCTACATGGGAAGCATCAAAATAAATTTGTTTACGTTTTGCTAACTGAAAGTTTTAAATTGTTCTTTAGAGAATAATTAAAAATTGACTTATTACTTCTTATTACTTCTCTTCAAAATATAGTTCAACTTGCTAAAAAAATTCAACTATTAAATTTTGCATGTTTTCTTTCAGAAATTTTACGTATTTTAAACTAAAATTGTTGTATATTAAAATTTCCACTTTATAATCACTTTGATCAATTTTGCATTAAACAATTTATATTTATCTAAGAAAAAGATTCTTATTACAAAAATTTCAAATATCAGAATAGTACACATTTAATTTAATTTATAAATTTGTTTAATCTCACAAATTTTGAGTAAAAATAATCAAATTCAAATAGCTATATTCAATTTCATACAATTGTGAATTCTCAGAGAATTTCGGCTAGTTGAATTCTAACGATTTTTGAATTTAAATTATGGTTCAGTATTGAAAATTTAATCTGAAAAGGATTCAATTTTTAATTTTCCACTTTGAAATTTCCCAGTAATAAAATCTTTGATGTTATGCTTTGCTCTGATTATCTTTTTAACTTAAAATGCATTCAATTTTGAAATTGTTCAATTTGGAATACTTCAATCAGAGATTTTCAAAATGAAAACAATTCCAATTTAAAATGATAACATTTTCAAAAGTTGAATTTATTTATTACCGATTGCTTTAGAACTAAATTTTTCATTTGAAAATTATTCTATTCAGGACGTTTCATTTTAATTGCTAAAATTAAATTTCTTAAACCATTTTTAAGATTCTATAGTACAAATAAGGGGAAACCATCCAACTGGAGAAAATGATTTAAAGTAGATAACCTTCATTAACTAAAAAACTGGCTAAAAAATCTCAATTCATTGACATAGTATAGTTAACGAATGTGTGAGAGCAAACAATTAATTTTTAACCTGAAAACAAAATTTCCCCTCTTCATTATTCATACTTTTT
This sequence comes from Acraspis erinacei, assembly GCA_035041075.1. NCBI lineage: Eukaryota > Metazoa > Arthropoda > Insecta > Hymenoptera > Cynipidae > Acraspis > Acraspis erinacei. The sequence continues at coordinate 22,845,616 of JAWWLR010000149.1, forward strand.
ACTAAGATGAAACATTTGCGTAGGAATTTTATATATTAGAATCAAAGTTTGCAGTTAATTGAATAATATTTATCGGTACAAAGCATTTTTTCCTTATAATTTATCAATATTTTGGGACTTTTTATTGTGTTTTTATTATTTTTTATTATGTTTTAGAATTTAAGTTTGAGCAAAAGTGTGTTAAGGAATCACTCAGAAAAGATATAATTTTTCGGACTGAGGTATGCCAAAATTGTGCACACTTCTGTTATCACAAATCAAATATCTTGTACAAATCGTACCAATCTCACGGAATATCAGAGTTAAAAAAAATGACAAAAATTTCAGCTTTCACGTTTTTGACAAGACAATGATAGTTTCAACTATTATTTACGCGATAAACTGATTTTAATTGTAAGAATGTTAAAGATGAATTATAAGGCTCAGGATCGATATAAGAACTGATTATCTATTGATGGATAGAGATATCAAAATCTTACCCTTGGCGGGTCTAGTAAAAAGTTTAGAACAGTTAATTGACAAGATTCGTGATATTTTTTAATAACAATATTCAATTTAATACGTAAGCTTCATTTTAAAACGAAAATCTTTCTTTATTATTTGAAGCTGACGCAGTTAATTGCTTTTGAGTTTTTTCCTATCTACTCTAGGGTGATTTCCCCAACTGCTCATAAAAGAATGCAATAAAGTTCTACTAAAATTGTATGCAAATTTGTGTAGGGTGCATTTTATAAAATTGGCAGACCCCAATAAAGGCGAGAATCAAGGTCAATCTGAATGAGTTTGTCATCGATTTCAAAGAGTCTTCAGTCTTTTGCTGTGATATTTTAAAGTCAAGTATCACGAGGGTGCTCTTTGTGAAACCAACTTTAAAGCGATCGGCCATGCGGATATTCCGTTGACCTTACTCGATAATTTACGAGCCGCAACGTTCGCGCAAAAAGCGACCCATTTTTGGTGCGGCCCTTAATTTTGCCGTTTGCCCAACGTCCTCGAATAAAACCATTCTCTACACCCCGAAGAATCATTCTATATGTTTGGAATAGTTTTTGCCTGGGTTTGAATGAGAAAGATAAAACGTGTAAATTTGAGGACGAAATGAAAGAAAATACTTTTGTTAAACTCTGATGTGAATTACTGCCTTTTTGTAAAATGTAATATCATATCTCAAACATAGTAAATGCCAGTCGATCAATTTGATACAAAATTGAATCAAAAAGATATGCAATGCTTTTATATAGATTTCGGAGTTTTTAGTTGTTTCACAAATTTCATCAGAATGATCCAATTCTAAAAATCCGATTTTTGTTTGCTCAAGTCTTCCATTATATTCTTGTTAGAAAATTTAATTATTTTTTTGAAAAATCCACAATTTTGTGAGAAAGTAATTCTTTTTGGTTGAAAATTTAACTGTTTTGTTGAAAATTAGCCTCTTTGGCTTCAATATTCAACGATTTGATTACCATATTTTTTTCTTCTTGCTTGAAGAATCTTTGTTGGCTGAAAATTCTACTCATTTTGAGAAATCTGGACTCTGGTTAGAAAATTTATCTTTTTTGGTATCAATTTCATCGTTTTTGGTTCAAAATATTTGGCTGATGAATCTTTTTTTTTGTTGAGCATTCAACTATTTTGATGAAAATTCGTCTTTTTGGTGTAATTCATCTAGTTTTTATTTATAATTAACATTCTTTTGGGATCAAATATCAAATAACTATAGATTTGTCATTGAGATTTCACATTTTTTGGTTTCGAATTTAAAGACTGGTTGAAAGCTGACTTCTCTTGTTCAAAATTTCTTTTTACATTCTCATCAATGAGAAAGAAAGGACGATTTCATTAGCCGGCTATTTTGGACACAATTTTAAAAATTTAGAGCATTTTCAAATTTGTTAAAACAATTTTGTTTGAAGATTTAACATTTTTTTAATTATCAGAGTTCTAGCAATTGCAAGATTAAAAAAAAAAGGAAAATTAAAATTGCATGCCAAGCAACGCAAAATATAAAAAAAGGTCAAGAGAGGGAAAAGTTTGCCTTTTTAAATCTCCAGAAGATTATCATAACAACTTTGATAATTTTCTTGAAAAATCAAAATAGCAAATTCTCATTGCACTAAAAATAATGAAAAATAAAACATTCCATTTTGCGTCGAAACTATTCAAGATACGAAAGAAGTTGAATAGACCAAAATTTGGCAGCCTAAAAAGATCTACAAATTTGCGATGCATAACTTCTTAAGAGGCCGTGTAATTCTTATTTTATTCATAAAAATGAAAAATTAAATAATTTAATTTTTGTAGAGAAAAGTTTTTCGTCCAAGAAAGAACTACAAAGTTGTTATCAATCATTTTTTATAGGATTCGTAGTTTTTGTTTTAATCGTAAAATAAAATTTAATTTGTTCAAAAAGGAAGCATTTTGTTTAGAATTTGTTTAAAATAAACAAATTAAATGAATTTTCAGGGCAAATGAGAATAAAATTTAATACAAAATGAGAATCACATATTAGAGTAAACGCGATAAATAAAATTTGTACTTTATTTTGCAATATCTAAATAAAAAATCGCCGGCCGAGATGCAGAAATAAATGTAATATACATTTGATATAATATTATTGAACATAATGTAGAAAAGTTCGCATTGTGGACCAAATCGAATACGCAGCATAAGTTACGTGATGAGAATGTGTTCTTTAAAGCCAAAGGAGCTTTAACAAAAGAGAATGAACAATCACAAAATTACATTTGTCGATTCTTTTACGTTTAGTTTTAAAAGGCCTCTGCAAAAATGTGGAAGAAGTAAAAAATAAATATAATATCCTCCTAATAATACATTTTTTCAATGGAAATATTTTTTTATCTAAAAATTAATGGCTTTTAACTGTAAATTTAACCATTAAGAAAGAGGAGCATTAGTTTCGAGAAATATGAAGATTTATAGCAGAATAAAGGAACAATTTTATTTTTCTCTCTCCTCGAAATTCGAAAAGTTTAGAAAAATTAACTGCTTTAGAAATAATCTGTTCGGCAAGGCTAAGTTACGATTTTTAATTGAAAGTATACCAACTGCCATTCGACAAATCTGAACGAAATTGTGAAACTAATTTTGGAACCACAAAAGTGGATCATTTTTTTTCTGAAGTTGATATTCATAATGATATGCCACTGCTTAATATTCCACGGTTTACTGTGAAATACTAACGGGTATGATGGAAATTAAATAAAAAGGTTCATAAATAAAGAAAAAAGTTTCTTATAATCTTTAAGTGCACGTGATCCAAGTATTAATCCTGCAAACTTTTGAATAGATAAGAAACTATTACGTATAACCCCAAAGTGTCTTCTTAAAAGCTTAAAAGTTTGTAGAGCTTTCTCAGCCATTTGTGGTAGTTTGCTCATAATGCGATGCAAAATTCATACATATGCAGAATAAATTTCGGGGGAATGAAAATGCTGTCTATTTAGAAATTTCTGCTTTTCATATTCAAATCAACTCTTTAAAAACATTTAAATCCGTTTTTTATAAATATTTTGTAGATCGAGTGTATTGTAAATTTATAACAAATATCAATATTCCAAAATTCATTGATTAATTAATGGTGGCAAAAGGTTCTGAAAAGCCTGAAGATCAGGGAAGTCAGGGATTTTATTAAAAAGTTGCAAACTTCAGAGAATTTTTGTAAGGAGCACTTTAGAAGAAACAAGAAGCCACAAAGGGAATTCCAGTCAATTGTTTTTCTTTAAATCTTTTTTATATACCTTTTAAAGATAAAGTCACTAGTCACTTTTCTAAATAAAAGGATCACTTTAATCAGTTTTTTTAGCAAATAACGCATGGATCAAATACTACCGAATCCAGGTATTTATGAATTTTTTTGAATTATTTTGAAATATTTTAGGTTATTTTAAATAATTATAAGAAATTCTTAATAGATTTCAATCATTTTGTGGAATTTCAACAGACTTTCAGATTTTAGGTTATTCTTGAAAATTCTAAGGAATTTTTAAGAGTTTTAAAACTATCCGAAGGATTGCGAAATATTTCAAAGGATTAGAGATATTATAGGGTATTTAAAAAGTTTCTAAGAAACTTTTAATGGGTTTTAATAATTGGAAGGTACTCCAAAAGATTATAAATACTTCTGGGTATTTTTGAAACGTATAAAGAATTTTGATGAGCCTTAAAATGATTTAAAAGATTTTAAAAGATCAAAGCATTTGAAATATTGCTTGTCATTCTAAAAAATTACATGGCGTTTTGTAGAGATATCGAAATTTTCAAGTAATTTTGACAAATTTAAATGAACTTAAGGAATTTAAACACACTTTCATGGGGGTTTATAGAATACCCTAGAATTTCGAAAGATAAAGATTTTAATAAATTTGTTAGGAGTTCAGAGAATATCAGATATAATGTAATTTCACAGAACTTTATAATATTTCAATGGATTTAAAAATATATATTCACAAGAAATAAGGGATTTCGAGGGATTTCAAATATTTTCAAGTATTTTAAGGTAATAAATCAGATTTGAAAGAATTCTTAAGATCCAAGGAAGTTCAAAAAATTTTAAAGGATATGAAATATCTTAGGATATTGTTAATAGATCGTAATTTATTTAATGTAATTCCAAAAGATTTAAAAGATTTCCGTTTTTTGACAATTTTAAGATATTTTCAATAGCTCTTTAAGATATGAAGGGCTTTAAAGAAACGTAATTAAATTTGAAATCTTTTAGTGTATTTTTAAGAACCAGAATGAAGTTTTAGGATCTTTAAAAGATTGTAAAGGATTTTAAAACATTTTAAAGGATTTCAAATATTTAAGTGTCTAAAAATATTCCAAAGAATTTTTCGTTTATTTCATTTATTGGAAGGAATTTCAAGGAATTTTAAATATTTTAGGGTGTTTTAAAAGATCATAAGGCATTTTCAAGAGATATGAAGATTATTACGGTTGTAAAATTTCATTTGGTTGTAATGAATTTTCTAAAATTTCGTAAGATATGGAACGATTTTGAAGGAGCTATGAGGTTTTAAGATAGTTTAAAAGATTTTAAGGAATTTTATAAGATTACCGAAGATATAAAATTTTTTTGACTTCGACGGGATTTCATAGTATCCTAATGGATTTTAAAGAATATATTCAGAAGAGGTTAGGAAATTCGAGGGGTTTCAAAGATTTGAAGTGATTTTGGAATATTTTTTTTGCAATTAATTTAAGTTCAGAAACTATTTGCTGTGAAATTCATCTTTTAAAATTGGAAATTTATCTATTTGATTGAGGATTCAAATTTTGTCTTTTTAATCAACTAAAATTTTAGAAATTTAAGTTTTAAATTGTTTTATTGCATTTAAGAAATATTAATGATTAGAACGGTTACAAGGTTAGAATTTTGGTCTTTAAATATTAATGTTAAGGAAAAATGAAAAATTAGTAGGTGAGAAATCAGGGTATTTTGAAAATGAAGTTTTGTGGCAATCCTTATTGATCTGCAAAATATTGATAATAATTCGGACAAATTCAAACAAATAAAAATCTTAATCGCATTCTCCATTCGTGATGGTATACAATTCCGAATTCAGGATTATTGCAAAGCTGCTCACGTCCTGATTCATTCTACTTTATTTTTTATTTGTTTACAACTACCAAATTCAAGGGATGAAAAGCTTTAAGTAGAAAATTCTTTTGCTGCCTCTATGTTAAAAGTAGGTTCACAGGTGTTATCCTCTGGATTCATGTCTCGTATTCTTGTGGTGTCGACACTTTACGATCATTTTGCAAGAAAAGCACATGAAGTTCATGGAGTGTGTCCCGAGAGCATGATCCTATATATAAACCATTTCTCTATTTTTATGCACATGCTGCTTTCTGAAAATACTTAAAAGTAAAGTGCTAATAAAATAAAAATAACATAATTTCTAATAGAAATACAGATTCTGATTATCAACTTGAGATTAAAATGATCTATGTTTGCGGATCTTAAATTAGAGGTCTAAGAAAAATCTCAATCTACCTATTTTGGGCTATTAATTTCTTTGACCCCCACTTCCGAAATATTCAGAACTTTCTAGGTTTAACAGAACATTTTTTATAAAACGTTGTATTTTCAACAAACTGCATTAATTTTTCACAAATAGTTGAATGCTCAAAAAATTAGTCCAAGTAGACGACGCGCGCCTACAAAAAGGATTTCGTAGCCTATTAAGACGTTAATTAAGCCGTTCAAAACTCCCTTTTCCATGCTTTGTTTCTACTCCCTCTATTTTACCCTCTCCCCCTATCCCCCACTAACACTCCCCTTCCCCTATTACCCTTCCCAACTATTTCGTTCCCTCCCGTACTCACCCGCTATACACTAATCGTCCTCTATAGTTTATTCTCTCCCTTACTACCCTGCATAATTTCCAATCATTTCCCCTACTTACCCACACTTCCCTCGCTGTAGCCGCATGCGGCAGCAAAACCCTATAAATATCAATTGTCAGCCAAACATTTGAATTTTCTACCAAAAAGATCAATTTTTAATCAAGAATGGATTAGATAAATAATCAGGTAAACACATTAATTTTCAACTAAAAAATTAATTTTTAACAATTTAGTTGGATTTTCAGGCAAAGAAATGAACTTTCAAATAAAGTGATGAATTCTCTCAACTGCAATAGAATGGTTAAATTTTTGGATAAAATTAATTTTACACTATAATGAAGAATATTTATTTAGAGCATTTTAACTTCGAGTTGAAAAAATTAATTGCTAACCATACAAAATAAGTGTACAGCAAAACAGTTACATTTTCAGCCAAAGACATACATTTTTAACGAAATAGTCGTATGCCCAAACAAAACAGGTTCATTTTCAATCAGTTTCGTTTTGAACAAAAGAAAAAGACATTCCTGCTAAAAGAGTTGAATTTTTAAACCAGAAAGGCAACTTTTGAAACCAAGAAGGGTTTTTTAAACGAAAGAGAAAGCAATTTTCCATCAAAATTGTTGAACTTTCCACCCAGAAAGACGAATTTTCAACTAACTGTTAACAGTTTTAACTCAAAATATGAATTCTTAATCAAAAATATAATGCTCAACTTTTCAAACAAAAAGAATTAACCTTCACAGTAAAAAGGAAAACTTAAAAATGCTAGACCTTAAATAAAAAAATGTACATAAATTCATAGATAAAATCAAATTAAGCAAAAATTTACTTGAATTCAAGTAAGGTTGATGTGAATGTAAGGAAATGTATGATATATAATTTTAGGAATGTTTTAGAAAAATTGTAATTACAGGCTAGGATAAAAATTCAAAATTTCCTACATGAGGCTATCAATTTCTATAGCTATGAAAATCATTTTGTTTAATTTCAAAAAGCTTTTCTTTAAATTTATTTATTTCAAGTATTCGTCAAAACCTAATGATTTTTCGATAACAAAATGCTGGAAATTTCTTCGAAAGTTCAACTTAAAAATTTCAATGTAAATCTGGCGGTCATTAAAATTCATGACAGGGAATTTATCTGTAGAATGGCATAGTTCTGTTGCGAAATTTTCTGATAAAAAATCTAAAATCTGTAAAAAAAAGCTTTGCATATCACTTTGACCCAATTTCGGGATCAAATTGATCAAATAACATTTCCTCTGTATATAAAGAATTTTATACATATTGACAAAAACAAATTTAATTTAAAATCGTACATCATAAAGGAAAACATTTTCACGTCTTTCATGTTGTATACACGTGTCTGTTTGTTTTTCGTTTATGTACTCTAGCTGTTGCGCTTCCTTTAAATTCAGTCGAATTCAGTACAAGTTATTAGAAAAAGTGGTTTCGGATATAAAAAAAGTATCTTCTTTAACCCATTTGGAGAAAAATGTTTTTCAATTTATCGTTCTGTTACTCTGAAGCACCTATGAAGAGAAAAGTTTCGTCGAAGAAAGGACAGTTTTGTTGACTCGTGGAAGTTTTATTAACTGTTATGCGAGGAAAATTTTATGTCGGACTATGGTACATATAGGGTGTGAGTAATTGTTGAACTGTTGTGCGAGCGATTCACCTTGCAGTTACTTTAATTTCCTGAAATAATTCGAAATGAGATTATTATTATTCTCTTGTAAGGCTATGCCTTTTTATTTTAAATCGTTTTTTAAAGAAATTTTTAAGCACAGTTCCGCCTTGACTAGGTTCCGTAAGTTTTGAACCCAAAGAAAACATATTTTCACCAAAATTGTTTGATCTCCAAACAGAAAATATTTTTAAGTCAGGAAAGAAAAAAAAATAATTAAAAATGTTCAATTTCAAAGCCAAAAAGACGAGATTTTTACTTAGCCCTTCTCAGTTGAATTTACTATAAAATAATTAGATTTTCATGCGGAAAAACAAATTTTGAAGTAAGATTAATTTTCAATTTTTTGAGTTGAATTTTCAAATAAAAAGATTATTTTTCACCATAAAAGACGAATTTTCAACCAAATATATCATTAATAAAAAAGATTCTTTCATTTAAAAAAATATATTTTGGACAAATAAAACTTTTTTTGATTAAAAAAACATCTTTAGTCCAATAAATGGTTTTTTGTTCCAACAAAATTTTTTTTAGTTGAAAGTGACTTTTTCCATTTTAAAGTTATTGTTGGTTGAATGAAAAATGTTTAAAAAACGGATTCTTTAATTTAAGACGAATTTTCTTCGCAATAATAAATTTATAATCAAATAGTTAAATTTTTAAACTAAAAAGATAACATTTTTGGTAAGAATGGAATAGTTAAACTTGCATTTCAAACAATAATTTATATTAAAAAAGAAACGAATTTTCTAAAAAACTGTGGATTGATCAAGACAAAAAGAAGAATTTTTTATACAAAGCAGTTGAATTTTAATCCAAAAAGTTTAATTCTCTATAAACAAAAACATATTTCAACATATTACATACATTTTCAACCAAATAGTTGAATTTTTAAACTAAAAGAATCACCTTCTTACTAAAAATAGAATAATTAATCTTCATTTAAAGCAACTATTTTTATTTAAAAAAAAAGAATTTTCTGGCAAATTGTTAAATTGAAGAATTAATTTCTAATCCGAAATAGAAATTTCTAACAATGTAATTGAATTTCCTACCTAAAAGATAAAATTTCTACTAAACTTAAATCAACAAAAACAGAACAGTTGATATTTCAACAACAATAGTATTAATTTTATTCAAAAAATAATTGAATTTAACCAAAAAAGCAAATTTTCAATCCAGAGGAACAGATTTTCTATGCAAAAACACAAATTTGTAACAAAACAGTTGAAGTTTCGAAAAAAGATTACTGTTTAACAAAAAGTTCAATTGGCCACAACATGATTAATACATTTTCAAAAATATAATTAAACTTTCAAAAGAAAAATTATCGACCAACCAGTTACATTTACTATCAAATATTTGAACTTTCAAGCGAGAACAAATTTCAACCAAATTTTTTACGTAATGCAATGATTGAATTCTTCACACGCAATTATGAATATTCAACCAGAAACCTAACTTTTAATCAAATAGTTGAATTCTCTACCAAAGTAATAGACTTTTTAACCGAAGAATACGAAGTTTTAACAAAATGGTTTAACTTTTAAGTCAAAAAGAATAGTTTTCTGCAAAACAGTTGCATTTTAAAAACTAAACATATGAATTTCGAACAAATATAAAAAATTTGTAACCAGAGAGTTTAATTTTAACAAAAAAAAACGCATCTCCAAAAAATAATTAAAATTTTAATATAAAAGGGATGGATCTTCACTAATAAAATGAATTTTTAACAAAGTAGCTGAATTTCCAGCCAAGTAGTTAAATTATGAATTTAGTCAAATGAATTTTCAAAGTAAAATTTAATAGTTGAGTATTTAAAAAGGATCAATTTTCAACCGAAAACAAAATATTTAAATTTTTAGTTGAAAAAATTAATATTAAAAAAATTTCAACAAAATAGTAAAATTTTGAGCCAATGAAATTAATTTTTAAGATAGTAGTTTAATCTTCAACAAAATATT
>JAWWLR010000149.1:22862528-22877781 GCA_035041075.1 Acraspis erinacei
AACATTGTGCGTAATGGCGGGAAGAGGATTCTTCCAGAGTTTTTATTTATTTTCATTAACGCATCATAAATTCCACCTATTTGATAACTCTTCGATTTGATGAACGTCTACCAAATAGAGGTTTTACTATAAATCTGGGTGCTGCTGGGTAATACCGAGAAAATCAGCAGCTTCAATACCAAATTTTGCAGAATCATTGACACCAATAGTCAGGGGCGTCGAAGCCGTGTGGACTCGGTAGTTTTGAGCCTACCCATAAAATAAATAAAACTAATACCTTAATTAAATGACTATTTTTGTACATACTTTCGAGAAGGCCAACTATGAAAAAAATCATTCCGAATCACTCCCTTGATAAGAGTCATTCGACGAGAGTAATTTGTTTAGAGCAAATTTTGTCAGGTGTATAATCAATGAAAATTGATAAGTATTGTCCACTTTTATCAATTTTATAATAAGTAACATTCTTTTATCCTAAATTCGACTTCAACTTACGCCACTAATTTGACTAGGCTTCATTAGTTTTATACTAAAAAATTTTAATAAATATATAATGCGCTGTGCAAAAGATACTGGAACTTCTTTTTCACTCATCAAGCAAAATCCTGATTGAAACAGAAGGGAGAGGCCTATATTTTACTCACTGTGTCTAACATAACTTTGTTTTAACATCCAATTAGTCGTAAGCTAACTGAAAAGTCTAACTGAAAAGTTGAGTCTCCCAAAATTGTAATTTTCTAAAGAATTTTGATATTAATTAAATTTGGTAATATTTAAAGAAATGGGCTTCTCGAAATTATCAAACTTTATTGATACAAAAATACAATTTTATTTTTTTAATAGATTTACAGCGAAAAATTCTTTGGCTCAGTTAGATACCGTCACATTAAATCTTGATTGACTCGGAATAGAATAATGTATTTTTGTGAAAATTTTTGCTTCTAATTCACCATCCCCATGTTTCAGGAGCAATCTTTTGTTTTTATAAAATATTGAAAATTCGATTTTTAATCGCTATCTAAAGCTGATTTTGAAAACCTATGAAACTCTACCTCCAAAATTCTCAGTAGATTTACTCGGAACTGGCCAACTTTTTTTTAACTAAGTTCATTTACTAAAAATTGTATTTTTTATTACGATCCGAAGCCGAACCGGCTCTAATCTTTGGTTAGTGTTACTTCGAGATTGTCAACTTCCACATGTATTTCCTCAAAACTGGATAACTTTTTCTAATCAGAATTTTTTAGCCACAATTCAGCAATACTTCAGCTCGGGAGTGAACTTTTGTTTTATCTTTAAATGGTGATTTCGATTTTACACAATGTTTTTTCGAACTCCTGAAAAATTCACATTTTGTTGATTATCTAGATTTGTACTGCCAGCTTTCAATTATAACGAAAATTTATAAAGAATTGAATGTAATTACTGTTCCTCATCCCAAACTCATTTTAGAAATTCTCTCGCGTAAAAAAATCCATTTCTCCAAAGACATTCAATATTTTGAAAACTGTGTACGCAAATTTGTTTTATTTTCACAGATTGTTATTACGTGAATAGTATTTGTCTGGTGAGCATATGACCCGGTCTGTTTCAAAAGAATTTCAACAATATCATCTTTGGATCAGCGCCTGGAAAAATTTCGAACCATCACTGATCAGTTTCTCGCAAGTGGTGATCGCTTCATGACTTTAGTTATAAGGGCGATTCGAACTAGCGGAACTCAGCGTGTAGCGTGCGTGAACTTGCGTGATTTTTTTTCGAATCAGCAACTCTCTTTACGAAAATGCTTTCGGAACGTTGATACATAAGTGTTACACTAGTTCTTTTCTTTTTTATCCAAATTTTCATAAACAGTCATTTCATCTTTTGATATGTAGTTTTTCATATTCTAGATTTTGCAGTTTAGAATTTTTGAAATACGTTTTTCTAATTATTGATCAATTTAGCTCATATGTTAACAAAATTGAATATCAAACTTTACAAAGCTAACTCTTCCAATTTCTGACAAATTTTAGCTCTGTCCAAAAGTGACATTCTAGTTTATTAAAATTTCGCAAACTTTTTCCATTTTTTGGATCAGTTATTTTTTCCGTGAAGATAGCTACATTTTTAACCAAACAAATCAATTATTATCAACTAAACGGGTGAAGCTGAAAACATGATCTTTTTTGCATATACGTCGGATCTACACATTTTTGACAGTTCTGGGTAAAAAATGAGTAGATCCAACGTATTGGCCTTGAATCGATAAAAAAAGAAACATCATCTAAAAGTGTCACTTCCAAACCTAGAACCTGAGGTTTACATAAGACCGTTTCTAAGCTCAAGCATGACAAGCGATGCACCGATTCTGTTGCAAGATCTGCTGGAGGCTCGAAAGGAAGTAGTATAACAAGCGTCTGTTCCAACGCGACATAGGGAAAGTGACAAAAGTACCTTATCCTAATTACCTCGAATTTAATTCAGATTCGGAAAATAATTCCTAAATCAGATATACCTGTAGCTACTATCAAATACCCAGAATTACCCAAGAGTGCTCCATCTGAATCATCTGTAGAATGTTAACAAGAATTATTTGAAGAAAAAATGACACACACACAGGGGCCATCACAAGAGCACACACAATTTCAAGAATTAATTCTATCAATTTAATGAATCTTCATAAAACCACAAATATTAGGCACATAATTATGACAACAGAAAATATAGGACGAGCTGTGAAAGTTATTCCAATATCAGAAGAAGAAAATATTATAGAGGTCCTTCAAAAAATCAAGGAGTTCGAATCAGATATTGAAACTGAACTCGCTCTGAGAATAGACTCAGTAATATAGTAAGCTAAAAGCGAAATCAAGAGACTTGGAACCAAACGATAGGAAAGCTCCAGCTCCAGATGTACCTCCCATTTAAGACAAAATAACATAAATAGTAAAATTACAAACAAAATATAAGTCTCTTAACATTGAAAACAACTCACAAGGCCCGATGAGTACAAATGATTCTACCTAAAACAAGTAAAGCCAATTGTAAAACTGCAGCAGCTCACGTTCGTCTAGTGCAGCGATTCCTAAACTAGTGCCGACGGTCGGCGGCCCGACCGCGGTCGGGGGAAGCCACCCCGGGCCGGGCAGCCTCCGAAGGGGGATGCAAGTCCGGACCGGCCACTCGGCAGCCCCCCCGCTATGATGACACTTTCATTGTCATGAGATTTAAGGCTGTTCCAATAACTAAAATGATAAAGACATGGCTCAATTCAATTCTAATTATCTGAATCATTTTCCTGATCTAATTTTAAGAAAATGGAAAAAAGTTCATGAGAATCGATTAATATTTTGAATAATTAAGCAAATCTTTCAGTACATGCAAGATTACAAGAACTATCAACTGGCATTGAAGATATTAACCGATTTTCATCAACTTTCTTTTCATTGAATTAAAATTAGATTAAGAAATTGATTCAAATAATTACAATTTAATTTATTAACATTTTAACACATTTTAATTTTTCTCAGCCACTTCTAATTCTCTAACAAGGCAAAGGTCGCGTGGAGCGTGAAACCGCCCGCATGACCGGCACTCGGCAGTCAAGTATCCTCCTCGGGTTCCAGTATTGGGAAAAAAATTTTAGGGTGGCGGCCCTGCCCCTCCCGGAAAATAGCAAAAAAAGTTTGGGAAACGCTGATATAGAGGCCAATAAAAATATGTATGTATGTTCAACGGGGAGGTTCAGGGCCTGTCTAATATAAGAGGGACCAATAGAAGAGCGCGTGTTAAAAGTACGCAGTTGTAATGAAGGATTCGATCGAAGGGTATGGTTACGCAAATTACGTTTTTCTAATGGCCATTACTAGTGAAATAGGTGTGGATAAGGGCGTGGTTAATCAAAATAGGCGTGTCTAACTGTATATCTGAAAAGCTTGGACAAGTAAAGAAGACGCGGTCAAGCTATTGTAAATTTTTGTGAATAATGAAAGTGGGAATTGTTAAAATGTGTGGCTAATTGTATTGCTAGGGGCGTAGACAATGTAAGTGGGCGTGGTGGGTCTCCATTCTTGAAGCAGTGTCTACGGTGCCATCTTTTTACAATATTAAAATAACTGATTATACTTCTATGAAATTCGAGAATTGTATAAGCCAGATGAATCCAAGTTCCTACGTGATCATAAAGTTTATGTTTCTAGAATCATCTTTATGCAAAGAATTAGAATGACTCTAAACTTGATGACAATGTTTTCACTTCACAGCCTCTTATAAAAGGTACTTTATGTAACGCAGTCATGATTAACGCGTTTTATCAGCGGCATGGTGCGGAATAAAATAATAATTAACCTCAAACGTCAGACGTGATAAAATTATAAACGCTCGGATTAAGTTTCACTCGTATGCAATAATATACTATGAATCGCCATTGTTAAACAATTTTAAAAGAACAAAGAAAGGTTTTTCTTACTTTCTCTGAAGTAAGCGAGATGATATAGATAACCGGTCAATCATGATTTACCTTTTTCGATTCCACTTTTCCCCTTCCATTTGTAAATATGATTTGTTTTTAAATCGGACACTGTCAAATACGTTGTTTGGTTTTATTTTAATTAAATAATTTCAATTGCAAAATTCTATTTTGAGATATAGAGAATCATCAATATTGTTATTAAATCTCGCTACTACACTAATAATGTATATAATATACAATTCAGTGACTTGGAAAATAAAAGTATCCGTAATAAACAGTGAGGTTAAAGGGCGTATCTAATAAGAGTGGCCAAATAAAGTGGGCGCGGTCAAAGTAAGTAGTCATGATCGAGAATTCATTTGGCCCTGATTAATGACAATGTCTATGATTTATGGACGTGATCAATCAAAATGGGTGTGACTGAGTTAATGACTGGAGAAAATGCCCAATGAAAGTATGCGTGATAAGTGACGTTGTGGATGGGTATGACCAATGAAAATAGGCTTTTAAACAGGTGTGGCCAATGGTGTGGAGAATGTGAGTGGGCGTGGTCAGTATTAAATCCTGGAACTGCGCCTGTGGTGAGATATTCGTATAATATTTAGAGAACTGACTTTACTTATATCAAATACTAAAGGTTTATAGAGCAAACACTTGGGGAAACATTTGGGGAAAATTCCGTAAAATAATTTGTGAAATATTACAAAAGAAATTGTGGAATTTTACCTAAAACTGATTTGGGAACATTTTCTATATTTTTGTGGAATCTTTCTGTAAATTTAGGGCATTTTCAATAAGGCGTAGTAGCGAAAATTGACTAATTTTGTAAAAATCTGTTAAAAATTTAGGAAATTGTCCCTAGGGTGGAATGATATTGTGTAATAACTTAAAATTACTCCAAGCTTGTGAAATATTAATAAAAAAAGCAAGGCCTATAGCTCGACCGTTTCAATGGAAGAACCACGGCCTACAAGGAACGCTATTGTGAGAAGCACCATGTTAGTATACTTAGTTTTGCGTCGACTTATGTTTTAAAAACTAAACGCGTCATTTCTGTTGCGAGGGAGGAGGCATGTTGCACCCTGGCGGATTTGTTCCCGAACTACCAGCTCAGAGCAGTAAGATTTAAGCATTAACACTTATTAAAAGCAAAACACTGCACAACATTTTTAATTAAAAACTATAAATACATTTTTTGCATGTAATATGCAAATCATGTATTACATTCTGACCTGAACAACAAAAATGTATGAAAAGAAATAAAACATTATTTTTGGTTCGATTCCCTACATTGCGTACGAATCATTCAATTCCCCAAATTGTAGGAAATATTTCCAACACTTTTGTATAAATTACAATCTGTTTAGGAAAATTTCCCCAAAAATTGTAAGTATTCACTAACTTCCTAAATTTTGGAGAATTTTTCCCAATTTTTTAGAGAATAATAAGAACTTTTAGGAAAATTTCCCCACATCTTGGGGAAAATGATTTTCCCCAACGAGAATGTGGATTTTTCGACACTAAAAAGTTGGGAAAATTCCCGAAATTTTGTACAGTCTCATCACTATTAAAAAAATTATTTTAACTCTAACCTTGCTCGAAATGTACCTACAGTATCCTATAAAAGGTACCTCAGTGGCCTTTGTTGAACCATTCTAAAAGAATGACTAAAGCTTTTCCTTCATTTCTCTGAAGTTGACGAGATGACAGGGACGAACGTGGAACCAGGTTTTACCTTTTTCCTTCACAATCTCTTTATCGTACAACTTTTCGCGTAAGCTTTTCATAGCTTTACTATTAAACAGGGTCGGCCGCTGCGTTTGGTAAGCTAGAAATAATAGCATTGAAGGCTGATGTCTTTCGGGAAGAAACCTTTTAAGAAATTCGATCATATTCAAGCTTAATTATGCTATTCTCCACCCTCCTAATTTTATTTGACTATATTGATGGCAAGCTTCCAGTTCCCGTTCTTTTATTTTATCGTGCTATGTTGCTTTCTAAAAAAGTTAAGATTTCTTACTATTTGGATCAAGCTGTGTTAAAGATAATAGAATGAAGCAGAGATACATGGTGGAAGGTTTTCCTTGATCATATAAATCATAAAGTTTGAACAACTCACATGTGGTGGGAAGAACTTCACGGTTTAATTATACCACTAACGTTACCTATCTCAGTGTAAGGGAATAATAATTTATACAAGTTTCTGTCTCCGTTGATTGCAATTACTTGCGTCGCGAATCCTATTCGGAATTGTTAAGTATGCATATTACCAACCCAAGCATGAATGATACAGGAACAGAGAATTTCAAAGCATGTGAGGGGGAAAAATCAGTAAAATTAATTTGAAAGACTTATATTCTTTCGCTCAAATCAATAAACTGGGAATTCTTTATTCATGATTACAGATTTAAATAAAACGATTTGTCTATTTTCAATTTAATTGTAAACCCAAGATAATATTCATTATAGCGCAAATGTTACTGGAAGATAAAATCCAGATTGAAGTTCATAAAATTTTAACCTTTTCGTTTTTTACTGATCCTTAATGATACTTATAAAAATACATCATTGGCGACACCGTTGTATAACCTGACATTAACTAACGTATATTTCCCACACTAAAACATCCTGCGGGTCTTAAAAAACCATGACCATTTTTTCTATTTTTTACGAATCACATAATATAGTTTCTTACTTTGTTAAATTGTTTTCTGAATCTTTCCTAGTTTGTGGGCTAATTTGCGGAGTGGCTTCATAATAAGGTTACTCCGTAAATAGCTGTCAGCATCGATATACTTTGTTGAAAACAAAGTTGCAAAGTGAGTTTTGTAAGCATCTCATCTAGCTGTAGAGGTAGTTATCCTTTAAGTTAGCCAACTCCTCGTAATTTCTTCAGGCTCTACATTCAAATTTGTATACAAAAAATTCGGAAACTTATATTGGGTTCTAGTTCTCACTACCAAAATTATTTAATCCGAACACTAATAGCATTAATCAGTGGCAGCTATTTACCAAAGCAAAATATTAAATTTCCATAAAAATGAAGCTAAAGAACCTTTAACTTTTTTCAACTGAAGTGCATTCTTGAAAGAAAAATGTTCCTTTTTTTATCTTTTCATCTACAGTATCTGATAAAATTGATGAAACGAAATTCTCGAAAATTTCGCACCAATTATTGCTCAATACCTGATTGGTAGCATACTAGTTGAATATTACTTTAACAATTTGAGGCATAATGGTAACCCAGATTACAATTAAAGAAATTTAATGTATTTTTTATTTTCTTATTTTTCTTTGCCTTTATAAGGGTCCTATATGAGTGCCGAAACATTGTTGTTTATTTTTTACAAACGTTTTTTATTTTGATTTGATATTAGTAAAAATAAAAAAGACGAAAGAAAGAAAAAAGAGAAGGAGGAGGATTTGGTTGGTTGCCTTCACATTTTTCTTTCCTCTTTTTTTATTTTTGTTCAGGAGGGGGAATTATTTTCTTTTCTTTTTTAGGAGAAAAAAGTGTTTTTCTTTATTTGTTATTTTCAAGTTTCAATAGGAACATTTTATGACGGTTGTCCAAATTTGGACGATGGATTCTTGGTTTTGTTTTCAGGAATGTTGCACATTAACCACTCTTTTTTACTAAAGAATTCATTTTTTACCGATGTATTGAATAAATTAGAATAAAACTTGTTACTCTGGGGTTTTTGGGGTCGCTAATTACGAATCCGGAGGGAGACTTGCAAAATTCCAAAATATAAAATTCAGTATGGTGGAAGAGTTTTCAAAAAATTAAAGGATTTTCATGAAACTTGGCATCTATGAGTTTTTGAGGATTCTGATAGAAAATCTGAAGTCATATTTTAAACATTCAAAATTGCGGATAATTAAAGATGTAACTATTATAATAAAATAAATTTTTCAAAGCCAAATTAAAATCGAAATTTTTTATTTTAATCTAACTTTTGAAATTAACAAACCCGAAAAAATCCAACAATTTTTTTCAAACTCGCCCACCATATTGAATCCGCCATTTTCAATTATGAAAATCTGTCTCTGAATACGTAATCAGGGACCCTAAAAATCCTTAAGTGACGAGTTTTATGAAAATCGAACGACTTTTTAAAAGTTTGTCGACAATGTTGAATTTGTAAAATCTGACTACTGATTCGTTATCAGAGGCCCTAAAACCCCCCAGATGCTAAGTTTCATGGTAAGTCATTAATTTTTTAATTACTCGTACAACATATTGAATCACCGATTTTGAATTTTGCAAATCGGGCTCCGGATTCGTAATTAATGATCCCAAAAAACCCTGAGTGACAAGTTTGATGAAAATTCAACAACTTTTTCAAAATTTGTCCACCATGGTGAATCCGTCACTTTGATTTTTTTAAATATCACTTCAGATTCGTCATCAGTAACCCCGAAAACCCCCTAAGGTGCATTCATGAGTAAAATTAATTTGATCGAAAAATGTACGCCGCAAAGGGTTAACTGAGTATTTAGTTTGTGCTGTTGAATTTTCTGGAATTTTATAAATAGCAATTTCCAAACGAGGAATTTTATTTCTAAAAATTTATTTTTAAAAGAGAAAAGTTAACTTAAAAAATCATCGTTTAATAATTAAGGCAAATAATTTCAATTGTATATTTTTTCTAATGTTGGGAAATAATTCTGTTTTAAAATTTTTGCTATCATACTATAATTTCGAATCTTCTTCACGCTTACAAAGACAAATTTATTGTAAAAGATAATTTTAAGCTTAAGAATCTAAAAATAAATTAAAAAATAATCTGAAAGAGTTGAGTAAAATTTTTTACTTTTTATAGGATTACAATTTTTTATGAATACTGTGAGTTATTTCAACAGATACTTCAAAGCTTAAGACGTTTTGAAAACATTAATTTCTTGTAAAAAAATGTAAATTTTTGAAGATTTCGAACCCAAAATTTAGAAGCTTTTTAAGAATTTCGAAAGGTTTCAAATTAATAAAAAAAATTCCTAAGATTTGTAGGGTAATTTTTAATGATTTCACTTAGAAAATTGATTTAAAGACTTTATTTAAAAACATTTAAAATCATTACAAAAAAATTCAACTATTTGGTTGAAAATGAACTTTTTCGGGTGAATTCAACAGATTGGGATTAAAATTTGTTGTGTATAATCTGAAAATAAATTTAATAAATAAGCCTATGAAATATCAATTCAACATTTTTATTTTCTAACAAACATTATTTTCCTCATCAAATTGAATCTAGGCATAAAAAAAGAGTTGGTAATAGTGTTTCATAATATATGACGCATTTCACCTTCCAGAGGCATTCCAATCTAATTTTCTAAATTTTTAAGTTGACTACTTGTTACAAAGTGGTTAAAATTGTACAACTTCTGTCGGTCCTGGACCAGAAGCCAAAGTTAAGAGAACAGTTACGACTTTCTGTTGAACGCTGGTTGCCTACGCGAACATTCCTGAATCGATCAGGAAATTATTCAATGGCATTACGATAACCGGTAGGGGCTATCCGTTTTCGATTAAGGCTAGTGTCGTACATACGAGCCTGGCGAGAAAGGTTTAAATCATATAGTAAGACCTTAAATTTTCTTTTCACATAATCGAACGTCGAAGAAGAGTAATAGTGGAATCTCTAATTTATGGCGAGAAATTAAAAATCAAACAAACAGCAATTCAGAAGTCACTTCATGATTTGATTAGTGAAAACACTTTTCACCAATTATAGAATTTCAAAGCAATTATTCAACTATTTCGACAACTAAAACATTTTTTATAAAAACAAAGTGTTTAAATCAAACTATTGCGTCAAAAGATTTGTATATATGATAAACATATCAAACTCTACATTGTATATTATATACATTATTAGTATCGCAGTGAAATTTATTCATAAAATTGATGATTACTCGTATGGCAGATAAAATTTTGTAGTTGAAAATATTTATTAAAAATAAAATCAATCATCCCGTTTGACAGTACTATTATGCTTATAGGATATTAAATATATTTCAGTTGTTTCGATTTATAATCATTTCTATATATTTCACTATTCCTATTATAATTTATTATTTTTTGTGCGAATCTTATTTATCCTAATCAATCTTGTTTTCATTATATTTCTACATTGGAAGTTGGAAATATATTTTGTCTTACAGGATGACAAGTAATGCAGTACAAATATTATTATTTTAATTCATATTTTTAATCTGGATAAAGTTATTAATCGAGCAGTAATCAGATAAGACGTACTTGTTTTTATTAATATTTTCTTCATAAGTCAACGGCAAGATATGCTTCTTCTAATAACAATAAAAATAATAAATTTCGGTAGAGTAAAGAGACTTTAAATATAATTAAATTTGCACGAATTAAAGATTATTTAATGATCTTTAATTAAAAATAAATTAAAATGCGGCAATTAAACATTCAAGTCATGAAATTAAATGCCATGAAACTAATCCTGCAATAAATTCAGAAAGAATACGCCTTAAGCTTTTTTATACAAGACATAACGCCAGAAATTATAAAAAAAGAGTGAGATAAAGATAATTAACAGATAGGATGCAATTAGAGACGATAGTCTAATAAAGCTTTGTAATTAAGAGATTTATTCCTACAAATATAAATGTATAATATTTCAGGGACTTGATGTTATCAACTTCTTGATTTTCAGCCATATATGTTTTCTTTTTATTGGATGTTAACAGGGTGTCCGCTCAGTGTGAATACATCTTCAAGATGTTAAATTTAAATTTCGATCATTTGGTATGTTTTTTTTAATAAAAAATATTACAAAAGTTTATTGTCGAAATAGGATACTATTTTTCATTAATTCAGTTAGGAATCGAACCCATGTGAACTGATTGTGTTGGTCAGGAGCACTTACCACTAAGCTACGTAGAATCTTTTTTCCCGAAGTCGTATATGATCCCTTTCGAAACTATATTCTATGTAGATCTAAATTTCCAGTTCTATAAGAATTTTCAATAGATTTAAATGAATTTGAGGGATTTTAGATGATTTATTTTAAATATTCTCGATCTTTCGTAGCTTAGTGATAAGAGCAGCTGACCGGCAATCAGTATACATGGATTCGATTCCTACGAGAGAAGATGAAAAAGTGGTTTCATTTCGTTAAGAATTATATTATTTATCACAAAAAAGACCAAATGTCGCGTAGAAAATCTTAATGAGTAATAAATTTAAGCTAAAATTCACACTTCGCATCAATTTTACGGGCATCTAAATCTAGAATATTTTTTAGATAGCTCATGACTGTGCGTCAGCAATATCTGGGCGCCAAGGAAACCGAAGAATTCTCGCGTTTTACGATCACAGCACTGCCGTTTGCCCGGTGCAAATTCACCTTTTTATAACCCACTCATACCCCCGATGCATTTCAGTGTAAATTGTACATATGAGGGCGAATGTGTGAGTTTACGCGAGAGAATAGGATCAGGGAGAAAACAAAGGGAGGGTCATAATGCGTTTACTCCAAAGAAATAAATTTAGCGCCCAAGAAAAGGGAGAGACCAGAATCCAGAATTTGTTTTCAAGATCGATTTCGTGACAAACCATGGTGCAGGACTTGTTAACTGCCAATAACCACCCCTCTCTGATTTTTATCATTTCTTTACCTTCAGGGAATGAAAGTGTACTCAACATCAGCTTTGACTTTTCATCTTTTTGACTTTGATTTTTTTAATCTTTCTTGATCTTCTTCCGATGTTTCATCTTTGAGTTCTGATGGATCGAATACAATAAAAGAGAATATTTTTTATATGTTATGCTTTTTGTAGCTAAAAACCTGCTGCCAGTTTTTTTTGTTTGAAATTTTTTTTATTAAAGTATTTAATATTTAAACTTTTGATTGGAAATGGCTATTAAATTTATTCAAATTACGCCAAAATATTAATTTCTAACCATTTTTTTAGAAGAAAGAAATGTTTTTTTCAACTTGTAACACTTCCAAAGTGAATATTTCAAGAATAAGTCGGTCCCGGGATGTCCTTGAAAGACTCTGATTCTTTGTGCAATTATTCATCGAACGATATCACGCATTTTAATTTAAAAATATGAATATTGTTATAATAAATAACAGTGAACGACCGCGCGTTTACTCCTCAACTTTCTATTTACGATTATAAATATTTGAACAATTTAAAAATGCAATATTAAACAAAGTTTTAGGCATTATGAGTTTTTAAAACTTTTGAAGCAATAATTCATAATTTTGAATTGAAAGCGCTTGAAAATTAAAAAAATATATTGACAGTTTTCCAATTCGGTATGTTCACTTAAACCAGCAGTAAACTTTACTTCGATGAGCGCTGAGGGAAAAACAATGGACCAAATGCATCGGATTCACTCCATGTTTGCACTATTTTGCTAATATGTACGTGAAAACTAATTTTGTCAATATAAGTGTATTTAAAAAATAGTTTTAATTTTCTAAGGACTATTTAAAGAAATAATAAAATGCTAATCATTATTATTCATTACGAAGATATTATAAAAATAAAGTTTCGTCCCATGCATTTTGCCGATTGCTTTCTCTCAGCACTCTGCGAAGTAAAGTTAGCTGGTAGTTAAAATGAAAATACCTAATTGAAACCACTCGACATAAGATAATTTTTAAATAGGTAAAATTTAAAACAGAGGAAAATATTTCGATGTAACTTAAAAGGATTAAAACTTGTATCATTCATAAGTAAAAGCATTTAAAATTGAATAATTTGCAAATTGAAAGTGTTTAAAATATTGGAAAATTTCTATCTCGAAATTGATGGATTTTAGATTAAAATATCGAAAAAATAAATTTAAAAACGTTAAAAGTGGATTATTTTCAGATTAGAATTTAAAAATTAAGTTCATTTAGAATCCAAAGAAATGAAAATTAAATTATTTCTAATTGAAAATATTGTAAGTGTAAGTGTGTTTTGTAAGTGTAAGTATAAGTTCATTAATTTGAAGTGGTTCGAATTTCACAATTTAAAACTAAATTGAATAAATAATTTTATACTGAAACCCTTAAATTTTTGATTATTTTATGTAAGTTTAAATCGTTTAACAATTGATAATTTTCAAATTGTTAATTATTTTTTAAATTATATTACTTCAATTTTAATTGAAATATTAAGATTTGTGAAAGCATAAAAGTTCAAAACTTAATTAACCAGGTATCAATTTTAGATAGTTCTAGTTTGATCTATTAAGTTTATCTTTAAGCTTGATGAATGGCACAAAAGAAAAAGAAATATTTTTAAATCTTTAATATTTTTTTAATGCTTATACCTCTATCGATTTCATGACGGAAATTTGAGAAGTGGATCACTTGGTTGCGAACAAATTATTGGAAATTTTTTAGTGGTTTATTCTCAATGCGAGCAGCTGCATAGAAAAGTATGCCAATCATGGAAAATAACGTGAAATTCAGTTCAGCTGAAATGTCTAGGGAGTTAGAGTTGCGTTTTCATGTTTATTTTTATATAATACTTGTTATATAAACATTCATTATTTGTATAAAATTATGATTTCGAGTTTTTTCGAACAAGAGAGAAAATAGAAGCATACAATTTCTAACTTCCTCACGTCTCGAACACTTCCTCTTGGAGAAAGTCACGTTTTCGTATACCTTCGGAAAACAGGGACTCTAGATAAGCGGAAAAGAAGTAACGAATCGTGCGTGATTTTACTCTTTCATGCACATATCAATCTAGCTTTGTTAACAAAAACTCTTTAAATTGCGAACTCTTTATGGAAAATTTAATTATCCAAAAAGAGTTAGGAATTGTTTTAAAAAAATGTTCCTCTTAAAAAATCCATTTTCTTTATATTATTTTTAAAATAAATATTTTTTATGATGTAACTTGGTTCTAAATAAACGGCACGTACGTTACTTCTCAGCCTACTAGCAGAATATAATTACGAAAGCAAACCATGTCCCAAGGCATGGTATCATCCTCGGTATATTACTTCAATTCTGCTCTCGTAACCTTTTGAAGGTGGGGCTGTCTAGTAGGGCATATAACCAGAGGTTAGAATTTAGAGGTTTAGCTATTTCCATAAATTTCATGGGTATCTTTATTTAACTAAAGAAACGTTTTTTTATTATACTGTATATTTTATGAGAACGCAAGCTTTCTCAATTGACTCACTTCCTACACTTACTTTTAGCCAACTAACTGCAATCGTCTGAAAAAATTTGATACTGACAAAAGGAAATTCAGACGCACTTTTTTGTTTAGATTAATAATTTTTATAAAGAAAGGTCGTGACCTCAAACTAAAATCATGAATCTCTTATGAGCCAATATTTGGCCAGTTTTGAAAAAATCATTTTGTAATTTGTAACACTTATTGCTAATAGATAACTCGCTTGCTGTTACATAATTCGATGAAAATTTTACCAGAGAATTGAATTGATAAAGTTTTTAACCCATACAATTTCAAAATACATTTTTTTAAATGCACAAAACAATTTCTTAATAATTTTTCTTGAAACAAAAAAAGTATAAATTCTTAGAAAATTAGAAATTTCACAATTTTGGTTTGGACTTTTGCAGTCATAACCTTTCTTTACAAAAATTATGGATATAAACAAAAAACAGAACTATCCTTGCAGGAGGTTTCATTGATCCTTTCGATTAGGTAGATTCTTTTTTTTTTGCATTTATGATTGGCCTTATGATCCACAATTAAATTATCCTATGACATTTTTGGGATCCAACTGGACTGGACTCCCACAGAACTCAAACCGAAATCGACGGTGAGGAGACTTTACGTCATACT
>JAWWLR010000149.1:23008734-23023316 GCA_035041075.1 Acraspis erinacei
GTCACCGTGTTTTTTTACGCTTTTCCTCCATTTCCTTTCATTTTAAAAATATTAACGAAAATCAAGACTGAGGGGTCTCGAAATATCAGTATTGGACATCAATGGTCTGCACAGCCATGGTATACACTATGCATGTCCATGTTCGAATACGAACCAATTATTTCTAAAGCCTCTATTAATCTATTGCGCTCCTAAAATAGGTCCCCACATCCCCTCTGGCCACAGCTTACCCTGGTGGCAGGAGTCTTATCAGGGATGCCTTAACTTCAAGAGGCATGCCTGCAGAGACTATTAATATTTCAATTGAATCGATCAGTAGATCATCACTGCGACAATACGAGGCGCCAATTAAGAGATGGTGGCAATTCTCTAAAAATCATAATATTAGCGTTTTCGGGGCATCAGTTTCGGACGTCCTTCAGTTTTTAACAGCTGAGAGCTATAGCTTTTATTCTAGAGCCTGAAATTGGAAATGATTCAAGGGTTAAGAGGTTTTGTCAAGGCATAGCCAGCTTAAAACCGCCTCTACCCAAATACACCTCAACTTGGGACCAAAAAATTTCCTTACATTTGTTGAGGAAATGGGTTCCCAATAACAATATTTCTATCAAAAAAATATCGCGAAAATTGATTGTTTTAGTTGTTCTGATAACGGGTCAAAGGATGCAAACATTATCCCTGATCGATTTAAGAGACGTGCGGAATCTAGAGGAGAAGATTGAAATTAAAATTAATGCAAAAATAAAAACATCAGAACATAATAGAAAACAGTCGGTACTTGTGTTACCCTTCTACAGTGAAGAATATATATGTTCTCCATCAGCCTTGATGACTTATATTCAGAGAAAGAAAAATTTTCGAGGAGGGACGCAGAACTTATTTATATCATTTAAAAGGCCTCATAAAGCAGTTGGCGTACAAACGTTAAGTCGATGGATAAAATCCATTTTACAGGTGAGCGGAGTAGATAGTCAACAGTTTTCTTCTTGCAGTACAAGACACGCATCTACTTCAGCGGCGAAACGTATAGGTGTAAGCATTGACACTATCAGATTGACCGCTGGATGGACTAAGCAGTCCTAAACATTCGAGTAGCTTTATAACTTGGATATTGTAGATGATCAGGCCACATTTGGTAACTCAATTTTTCAGTTTGGGGAATAATCTTGTTTTCAGTTATGATTCAGTAAAATGATGAAATATTTGCTTTCATTTTCTACTTCATATAGTTCTAGAATTTCTGAATAAAAGAGACAAACAATATGAGACGCAAAATATAATTCAACGATTAAACGAACTTACCTGTAAGTGAAGTTCTATCGGAATTGTATGTAGCAGCCTCGTCCGAAGAGATCAGTTCTACCCAGCCCTTAATTGTAAATTGAATGATCCCCTTTAAGTTACGACAATACTTTAAAGTAATGAGAGGTAAATAGGCATACGCATAATGGGCCGTGCAGGGAAGGGGGCACGTGAAATCCTTCTAAAGCTTTAAAACTGTGGCACGATCGGCAGGTAAAGTAGGTGACCAGTGACCTCTTCGGAAGAGGCTGCTACATACAATTCCGTTGAACTTGCAGATAAGTTCGTTTAATCGTTGCATTTTAACACAATTCGGAATCAGCAACCTCAGAAATATATCAAAACTGCCCCAACTGTGCGTTCCTACTGTTGATTTTGAAGATCAAAATTGTTCTATTTTCATTATTTTCACATCTACATTTCATTTTGGGGTCTTAGAGGTTTAATTTAAATTAATTTAATTCTCGAAGTAAGGAAAGAATATAACAAAAGTTTGAGTCAAAAAAAGTTCACTGTTTGCTCGGAAAGTGGACCTCAATCGGTAACTTGGTTCCTTTAACTTATAGATACAAAAAATATTTAAAAATAAGAGATGCGTTCTATTAATTTCAATTCCTAACCAGATAATTTTGTTAAAAGGATAAAGAGACAAAGTATCAAAATTAAAGTGCTTTTTTGCCTTACTGAAACCTTAAATAGGATTTTTTTCTTTTGGTGAAAAAAGTATTCCCTATTCTTTTAAGAACAGTTTAATAGCACTTGTTTAAAAACATTTCTAACATCTGATAATTAAGACTGTTCAAATAATTTTTTTATGTTATAAGGACGAGATTTTGACATAGAAGGAGGATAATTTTCGTATTAAATTAAAGAATTTTCTGAAATTTGGGTTTTAGCCAACTAACTAAT
The DNA here is from genome assembly GCA_035041075.1 of Acraspis erinacei. Lineage (NCBI taxonomy): Eukaryota > Metazoa > Arthropoda > Insecta > Hymenoptera > Cynipidae > Acraspis > Acraspis erinacei. The sequence goes on from JAWWLR010000149.1 coordinate 23,010,946, forward strand.
GATAATAATATATTCTATAAAGTTTTGAGGAACGAGATACACTAAAATATTTTTGCAATTTATGTGTCTAATGGAAAATGCATTTATCACTTAAATGCAATAAAGTGTGTGTCTGTTTACACGGGAGTTATTCTTCTGGTTATCAGGAGAAATGGAACGTTATAGTAAGAAGTGCGAGTAATATTGCAATATTTATGTTTAGATATAATATTTGTCAATAGTTTAAGGGGGGGTTCATGGGTACAGCCTTTGCAGTTGAGTTGAAATATATTAATTTAAAGAAAATTGGCCAAAGAAACTTTCCTTAGTGTCTTTAATTTAATTTCTCAATGGATGTATGTCATATAATATAAACATAAATTGGTGAGAAATATTTTTATATAAGGCAAGAATCAGCCTACTGATACATGATCGTAAATTAAAAAATTCTTATTTCAAAATCTTTAAATTTGTATTTTAACGCCAAAAGTTCTTTCCCGTAGATCCAATGAAATTTTTCCCAAGTCTGAACCCAATTGATTTTTGTAATGGGATACTTTGGAAATAATTACCCATATATAAATAAATTAAATAGAAAATGAGGAGTGATTTCTATTCTCTTCCATTTTAAAGACCATTTTAAACGAGTACATTATCGATCATAATAAGTGTTACCATAAATAGTGCATCTACTTAAAGTAACTCATGGCATAAATGGAAAATTATGGTCAGCCTTTTATGTTTTTGAGTATTCTGAAACGTAAGAAAATAATGATGTTTGATCTGTGTTCTCACACCAAAATTTCGTTCCCGTAGACTACTATCCAATAAGATTTTTCCCAAGCTTAAGCACAATGGAACTCAATCGATTTTAATCAAAATTGATATTAATATGTCTTAACATAAATGCCGAATCGACATATAATGAACTCACAGTAGAAATGGAAAATGATTGTCAGCCTGCTAGTCTTTTTGAGTATTCTGAAACGTAAGAAGAAAAAGATGTATGATCGATAATAACATGCCTTACAATAATTGTAGTTTCTACTTAAAATACCTTCAGAGTAGAAATAAAACATTGTTTTTGAGAATAAGGCATTTGATCTATCTTGAATATGAAAAATAATGATTGAATCTTGTAGATTACTTTAAACTGATTTTCCTCTGTAAGAGAGAAATCAGGATGCGTTTAATTTTTTTTCAAATTTAAGTGTCAAGAGTGGCAAAAAAACTTGCCGGAATAAGAGGTTTTACGATTGATGTAGTGTCTTGTATGTTATACGGGCAATTCTTACCAGTGATTGGTTATTCAGTATTTTTGAAAAAAGTGCGTGTCACATTCGAATTTTTTTATATTAATACTTATGTTCAATATTTATTGACATTTAAAAATGTATAACGTTTGAAATTCATAGCGAAAAAGGTTATTCCTCAGCAGATTCGTAAAACCTTAACCACTTGATATCGTCAATCATTTTCCATCTTTTCCGAAAGCTTGAGTGAAAATGTCTATCCATACCATCAGAAAATACAAATAACCAATTTTTTTTAAATGCATGCACATTCTCTATAAGATATAATATTGATATAATTCTTCTGGACATAACTGCACTTTCTACTGCAAATTAACTCACAGTAGAAATGTAACACAGTGATCAGACATTTTATTTAGCTATTTTCTACCTTCCTCCTGTCCCTACGCCCGAAAGTATTGTAGCCCAAAATTCTCCCAAAATATGGAAAACAGGATGATTTTTCACGAAAATAGAGAAATGAATTCTTTTAAATAAAACTAATATAAATACAATATTAAATTCAATATGGAATACTTTTAATTCCCATGATTTCAAGTTGAAATAAATTGAATTTTCAACCAAAAAAATTCTACAAAAAGAGATTGCATTAAAAACAAAACAGCTGAACTTTCAAACAAAACTAAAAAGGAATTTTTAACCAATTTGTTGAGATTTTTCCAAATATTTAAATGTACGAGGCAAAAAGACAAATTTTTTAAAATCCAGTTAAATTTTTGAACAAAAAGGACAACTTTTCTATCATAAAAGATGAATTTTCAATATACAAAGATAACGGTCGATGTAACTAAACGGTCGAATTTTCAAGCAGAACAGATTGAAATTCAACCAAAAACAGTTGAATTTTCCAACCACACAGATGAATGATTTGGAAGATAGCTAACATAAAAACAATCATTAATTTACTACCAGAAAAGAAAACTTTTCTATCATAAAATATGAAATTTCTGTGAAAAGACAAATTTGTAACCAGCTAAATTTAATTTAACAAATTTTAACAAAATATTTGAATCCTCCAAAAAAATGCAGCTATTAGAGATTCCAAAAAAAATTGAATTTTTAGATAATAAGAGGTAATTATTATTAAATAAATAAATAAAATAAGAAATACACATCCACTTTTAACAAAATTGTTGCAAATTGAAGCTAAAAAGACGAATTATTTACAAAAAAATAGTTGTATTCTCAACCCGAAAATAGTATTTTTCAACAAAAAAGTTCATCTTCTACTAAATACTAGAAATTTTATAATAAAAGTTTAATTTTCACCAAAAAATGTTCAACCCGAAAATATTAATTTTCAACTAAAATGATGAATCTTTACAAAAGCAAAATGCATTTTTCAAAAAGCAGTTAATCTTGACACCAAGTAGTTTATTTTTCAATTAGAAAAGATAAATTACTAACAAAATATGTAATAAATCTCTAAAAATTTTGAAAAAGTAGACTAATTTTCTAACGTTTCAATTTTCAACTTTGAATGATTTAATCTTTTTTGTGGGATTTCTACATAGGAATTTAACATATTAAGTTTTTTAATTTTTATCACTATTATTCGTTCTTTTTGAAACTATGGATGTGGATTCAAGTAGTAAATAACTGAGATTGGGTGTGTTAAAGAAACTATCTTTATTTAGTGCAAAATTGCATGGTCTTTTTCCTAAAAAAAAATATTCTTCATTAATGACAACGTATCTTTGGAGTTCAAAAACAAAAGTAACAAAAAGAAATTGATTAATAAACGGAAAATTAGACCAAACAACTCTTCATATTAATCTCTATAATGTTGTTATTTTCAGATCTGTATAGATTTTAGCACATAAAATGATTCATAACAAAGGGGATTCGATTTCGATCTTTACAGAATTTTTAAAAGAGATGTTTTTTTAACGTTGCTTAAAGGGTGTATTAAAATTCGAAATGGTTGGAAATGTCTGAATTTTTATATTATTACTTTTCCTGATTGCAAAATGTAGTAATCTGAATAGATTGGTTCGGTATCAATGACAAATGTTATTAATTTATTTTGCATTTATAATATAAATTAGATCCAATAATCTTGGGAAATTTTTGCAGGTCTTGACCGATGCTCCATTGAGCATTGTTCCATGGCGAGATGTTCCACATCGTCATTGGCTCTGACTCCACCTCCAATGCCATGGGAAGCCAGACACATGATTGGTGGAGACATAATGATCTCGTGAGGAAGGGATGCTGCCACGCAAACCGAGGATTCAGATTCCCCGGAGCACAGCAGTTAGTATTGCGTGGTGGCAAAAAGAACAGTTTATATTCAGTATGCACATGGAACAGTACGGAACATTTTTTCGCTACTATTGGAATTTACGAATCGACCAGAAGAGCGATGCCGACGTCTGGAGTATATCTGGTTCCAAAATTGGACTGATCGTCTTCAAGATGTGGATTCTGTGTGAATAGTGCTTGAGACTTTGGACCCAAGGGAACAATTTACATCTGAAGTGGCTCACAATGCATGAGAAATCATGAAATATTGAAAAGTTAGACAAATTCGAATACTCGCTGACGTCAAATTCGAGGCAATAATGAAGATAATGATTGAAGAGTAATATTTCTTTAATAATTTTACAAGTTTCGTTATAGTTTAGGAATCTGGTAGTTTTTTACTGTTTTAACCAGGTAGATCGTCTTTTTTTAATCAAATCGTTTATTTAGTTGTGCTGATTCAAATTTAACATTTTCCAGAACTTACTGTTACGCGCCCTGTAAATATTTTTGAAAAAAGTTCCCAAAATCGTGTTTACGTAGATTGAACCTTCCCACTGCATTTTTAATAAGGTGTCTAATAACAAAATCAAACTAAACAAAATTCTATAAAAATTAGAAAAAGAAACTTTAATCTGCAATAGTTTCCGAGTTATGATCTTTCAGAGCAACCGGATTTTTTTTAAGTGGCTGAAAAATTAAGTTCTCAAGTTTGCATCTGTACTTCGGAACATGTTAATTTTAGGAAAATAATTTGTTTCACAATTGTTCTAATAATAATGATCACACTGTTTTGTGCGCATTTGCTAAAACCTCCCGCAGACGAACTGTGGTTGACAGATAATGAAACGAATACTGTAAATAAATCATTTGAACATTATTTAAACTTTACTAATAACATTGAATAAATAAAATATAATGATTTTATTACAATAAATAACAAAAAGTGGTTAATTTATTATTTTTCTTAATACAAGCGTACCTGTAAAGTGGAAAAAAATGTCTACTAATTCATTTATTATCAGTATCAACATTAAATGTTGCAAAAATGTTGCAAAAAATGTTGCAAAAATGTCTGCATTAAAAACTGCAAGAAATATAGAAGCTATTCGTCTCAGACGAATAGTTTCTACATTTGTTGCAGTGTTAACATAAAATAATAAAATATTGATAAACTTATCCCATTTTATTACGTATAATAAAAACTTTTTTCATAATTGATGAATAAACAATGTAAAATCGGTTAATATTGATCATTTTCCCTTCATTCAGTGTTGGCAACAGATATTCTGGATGGAAGTTTCACAAACGAAATACATAAAATGTTCATGTGTTTAATTTACTTTTTAATTTTTCACCCATAATAAGAACAGTGCAGTTATAAAGAATTATCGATTCATATATGCTAACAAAATACTTAAATACAGTCGCAACTCGCAATTACTTTTTCAGTGCAGACAGATTCTTCATAGTAAAAAGGGTTCCATATCTCGTAACCTATGACAATAAAAATAATTTTTTTAGATTTTAGCAAAATTTCTTGCTTTATAATTTTCCCTTTACTTTAATTAAGTCCATATATCCCGAAATGAGCTATTAAAAAAAAACATTCGAGTAGTTAATCCTGACAAATGGGTAAAAAATTGCCAACTTTGGGGCCATTCATGGGGCCAAATGACTGCTTTCTTCTTTACAATTATTGCAAATTGAGTATACTTTAATTAGTATTCAAAATATTTTTTCTTGAAGTAACGGGTTTCCAAAGTACTGATGCAAATTTCAGAATTTGACTTTTCAGCCACTTTAAACAAAAATTTGGTTACTTTGAAGGAACATTACTCGGAGACCATTGAAGAAATAAGGTTCGTTTTTTTATGATCGAAATTTTTTCTAGTTTAATTTTAATGTTCGATATTTTTATTTAAACGAAATGGAAAAGTTCAATATAAGAAAAAATTAATTGTGAAACTTTTTGAAAAATATTTCCACGACCCGTATTTAACAGTGTTTAACACTTTACTAGTGAAAAGCATACCGTTAAAGTTACCATTACATTTAAAGTTTACATAAAATAATAAATTTACATTAAACATTGTCAAACTTAACAATTATATGTTAATTAATATTATTAAATAAAGAATTTTACTTTATCCATCTGTAAGCAGTTTCTTTTTACGCTATTATTAATTATAAACAAAAAATTTGTATAGAATTTCTTTTTGTTTTCATAAAACTAGTTTTTTTTAATTCCATCACTGAAACGAAATATTTTAACAATAATAATGGAGCCTACTATATTGAATAATAATCGAAACAGTGCGTCTGGCGTAAATTAGGTTTTTAGTAATGTTCTTACTGTCCTTACTTTTACCAAGGGCAGAATCTCTTAACGACGAAATATGTCGTTTTTAGAGGAAATTAGGCGACACATATATTTCCAATTTAAGTAAAAATGTTGATGAAGTTCTAAAATAGATGTCAAAATTTAAATATCTGTAACTTCGAGAGAAAATTTTTGTCTCAATTTGCAATATATAAATAAACATGTGGCCTAATTTCAATTTATTGGTCAAAAGATCAAATTTATTCTTATGTTTATAAACCACTTTTTAAATAATTAAATTCATTATTTTATGGATTAAAACATTTCGATGGACATTCAGCTACTGTTTAAGTATTGGAAACATATATTTTTTAATTTTAATAAGAAAATTAAAACAATATTGGATAAACAATAAAAATAATGAAAAGTTTTGATACTACACGCCAAGTTTCATTTTTTTCATTTTTGGCCAAATTTGCATCACTAAGATCACAATCACAATTGCATCACAATGCGATCTACCTAGTTAAAATAGCAAAAAGGCCTTTTTTCGCACGAGATACCTGGATCACTGGATACGATATTTATAAAATTTTGAAAAGAGTTACTTTTTCCAAATTAGGATTATTTAAAGAGAATCAAAAATTTTTTCAAATATATACAATGAAAACGCCGAAAATAGACCGCTTAAGACCCTGCCTTACCCTGAAACAGGCCTTGATTCAACAAGTGTTCGTTTCTTCTTCCGAAAGGATGTTCAGAACTTCATAAAACTTCTTAATAATTATGAAAAATCTACTCTATGTAGTGATTATGCCAAATTATGGAGAATGTGTGTTTTAATTAATACTTCTCACTAAAACAGTAATGTTTACAAGTAGAATTAAAAAGTTGTGCTTCAGCAATTAATGAGCAATGAAGTAAAAAAGCCTAAAATCAATTTTCGAACTTCGAGTATTTGTAACCCTAAACAGTTTACTTCCTTTAAATTTATTCCTACTTTGTATTTTTAGTTTACAAATTCTTATTTCATATCTGAATAAAATAACTTGTATTCAAAATTATAGTTGCCCATTTAAAGTACCCAAAAACCCTTTTTGTAAGGCAAAGCTTCGTAAGATTGTGAAAATGAAAATTTCATGATTCATTATTATCAATTTTACAGGCATATGAACATAAAATTATCGCCTTTTCTCTGAAAACTGCTTGTACTCAATTGTTGATCCAAATAATGTAAAGAAATGTTATTTAAAATCGATTTCACTGCCCATTGACGATGAAGAGCCTCGCATCAGTAACTTTGAATAACAATAAGAGAAATAATACTATTTGTAAAATATATATTAAAACGCATAGGACTTCAATCATCAATTGTGGCACTCACATCTGATATCGACTTTTTAGTAAAATTGAAGGAAATGGAGAAAGGAGCATTTTTCCGTTGGAAAGAAACCAAAGAAAAAAAGTTAAGGTATACAAACCCGAATGTTATTATTGTTTAACAGTTACAGAATCAAAATGACAAAGAAATCAAATACATTAGCTGAATGAAGAGAAAAGCGAAGAGTTTATGTATACAAATAAAGAACTAAGAGAATTTGGATTTTTCCAGAAATATTAGAATATTAACCTGTTTATGATGAAACACACCGACAATGAAGAACAAAGAAATTCAAGCAGGAATTGTAAGGGACCCTACTTAAATTACGTAACAGCTCAAGGGGTGGGGGGGTTGAAGAGCTTTGTTACTATTTCTTACGGTATGAAAGGGGCGGGTGTTCCGTTATGCACGTTTTTTTGATTCGCAAATGAAAAAAATACCACGCAGTAATTTTACAGAATTTTAATCTTAATTTACCTTCATGCACCAAAGGCACCTAGTCGGTGAAAAACGAAGCCAGCCAAAAATATATTTCCCTTGAAGGTAGAGAATGTTATTGGTAAAGGAAAAGTGAGGGATTTATAGAAAAAATATTGCCAATTTTAATTTTACATAGTTTTATTCTGTTTATAAAAGATTCTCGATAGGAAATGCTATGAGTCTGAGATTCTCAAATTTGAATACTAATGGTCAGAGAAAATAAAAAATTGGTCAAGGAAAAATTAGGGAATTTTTTTAATAAATTTTTTCGGTGACCATGATATAATATTCTTGTTAGTAATTTATTCGCCTTGACAATTTGTTTATAAGTCCTCCTTCTTGGTTGAAAATTCAACTATTTTCGTAGAAAACTTAACTCTTTTTAAAACTCACATTTTGATGTTGAAAAGTCAAATTGAAATCTTTTTCAACAGAAATTAAATCTTTCTTGGATGGAAGTGCAACGGTTTGTTTGTAAATTTTGGTTGAACCACTTTGGTAAAGAATAATTATTTTCTTGCAGACTCATATTTATAGTAGAAAATTCCTCTCTTTGGATGAAAGTTTAACTGTTTTGTTGAAAAGTGATATTTTTTAATTAAAAGTTTAACTGCGTGAATAAAATTTTAACTCCATTTGAAAAAATGGTCTTTTAATGAAGTTATTTCTTTGGTTAAAAATGTAATTAATTTGTTGAAAATTAATTTTTTTCTTGAAAATTTAAATTACCTAGTTTAAAATTCAAGTTTGTTACATAAGAATCTTCTATTGGCTTAAAGGTTCAATAATTTAGGTGAACTTTTTTATATCATGACTATAAAACCTTCATTTGTTGAAAATCCGCCTTTTGGATTTTAAAATTCGTTTCTTTTAAATAAAATTTTATCATTTTTGATTGAAGTAACAACTATTAAATTTTTACGTTGAAAAATACATCCTTTTAGGTTGAATAATCAATTATTATGTTAAAAATTTATTTATTTTGTTGAAAATCCAAGTATTTTGTTTGAAAAAATCATCCTTTTTTATTTAAAATTTGACTGTCTTGTTGAAAATTCGTCATTTTGGGTTGAAAATTAAACTATTATCGTAAAAAACTTACTTTTTATTTAAAACTCATATTTTGTCTCTTTAACTTAAAGTTTATCTATTTTTGTAGAAATTCCATCTTTTTTAGATAAAGATGCAGCTGTTTGGTTTAAAATTCAAAATTTTTGTTTAAAAATCCTCTTTTATGATGGAAAAGTAATTTTTTAGGGTAAAATAAACAAATTTTATAATTTGTAATTTGGATCTGAAATATTGTTTAATTCCGTTTATAAAAGGTTCTATCTTAAAAATATAAAAATTTTAAAATGCTAGTATTTGAATGGTAATATAATCAGGGAAAATGAAAACTTGGTCAAGGAAATATCAGGGAATTTTGAAAATGAAGTTTTCACCCTGCAAAGCACCTTGAATAAATAAATTTCCCATTAGTCCGTGACGTACTTTGAATACGGTCCCTAAAACGCAGCACAAATTAATTGTACGTAGATCTGTAATTAATCCTAATTGCTGTAAATAGGGATGTCAGGTAACTCTTAAAGTTTTGAGAAACTAAAAAAGAGACTAAAATATTAGAAAATATAAAGCAAAAATGTTACATGAACTAAATTATAAAAATCTATCTTATTGTATAGTTAAACAATTACGCAAGAATTGTAAGCAAATCTCTGAGTTTGCAAAACTTTGGGATTTATTTATTAAATCTCTATTTCGCTCGATTATGTCAGTGTAATCATTTAGCGAAATAAAAATTACGTCGAAAATAAAATAATTCTACAATGGAGATCAAAAGAAATCGATGAGTTTAAACCTGCTAATTTAACGTAAATACTTAGTATATTTATACCTTTACAACTATTGTCGAATGGCGTCTAAAAGTTTATGAGAATTTCCGGAAACGTCTTATTTTCCACCAGTACGTTAAACGTTAGGTACTAATTCGGCATGTACCGTCTAACGTTAATTAATATGCAACTTGTAAGTTCACTAACGTAATGTAATTATGGATAATTAAAGTAATTCATTCGTAAAGAGCGACTTCATTTACCTATATATTTCCTATCCTAACAATCAACAAAAATATTCATGTTAAGATTTTGAAAAAACAATTTGAGTCCTATTACAAATTAATTCATTTAACATTTTTCGATTTGAAATATTCAAATTGATTGTAATATTCAATTAATAAAAGTCATTTTGCATTTAGTTTTTCGTTAAAGATAGAATATTTTCCAATTGGACAGGCAAGCCGGGCTCGAGTCACAGAATTATTTGCCACTTTAATATGCTGTTTTCAAAGGGAATAAAACGATAAGTATTTAATGATATGTCGAAAAATTGGTGTGAACTAATTTATGAGTACTAGAATTTTATAAATGGAAAATATGGAATATAAAAAAATGGTAAATGTTTTTTTTAAAGATATTCATCTTTTCCGTTCTAATTCAGATAAAATTTCTCCTTTTATTTCGACATCTATGGGGAAATTAAAAAAAGTACAAAATTGACAAAATGACAGCTGTATTTCTGAAAATATATAAAGTATATGTATTGAAAACCCCTACCTTTGTTGTTTTTATTTTTTTGTCGATGGAAGAAATTGTTCCTCTAAAAAAGTTCTAGAAAAATGTATCTTCAAACTTTCTTCTATCATACGATGAAATTGTATTGTTTAGAAACAGATACATATTTACACATATTATTGTAAAATAGTCGAAAATTATGAAAGGTAGAAAAAAACATGAGAAAACATTTTTCCAGAAAATTGTTAGAAAAATCATTTTGTTTGATTGACTCTTGCCGTATTTTGTGTCGCTTTGCAAAAAATGTGACTTTAATTTTTTTCAGACAAAAAATTACTCTTCTTTCCAAGGCTCAAGGAGAAAACAACAAAGGTGTTTCTGAGTAACCTGACTTTCAATATTTTCGGAAAAAGAGCTGCCATTTTTTCAATATTTGACTTTTTTAAATCTCTTAAAAAATTTCAAAAGAAAAATTTCATCAGAAAACAAGACAAATGTATGTAAGAGAATAAAAAACATTACATTTTGAACAAAACTGTTGATTATTTTTTGGTAACCGGTTTTTTGAATTAAAAAACTTCAAATACTCATAAATCAACTAAAGAAAATTTTTCAGTAAATCTGTAAGATGCTTATCCCCTTTAAAAAAATAATATATTTAAGTGGAAAATGATTCTATGACTTAATTATTTACCTTTAATTGTATAATTCACAATTGGTAGTTTTTGGAATTAAAACTTTTTAATTAACATGAAAAATAGTATAATTTTACAACAGAAAAGTTAAAAAAACGTACAATTATTTTCAAAAGAAGGCCTAAAAGATTTCAAAAATCAAAATAATTAAAATAATACTGGATAGAATCTTTAAAATTCCTTACAGGTTAAGAAAAAAAGGGAATTGTTTTTTTTTTTTTGAAAAAATAGTTTGAAATGAAAATATACACAATTTGAAGACAATTTAATTTTTAAATCCTTAACAATGGTAAAATTTAACTTTAAAAAACTTCATAGACGTTTAATATTTTAAATATATTAAACTTTATAATTGAAAGATGGAGTAGTTTCAAAGTCGAAACATTAAAAATTAAAGAATTTTGAATTCAAAGCAGGTATAATTTTACAACACCAAAATTAAGATTTAAATATCAAATTTGAAGCTTTTGGTGATACAAAATTTAAAATCCAAGGCATGTCATAATTTAGGTCATGACATGACATCCATTAAACTACAGTTAAAACGAGTCAAATCATTGTTTTCGAAATTTAGTAGTTTTAACTTAGAAAGAATCAAAATCTTACAATGAAAAGTTTAAATCTAAAAACTCAACTTTAATTTGCGGCACTTGAAATTAAAAAATCACGAAATAAAAGATTAAAATAAAAAACAAATAATTTCACTTTTTTCAATCAAATTGGAGAAATTAAAACATAAATGTATTAAATTAAAGCCTTAAGAAAAGACACTCTTTAATTATTTTTAATTCAAAAATGTACCAAATTAAACATTTCAAACTAATTGTCATCCAGATTTAAAGAAAAAATTATTTCAGTCCTTAAAATAAAAGCAATTTCGTTTTTTCATTTTTATTATTAACACTAATAACTAAACTAATAACACTAAAATATAACATAAAATTGTTTAAAGTCATAGATTTATTTTCTGCAATTAAATTCGCTTTGTTTAAAATAACATTTCCAGTGCAAAACGCTTAAACTTATTGATCGAATATTATTTTTATCGTTTGAATTTTAATGATTTTTTTTACTAAAAACAGCAATTTTAAATTTAAAAAAACACTAGCATAAAAACACAAAATTAAAAAAAGAATTTTCCGTTAATTTATCTGGAAAAATTTTTATGACAGAATTTTATGTAACGCTGACCGTAGACAGTTCGAATAAAAAATTATTGAAGATTTTTCATTTTCTTTTAAACCTATAATATTCTTTAATGAAATTTACAGATTTTTCATGAAAAAAGTTAACATGACCTAATATTGTTCTAAAATTGCAAAACTTTTTTCAAATCGATACCAGTTTCCAGTAATAAAAAAGGTTTAATTGATAAAAGAAAAAAAT
>JAWWLR010000149.1:23027918-23038172 GCA_035041075.1 Acraspis erinacei
AAATTTCTGAATTCATTAAATTCCTTGAATTTTGCCAATTTCGCGTATTATACAAATTACGTGTATTATACGAATTCCTTGAATTCTATGAATGACTTGAATTATTTTAATTAATCAAAATCTTCAAATTTCTTGGTTTCTTGATTCCTTAAAATCCCTTAATTGCTTGAATTCTTTTCATTCCTTGTATTTTCTGCATCTATCTGAATTTCATGCATTATTTTGAAGGCTTCGAATGCCAGGAATCCCAAGAATTCGAAGAATTTTAAAGACTTCAAAATAATGCAAGGAACCCAGTGAAATTCACAGAATTTAGATGAATGATGAGAATTATAAAAATTCAATAAATTCAGGTAATTCAGAATAATTAATGCAAGTCAGGGAATTTAAATAAATTCAAAGAAGTGAAGGAATTTAGAAGAATTCAAAGAATTTAGAAAAACTCAAAGAATTTAGAAAAATTCAAAGGATATCAATTTGCATTCAAGGGGATTCAAACGATTTCAAAATAATATACTAAACCTGATAGTATTAATTACTATACCTGTATAATAATTCCATTTACGCTGTAACTATAACCCTACCGATACTGTACTCACAATGTTGCATTTTTAAAATACAAAATAATTCGCATGGATAAACAATTCTAAAGGATTTCTTAAAATTGTAGCTGATATCACATCCTCACTTGAAAAGATTCGCAGTTAGACTACTTAATGACTTGGACGATAATGCAATGTCGACTCTCACTAATTGTAATTAATTAATTATTGTAGTTACAGTATAACGCGTCATCCCTCGAGGCGACAGTAGCATTCAAACTTTATAGACTCTATTACGAAATAAATGTATTTTATACATTCACTCACACTTTCATGTTGATTTTCTCACACACGGTAAAAAGACTTTATTTTGATCGCGCTTACTTTATGATACACGTTGGAGAAGGATATTTCTCACGAAAGCTTCAATCGAAAGAATTCATAAAGCTTTAGCGAAAAGACTTTTCAAGTCCAAAATAATACTGACTGCGTGAAGAAGAAAAGGCTTTTGTCACAAATTTAAACAACATATCGCGACTCGAGTACTAACAAATTTGTGCAAAAGAAAATTCTCTTTCAGATAATTTTAATTGAGGCATATCATTTTAAATAAAAAATAAATGACATCATAGAATGTTAGTTTCATTTTGTAATATTCTATACGTGTTTGTGTAAAAAGTGATCCTTAAAAAATATTTATATTTTATGTCATGTAATACTTTATCATGTTCTGTAATAACGTTTTGTGAACAAGTCATGTATCGATACTTCACTATTGAAAGATTTTCGCTAGAGCTTTGAACCACTAGATATGTGTTGCAATAAATCTTCTTACATTTTTAAACATTGTCGGGATAAAGACAACTAGAAATCATTATTATACAATTTTCTATTCGGGAATGTACCTCGAATACTTTAGTTTCACATCCTTGCTTCAATCAAGCAGTTGAATCCTAATAAAAAATTTTAAAACAGTTAGATATTTTAAAATACTACCCTCAAGGCATATTTAAACCCACTCTAATCGACTATACTACAAATGGTTGTTCTCGACAATATTTGCAATGGATGGATCATATATTAATGCATATTGAGTCTTAAGAGTAGATTACATAAATGTAATTTGCAAAATAAATTGCTATTGCAGGAATAAAAGGGCATCCGCAAGCCTAGATACGCAAACAAAAAGTACACACAACGTTTATCAACATGAAATCGCCCCTAAATCACAGTATTGATTGAAAGTTCAGTTTAAGTTTCTCCTGTGAACGTGATTCAAGTCTTTTTTTTACAACGTATCTGTTCTGTAGCTTCGAAACAGAATGCAATTTACGAAATGCAATTAGGCTGAAACTCACTCGATACGCTTCTTGGTTGGAAAGGAAGATTGAAAGGTTCCCTTCTAGGTCCATTCTTATAACAGTTAAAATTAACTATAAACCACAGTAGATCACCTGGCGATAAAAAAGAGGGAAATGGCGGCATACACAGCTAGACTCAGACTGATCACTTTGGAGGAACTACAATGAAGGTCGTCCCTAGGGTAGAATGTTGCCGGAGGATGCTCATCTCCTGCTTTACACCATTCTCCCTGAGCTTTCAATTCATCCTGAAAGACAATTTTTATTAACGTAAAGCCTTTTTTATTATACTTGAGAGGTACTTTGATTTTTGTAAAAAAACGTTATTTTTAGTACCTAAACGAATCAAAATATTTTAAATCCTGACAGATCTTTGAATTTAAGTTAAATTTTGATGAGTTTATCAGCAGGTACTCTAATCAAATTCTGAAAAAATTCCCTAACAATTCCAGATTTTTTCCAGGTATAATTTTTGGAAAATTTATTATAAATAATGTTTTTTTATATTTTAGGAATTTAATTGCCATTACAAGGTATTCTTAAATTTTTAACACGATAGATCAATTAAATAATACTAAACACATAATTAATCATTTCGTAAATTTGTTTCCAATGTCTATAAATTTAAATAATAATTCAAACCAATTTTTTTGTACCTACTTATACTTAAAATTCAATGCTTCAAGTATAAATTTGGATTTTGAAACAGATTAATCAATTTTTAACCAAAAAATTGAGTTTTCCGCCGAAAAATTAATTTTCTACCAAAAAAGAAGATTTTTCAAAAAACTACATTGATTCTTAAGCAAACAGTTGGATTTTCAATATAAAAAGATAAATTTTTAACCAAACAGTTGAATATTCAACCAAACTAATGAATTTTTAACTCAAATCATGAATTTTTTCTGGAATAGATGAATTTTAATTTAAAAAATTAATTTTTGGGAAAAAGAGTTCAATTTTGAACCAAGTGGATTTAGCTTCAACCAAAAAGATTAATTCTCTACCTTAATGACGATTTTTCAACAAAATACATGCATTTTCAACGAAATATTTTCATTATCAAATACAAAAGGGGCAAATTTTCAACCAAATAGTTCAATTTTAAAGTAAAAAAGATCAAATATCAACCAAAAATGGAATAGAAGATTCACTTTTACCAAAGAGGACAAATTTTTAAATAAAATTATGCATCTTGAACTGAAATAGTTCTATTTGAAACGAAAAACATGAATTTTTAACCAAAATGATTAGTCTTCAACTAGAATCATTAAATTCCCAACAAAAATATTAATTTTCAGCTCAAAGGATTAAGTTATACCAAAAAAGTCAAAATTTCAACTTTCAGTTTAAAAAATTCATTTTCAACAAAATAGCTCATTTTTCAAACAAGGAGATAAATTTTCAAATAAAATGATGAATGTTTATTATTTAAAAATTCATTTTTTACAAAAGAGTAACTCTCAATCAAGTAATTAAATCTTCATTCAAAAAGGATGAGTCTGGAACAAAAAATGTATTGTTTGATATTTCAACCAAACAGGATACAAATTTTTTATAAAAAAATAATACAATTCAACCAAAAGGAACGGATTTTCGACGAAATGCATGAATTTTCTACCTGATACTTGAATTGTCAACTAAAATTAATAAATTTTTAGCCAAATACAAAGATTTTCAGTTTAAAAAATTGGTTTCAAACCAAAAAAAAAACCAATTTTCAACAAAATAGTTCAATACATTAATGTAAAGGATTTTTTACAAATGAAGAATTATTCTTATTCAACTTAATATTTCAATTTAAACCAAATTAGACACAATTGAATTGAATTTTTATTAATTCTTTTGAATTCACTTGATTCATCTGAATTCAATCGAATTCTTTAGGATTTTCTCACACTCTGAAGACTCTGAATTCTCTGTAATTCTTCGAAATTGACAATAAAATAAATATCATCAATTCACGGTTATTCTAATGTATTAAATTTACTTTTTGAAATTATTTGTATTTTTTAATTTAACTTGAATTTAGATTATTCTATCTCCGTTAAAATTACTCGAATTCTACTCAATTCGATTAATTTAAACCAAGTTCACTCGAATTCTACTATATTCACATAGATTCTTTTCAATTCTTTTCATTTCCTTTGAATTTTCGTAAAATTAATTAAATTTTTATTAGTTATTTGGAGTCCCACGAATTATTTTTGAATTTTTTTACTTCAATTGAATTTATTTGAATTCATTAGAATAATTTAAATTCACTTGACTCTTCTCAGTTTCATTCAATGTTTTATTTTTTTTGAAACTTTGTATTCTTTTGAAATAATCACAATTCTTCTAAATTTATGTTAATTTATTAAATGCAATTCTTCTGATTTGAACTCAATTCAAGTATTCTTAAATCTCTTTTATTGCACAGTATTAAATTTAGTTTTTGTAAATTCTTCGCGTTCTTTTGAATTCAATTGCATTTTTGTAATTCTTTACATTATTGAGAAGTAACTTTAATTCTTTTGAATTTCCTTTAATTTTTCTGCATTAGCTTCAATTCTAACGAATTGAATTGATTTATTTTAACTTTCTGAATTCACTTGCATTTATTTAAATTCAATAAGTTTTTTTAAACTCACTTTAATTTTTTTTACTCTTTGCTTGCTTTTGAATTCGCTTAAAGTCTTTAAGTTTTTTAAAATTCTTCTAAATTAGCTTCGATACCACTAAATTCAATGTTATATTTTCTTAATTCTTTGGATTATTTTGAATGTATACTTAAACATCCAGCAATCATTCCAAATTGTTTTAAATTCGCTTTCAATAGACTGAATAAAATTTACTGTTTGTAAATTTGTTGAATTCTTTCTAATAAACTTGCATTTTTTCAATTTTTAGAAGCAACTTTTCAATTTCCTTGAATTATTCTGTATTAGCTTCAATTATACTGAATTGAACTGATTTTTTTTACATTTCGAATTTACTTGAATTTTTTCAATTGAGTGAATTTTGTATAACTGAAATTCATTTTTTTTAAACTCTTTGGTTTCTTTAAAATTCACTTAAATTCTTTTGAACTTCTTTGACTTTTTCTGAATTAGCTTCGATATAACTAAATTCCATGTATTATTTTTTTAATTCTTTGCATTTTTTACTAAATTCCTTGGATAATCACGAATTATTTGGAATTGCCTGAAATTCTTCTAAATTTGTTTTCATTATACTAAATTAAATTTACTTTTTATACATTCTTTGCATTCTTCTAAATGTAATGCATTTTTTTATTCTTCAGACTGGTTGGAATTCACTTCACTTTTTTTTAATTCCTTGGATTTTTTTAATTTACTTCAATTTTACTGAATTGAAAAGATACATATTTTGATTTGTATAATATTCTCTTCTTTTTTTTAATACTCTGTATTCTTTTGAATTTCCTTAAATTATTTGGAACTTTTTTTAATTGTCCAGAATAATCTTAAGGTCTACTAAGACAATTTTTTAAGTTCATTTAAACGCACTTAAATTCTTTTAAATATACTTGCATTCTCTTGAATTAGCTTCAATCAATTTTTTAAACCTCTGAATTTGGTTGGCATTGCTTGAAATTTTTTTAAATAATTAGATTTATTTAAATTTATGTACTTGCATTCTTTCCAGTCATTCGTTTATTTTTCTGAATTTATTGAACAAATTTTTTATTCTTTGTGTTATTTTTAATTAAACTGCATTTTTGTATTTTCTTGAATTCTTCTGAATTTCATTCAATTCTGCTGCATTTACTTTAATTAGTTCGACTTCTTTTGATCCCTTCAAATTCTTATAAAGCCCTGTGAATTCGTAGGAATTCATTTAAATTCAGATGTAAGTCAAAATTGCTAATGTTTAATATATCGTTAATTTGTTTAAAAATCTATCAATTTCAGAAAAGATAGTTTCTAAATTTTCCGGTTAAAATATATCGAAAGATTTATTATTAAAATGAAATAGAGGTCAAGAATAAAACTCGACAGTAATGAGCACATTTTTTTAATTCAGGACCACATATTTAAAAATAATTAAATATTTCTTTTTGTAGCTTTTAAAAAGGGGAAAACGAAATTGCTAACTTCTTTTCCTAAATCTTCTTTCTAACTCTGCAAAGTTTAAAATCCCAATTTTTTAGTTAAAACTAATTATTTCCTGAATTCGTGTGATTTAAAATGGTAATTATGCAGTTTCACTTACCTGACAAACATCTTTACAAGGTGGACATATAAGCGCTCCCTTATGTAACCAATCATTTTGCATAATTCTAATTGCTATTTCTTGTCCAGCGTGATAGCAAGTGTATGTATAATTTGCAACCTGAAAACGTCAAATTATTTTAAGAAAGGTTTTCAAAGGAATGCACAAAGATAGACACAAAATATTTTGAATAAAAAGAGAAGCATGCTTTCAAATTTGATATAAAATTAAATTTACAAGTTAATTTAAACAAACAAAATTGTTATCCTACCACTATGTGAAGTCTGCCAGCTTCGCATTTATACTGATAGCAACCCGAGCCCCAATGCTGCCATTCCCTGGCCTGTTTACACGTTCGTTCTACCCACATTTGGTTTGTATGATCAAAGCATCTTGAATGAGGTCCATACTTTTCCAAAGCAAAATTCTTTTCTGGAACTAAAATATATAATTTAAAAATAATTTTTTTTTAAATGCAGGAAAATAAGGGAATAATTTCTTTTAAATCAAATTATTGTAGATACCGTATTGAATTTTCCGTACGAAACGAATTTTCAACTGAAATGATCAATCTTCAATTAAGTGTAGATTTGAAACCAAAAATATGAATTTTAATTAAAAATATTAATTTTATACTAAAAGAGACGAATTTTCAACAAAATACATGGATTTTCAACCAAGCATTTGAATTTACAAAAAAAAATATTTTTCAGTTTTCAAAGAAAAGTTTCAACTTTTGACCAAAATAGTTCAATTTTCAATTAAAATAATTAAACTTAAAAAAAATCAATTTTCTAAGAAGGTAATTTAACTTTTAACCAAGCTGTTGAATTTTGAACCAAGCAGATTAAGTTTCTATCAAAAAATGAATTCTCAATAAAATAGGTAATTTTTCAAACAAACAGATGAATTTCTAACTAAAACTATAAATTTTCAATCAATAAAATAAATCTTCATGCAATAAAATCAATTTTGAACCAAGTAGTTCCACTTTCAAAAAATTCTAGTTAAATTTCCAACCAAAGACAGAAATTTTCGATCAAGAAGATTAACTTTCTACTAAGCAAGATAACTTTTTAAGCATATAAATTCATTTTTAATTAAATAGTTGAATGTTTTACTAGAAAATATGAATTCTCTAACAAAAGTGGAATAAATATTTTTTTAAACGAAATATTAATTTTAAAACGAAAAAAAAAAAAATTTCAACTAGAAAAGGTAAATTTGTAACCAAACATGGAACAGTTAATTTTTCAGTTAAGAAGATAATTATTCAAACATAAAAATAAAAAAATTCAACAGAAAAGTACATACTTAAGCCAAAATATGAGTTTTTAAATGAAATGATGAATCTTCAAATGATAAAAATACATTTTTAACAAAGTAATTCGACTCTTAAGCAAATATATTTGAATTTTCAACAAAAGAAGGTTAATATTCAATTTTCAACCAAAAGTTGGATTGTTAAGTCTTTAGCTAATCAAATAATGAAAAAAAGATTTTTCAACAAATTAGTTAAGCTTTCAATTGAACTATAAAAAAGAAAGATGAATTTTCTGCCACAAGATATGAATGAAAAAATAGTTCCATTTTCCAGCAAGGTAGATGAATTTTCAACACAAAAAATTGATTTATTTTTGAAGAAAGTAAAATTTTTTCACAACGAATTAAATTTTAACTTTTAAATTTTGTTGAAACTTGTAACCAAGTAGTTGAATTTCTAACGAATTTTTAACAAAAAGTTGAATTTTTAATCCGAAAATATGAATTTTTACCACATACATAAATTATGAACCGAATAGTTAGTTGAAATTTTTTACCAAAAATGAAACTTTAAAAGCATTCAGAAGTAGAAACTAATCTCTCGAAACAAGTTGTTAACACTTTTATGTTCTAATTGAGCATCGTACTTAAAGGCCTTTAAGCACCAACTAACTCGTAAATAAGATCGTAAAAAGGCTCACAATCAAAAGGAAATACTGCTCGTTTCTACTTACGTGGATTGTTGTCCTCGTACAAACAATGCGACCCTCTTACTACGACATTCCTGGCCCGCCAGGTGAATTCTTGGATGTAAGGACAATAATCCGCTAGGGATACAGAGCCACCAAATAAATACTCTTGTCCAGGTGGTACATGCGGAATTGAGTCAAAGTTCTGAAACATCGAAATCAGAATGATAGATATTCTATTTGCGACCGCAAAGCGCTTATTTTTGATTATACTCAACTCCCGATACAAGGACGGTTTCGGGTAAAGTTTGCAGTGGCCTTGACTCTAAAGTCAACAATTCTAGGAATATCGTAAACCAGAGGGTCATTTATCGAAAGTTGAGTGTAAAACTTTTCTTATAAATAAAATCCAAGACTCGAAGGATCACAGCGGTTCAGTCTTTCATCTATTAACAAAAATTTTGTATATCATACGGATCTTTGCTACTTTTTCGCATACTATATAGTTATTTATATGTTTGCGAAATGTGTCGAACGCCTCTTCATTTAAATAAAATGGACAGGCAATGCAATAAAAAAATCGAATATAAAATGATTGTCGAAAAAGTGCGGCAGCAGGCACCGAACCCGGACTTTCCGGTTATAAATACCAAGCGCTACCGCCTGTTCTAACCAAGAGTTGAAAGACTCTTGCAACGCGGTCCATGTAACATAAGTAGATTTTTTAAAGCCGTTTTTCTCGAGAAAGGCTGAGAATTGCATCTTATTACATTAGTATACTAAAGTTTGTTAATTAACTATTCCTGGGAGAAGTATAAATCTAAAAAAAAATTCCTAAGAGTGTAAATTCCTCTTGTAATGGGAAATAACAGGAATTAGGTAAAAAGGGAACGGACTGTGATCCCTGAGTGAAAGAATAAGAAAGTTTACCTGATATTTCCTCGGTAGAGGTATTGTATGGTTTATCAAATTACACAAAGCTACAGAAATACGGTCGTCAGTGCATTCCGTCTGCAAAGGATCTTGCTTCACTTTGTTGCAAAAAGGATGAATCGATTTCCCTCTGAAAGTTCAGAAAACATTGAAATAAAGAAAACCCGTAAAGATTCGCTTTTCTCTCTCTTTGTACTGAAAGAAAGCAATTGGGGTAAACTTTACTCACTTTTGCTCTCTGTTATTCCATAAAAAAGTAGCATGTTGGAAAAAGCTTGATTAATTTTACGGCAAAACAAACAAAACTTAAAATAGAAAGTAAGCTTTTTATTTCAGATAATGTATTGTTATTAATTATTACTAGTGTAATAATAATAATAATAATAATAATAAATATAATATCTACAAAAACTCCTGATTAATAAATTAAGTAACATAAAGAACTGAGATCAACAAAGAAACGAAAACGACTTTCATGCAAAATTGCAAACTTCCCTTACGAAAAAAATATTACATGAAAATTAGTATATCTATAATGATTTTCCTATAATGAAACGCCTATAATTTTTTCGCAATTACAGGACGTTTATTAAATAAAATAATTATAAAGAAATCATTATAAGATATCAAGGCAATTCACAGATCTTTGACAACAAATTTGTATCCATTAAAACCTTTCACATCTTTTCAAATCCGTAGAAATCCCTTGAAATATTTTAACCCCTTTTGAATTCCTTTCATATTTTTGAAATAGTTAGAAATCTGTTTAAATCTTTATTTTAAAATGCCTTGAACAGTAAATAAATTAAATATATTTCTAAAGTTCTCTAAAAATCTGTTCTATATTGGGAAGATCTTTTAAATTTTTTAAATTATTTCATATCCATCAGAATTGTTCAAATCTGTAAAAAAAACCTTGAAATCAAACTCATATTGTTCCCTAAAGTTTTCTATAAATTGACTAAAATCTCCTAAAATTCATTAAATTCTTTGGTAATCGTAAAAATTCATTAAGATTAGTATAAATCATTTTAAATTCCTCCAATATAAATAAAAATGAACTTATTCAATAAAGTTTAAAGTTCTTTAATAACCTTAATATATTCTGTGAACGCCTTGAAATGTTTTAAAGCGCATCGAATTCCTTGAATTTAATTTATTTTACAAAGAGTGTTTTTGGTGATTAGAAAAAATCAAGAAAAACACGACAAGACTTGTGGTTTATACATATATTTACACAGAATAAAA
>JAWWLR010000149.1:23038272-23049858 GCA_035041075.1 Acraspis erinacei
CCATTCTTGCATCTGGAAATGAATAGAGGCGATAGACAGTCAATTAAAAAAGGTTTGCAAAGGAATGGTCGAAATGGGTGAAACGTGACAAAACGTGAGAAAAGAAAGTTAAACCGAAATACATTTCTAATATTTAATTTAATTGCTTTATAAACCTTGAAATTCTTTAAATATGTAGAAATACCTGGAAATCCAATTTACTTTATTCCCCAGAATTCTCTCGAAATACGTGAAAATCCCTTAAAATCCATTGAAATCTTTAGAAATCGTACGTATGTATTAAAATAAGTAGAAAACATTAAAAATTCCTAGAATATGAATTAAAATTAACTTTTTCTAAAATTCCGTAAAAAACAAATTCAAATCCCTGAAAAATCTTTGATATCCTCGGAGATTTAATACAATTTTTTTAAACTTATAAAACTCGTTGCCTTACTGCAAAATCCCTAAAAATGTAAATGTAAAATCTTTTAAAATCCCGTAAATCCCTTGAAATCTTTGGAGATCCTATATAAAATTCTTTCACATCCCTTGAAATTTCTTAAATCTGTTGACATTCTTTGGAATTTTTTCAAATAACTTCAAATCTTTGAAGTCCTTTGAAACTGTGTAAGTTCTTTCATATTTCTTGAGACTGTTTTAATCCGTAGAATTTCCTTGAATTGACCATAACATTTAGTTACGAACCCGTTTAACAGTTTTCGAATTCCGTAAATGCCATTAAACTAAAAGAAATGAGAAAAAAAGTAATTTTTTCTACTACGCAATCTCAGACCTCTGTCCTGTGAAACTTAATTTTAAATCTAATATTTTAATCTAAGGGGCCATCCTTAAATTACGTAACACATTTTTTCAAACATTTTCAGCCATCTGTTATTAAATACAATTTTGTTATTTATTGCCCGAGACACGCGAATCACCAAGTATTTAAAATTTATTAAAATAAAAAGGAAGAAAATCAAAACAATATGGAACATGCAACAAAGAATCTAGTACACTCCTCGGGAATTTAACCGTACTATATAAAAAGCTGTGTCATCTAGTAGAAAAATATAAATCAAAAACTTAATTTTTTACCGTTTTTGTCATTACTAGTACATAGCTCCAATTATTTATTATTGGCAACGTATTTTTTTTAGATTTTTCAATCACCTAAACGCGACCGAAAATAAATGAAACTTTTTAAAGAACGATTTCGATCATAATAAACACTAATAAAGTATAATATAGAAGCAGATCATACAATTTTTAAAATGAATTTCTTAAAATTAAATCAAACCACTATAGTTTACATCAAGAAAAAATTTTCAGAAGATCGAAACACTTTACTAAAAGTTTGATATATTTTTACTTCCTGTTTAATTGGTCATCAATTTTGAAAAGCAGATCACTAAAAAAATGATGTAGTTAAAAAAAATTGAATTATTTTAGATGCAGTAGTGATTTCAAAAATGGCGAACGAATTATGGTTTCAGAGATATATTTTTTAACACCAAACATTTTCTTCACATTTTTGAAATCCTTTAAAATACCTCCATTCTTGTGAATTAATTCATGACATTTGATGATATTCCATGATAGTTTTTTAAACCCTCGAAAATTCTTTGGAATCCTTTAAAATGTCCTAAGACATTTTTAATCTTTTGAAATCTTTTACACTACCTAAAATCTTTAAAATCGGTTGAAAACTCTTTTAATTCCTAAAATTCTTTGGAATATTTTACAATATGTGGATATACCTTAAAATATTTAAAACTCTTCAAATCTTTTAAATACTTTAAATTATCTCAATTCTTACGAATAAATTCTTTGAAATTTCATTCAATTACATAAACTCAAATGATATTTTTTTAAATCTCTTGAAACACTTAAAGTTCTATGAAATCCTTTGAGATCCTGAAAAATTCATTAACATAATCAGAGCTTTTGAAACTCTTTAAAATTACTGAAAGTCTTGAAAATCTTATAAAGTGCCGTTAAATCCAAGCCATTCTTTTAAATCCCTTGAAATATTTAGAAACCTTGAAACTCCTCTGAAGTGCTTTGCAATATTTTCAAATATCTTATCTTAACTCAAGAAACTTTCAAAATGTTGAACGATTTTGCGGGTAATTAAAAAAATTAGGAACAAATTTTGGTTTTAAGAATATCATTATTTACATAATGATTCTTTGTAAAATGAATAAGCTTTAAAGTTCTACGGGCGATTCCCTGTCTCAAGGTAGTATTGATAGGGAGAATTTGTTGGTAAAAGTATTTTGAAATATGTTTTTTTTTTTGTAATTAACACTATTAATTGAAGTTAGAATGAACAATTTTGAAAATATTTAAGCTCAAAAATATTTGTTTCGTGCTATATGAAACAATTTTTCGAAAAACTCTTCAAATCGCAATCGCACGACCAAGGGAAACAATTAAGGGGGAAACTTTTAAACTTAAAATGATCTAGTTTTTAAGCGTGATAAACTAAAATCTTTTTCAAGCTTCGCAACTTCTAAATAGAGAACAAGAAAAAGTAATTTCCCACGTATTTAACGCTTGTTTAATCTATTTCTCTGTTAAAATAAACTGTATCCCCGTGATGACATATCTCTGATATATTACACGGGGAAGCAAAAGATCGTAAAACTTTCCCGCACCACCTAAAAGCTGTCACGTAATTTATGTATGGTCTCCAATTACTAAATTTACTCAAATTTCTCTTTCAAGTTGAAGGTAATTTCCAGATTAAATATTAGTCTTGAGGTTAGTTGAGAATTTACGGCTAAAACTAGGAGAAGCCATATTACGAGCACAGATATTATCAAAGATGGTCTGAGGAGGGTTAAGTTGGAGTGATTGGGGCATTAAACCAAAATAACATCCATTAAATTGTTAAGTTCATGAATACTTACGAGAAACGAGAGGATCTTGTGGAAATCCACTCTTTGCAAGACTTCATGGCAAAGTCACATCCCAAGTTTCTACCCCAACCAAGTTCTTGAGCCATCGAGTAGTTCGCGCTATACCATCCAGTATCTTCCATAAGTGCAAGAGTTATCCTCGAGTAGACGGGGTTCTGCGTGTGAGTGCCCGTCATGGCTTCATTCTACGGATCAAGAAAAATTCATTTAAACTTATGGCATGCCCCACTCTTTACTTTTTATCTGCAATTTTACCCAGATTTTATCAAACTTTTCTCTAATTTCAAGAAATAAGAGTACCCAACTTACTTAATTCTATAAATTCCTTAAAGGAAAGAATAACGAAATAGAAGCATTAAAATGGTCCTGACGATATTGGGGGTAATTTTTGTAGGTAAATAAAACTTGATGGCGAAACTTTCGTGGCAATTCAGACTAAATGAATGAATTAATTCTTTGTTGAGTAGATCTTAGATGCCAATCAGCATCTTCAGAAGTTATTCATTTACCGACTTGAATGTGCTAAGAAGACCAAATATATATTTCTTATTTGGAAACGAAAAATGTGCACGAACTTAAAAGTAATTGAATTTTGACTTTAACAAAAAAAAGCATAAATTTTCATATCTAAAACATGGTGCAACAATATATCTCCAAAATCTCGCTATAATTACTGTTGAAAAACTGAATAGCTTTTCATTACTTGAACTTGATTTATATGTATCCTAAATTGTAAATTAATATTAAAAAAAGAGGAAATGAGCACTTTAAAACAAATACTATTATTAAGATTCCGCCACGTCCCCTCAGAACCAAGTTTCACTTAAAAGAGCAGGCTAAGTTTCTACCCTAAAAATTACGTTTCGGGGATGCCTCATGAGTATTTTGACCGAATATGACAAAAATCGTTTGGCCCCCTTTTAAAATAACTCGATATTTGTTGGTTTTTTTTTAGTATAGATTGACTTTCCCGTCCATTTTAGATTTTGTAAAATGTGTGAAAGACGTCAGTTTTGTTAAATTCCATATTTTTTATGCACTTTACGTAAAACTTATAAACAAAAGTTTACAAATTTCCGAACAATTTAAAAAAAGAGGATGTTCTAGTATCATTAGTTCAAAAGTTATGACGTATTAAAGCTGTTTTTCAGTAATAACAAAAACCTTACATATTTTTCTTTTCAAATAATATCATGACCCCCTATACATCCTACAAGAAAATTAGATTAAAAAAATTAAAGCAGAATAAATAATCTTAAAAACTAAAAAACATACTGATTCTAACTCTTATATGAAATCAGTTATAGTCTGATATTAGGCTGCTTTTTGTGGAACTTTATTATAGATCGGATTTCTTATTTGAAAATTATTTTATATATATTGCATCAGTACTTTTTGCTACTTTCTTGAAAGCTTGTGCTTGGAAAAAAATCGTCAAAGATTAAGGTTTAAAATCGCCCTTTAGAGAAAATTTCTAAATCCGTTATTGCTACTTTATAATTGCTGATGTTATTAATACAGTAAATGATTTTTTAATGACATCAGCGAATGTGAAATTCATTAGGTTGTGGCACTGAAACAAATCAGTTGCAAAGAATTTTAACTTTGTTTAAAAGGAGGATTTTTTAATATTCTGAATATAAAAGTACTATATTTAATGTAATTGTTCTGCTCTTCAAAACGCATGGAATGATTTTTTGGCGAAAAATTGGTATCTGAAAACAAAAATTATTATAGTTCGAATAATTCTTGCAATTTTTAACAGTTTCATGTTATATTAACGTTTTGTACAGGAAGTTTTGTTTAAACAAAAATTATTATATTTTAAAAGTTAATAATTAAGCTATATAAATTTTCAACCAAAAAGATGAATGAGTCACCAAGAATATTAATACTTTATCATAAAAGACGAATTTTCAACTAAATATTTAACACATAGTTCAATATTTATTTAAAAAAAATTAATTCTCAACGAAAAATATAATAGTTCATATTTGAACAAAAAATATTTTTTATTTTAAATTAAAAGCAGTAGAATGTAAATAAAGAAATGTAACTTTCACTTTTCAAGTCTAAGTATAGAAATTTGAACAGGGACAAAACAGAAAATGCATTTTCTTAGACGTCGAAAAAATTTAAAAACTGAATTCGGCAAATTTGAAAGATAATTATTTTTTCTTTTAAAATAAAATGTTTAAGATTACCAGCTTTGAACGTTTTACTACTGGTACTTCAGTTTTCTTTTTATTACCTCAAGCTTTTCCTGCCTCCTTATCACTTTTATTATTTTCTGCCTTCATCCTGATTAATTCAATTTTCTGCCAAGGCTTCAATTTCATTTTTATCATCTCTTTGAATTTGTGCAAAAGTTGATAAATGTTAGTTAATCATGTTCAGAAAAATTCAGAAATAATAATTATCATCAAATCGAATTACTTATTTGGAATTTTTATATTTAATCAATTGATTCTCAATCTTTATCAATATAAAAATACATATAACCTCATTTAGTACAGACCAAGGGATTATAAGTGGTATCCTTTTACATTTAAAAAAATTGGTCAAAACATTAAGAACAAAATATTGTTATCTTGTTTATTAATGAATCATTTACAAATTAAAATTTCACTTTGAGAAGTAAGTTTTTAGAATTAAAATTGCTCATTTAGAAATTTTGATTTACAAAATTCTCGAAAATTCAAAGGAACAAAATGAAAACAGCCGCATAAAATCATATTAACGCAGTCTGCAACTAATCAGGTAGTCAACAACAATGAGTGAGAGATTTTCGATACTTTCATTCTACCTATTTTTCTCGACAGGATAATCTACATTTGAAAATCCATTTTTCTCCGTGAACCTTTGGGTTGAAGTAATTTCAACGGAACGGTGTGAACAAACTATTTCGAAACTTGGATGAAAATTAATTATTGATCCAGGATTATGAGAATTGAGTGAAAAAGTATTGATATTAGAAGAGAAGCGCGTTGTGGGATGGTATGGGGATTAAAAGTCAGATGTGGAAGTTGGAAGCTTATTTAAGAGGATTTATTATGAATTTAATGTATAACGAAAACTAGGAAACTTGCGGATCGTACCTCAAATACTCTTTTTTCCCAGTGCGTTAGAGCTGTTCCATCCTCTCCTTGATCCTCCAATTCCGCACCCTCCAATAGCTTGCAATTGAAATGTGCACGAACTTCCTCTCGAACTCGGGGCGTAACTATCATTTGCATCGGCCTCTCCACAGTAGCTCCACGCACTTGCCAGTTTTGTCTGATCACGGTCTTGATTGTATTTTCACTCCACTGATGAGTTTGCAGTCTGCAAGAAACAAACAGCTATTATTTCCTAAATTTTCTTAACTTTCCATTAAGTTTCATCACACGCTATTACCAATACAAAATCAGCTAAAATGTTTAAGATCTCTTTTCAAAAATTTGAGGATTTTCCTAATGAATTGTTTTTCAAAGGAAAATCTAATTCGTAATTTTTAAATCAAAATGGGTGGTTCTCCAGAAACAGGGCACTTTCTCCAAGAGTTGAATTTTCTTTCGATTGAATTAGAGGCCGTGCATAAATCGCGCAAAGTTTTTCTTTGGATTTTTTAACCACTTACCCCACTTATTTGGGTTTATGAGTTTTGAATACTCATCTCTTACGTAATTTCTGCTGACTACATTTTTTTCGTAAATTTCGTTAAGGGTCATTTGAAAATAACTTAAGATGATGGGGAAATTGTGGTAAAATCTTACGGTTTCTTATGAATCATCAAGGTAGTTTAGCTTGTAACGAAATATTCAAATTTTCAATTACAAAAGATAAATTCTCAACAAGAAATGTACTAGTTGACATTTTAAGCTAGAAAACATTTTTATTTTGAACCAAAAAAAATCGAATTAAACCAAAAAATACTAAAAAAAGTTGTAAAAAAAGAGAAGAGTTTTCAAATAAAAAAGATTAATTTTCAACAACAGTGAAATTTTCAACCGAGAAAAATTTTTCAATCAAGAAAGAAAAAAATTTAATCCAAAATATCAAATTTGCAAGCAAAAAGAAGAGATTTCTACAACATAATTGAATTTTCATTAAAGAAAATTGATTATCAACTAAAAAAAAATGAATTTTACCAAAAGCATTACATTTTTCATAAAATAGTTCAATTTTCAATGGAGATTAATTTTTTCATGCAAAAATGAATTTTCAGCAAAAAAATGTAGTGGTTGATATTTCAATAAAAATTTAATTTAATTGAAAATAAAAAACAGTTGAATTTAACAAACAAAAATTTAACTGAATACTTGAATGAATTTTTGCTTCATTGAAATATGTAAGTTTTCATTCGAGAAGATTAAAATGTTAAAAATTCACCAAATGTGGCGTTTTTTCTGTAAATATTAAAAGTAGATTTTCCCCAAAACCCCACTTTTTTCATTTTTCTGCTAAATTTGTACTTCAATAAGGAAGACATTCTGTGAGCTTCACGCAGACTATCAAAATGCTAAGAAAAAACTGTGTTCATTTTAAACATTTCTACTAAAAATTCCTCTTCCTCTTTTATGGCATCTTTCGAAGCTCGTGAGAAAAATAAAAAGATTCCATTTTTCATAAAAAAATTTTACGACCGAAAAAATGATTTGGTCAACATAAAATTTACAGAATATCTTCTTTATTTAAGCACCAAACTAAAAATAATACTTGATAAAAGGAAGAAAATCGGATTTTCCGTAAAATCCACTTTCCCTGTTTTCAAAATTCTACCGGGAAAATATTGTCCAATTTAATAGGAATCCGAAATTTTTTCATTTGATCTAATATTCATTGAAAATTCGTAGTTGTATGAAAATTTTTTATATATTTTTTTGCGAACGATGTAAGAAATCATAAAAAAGCTGAGAGGTATTTTTAATAACTCTTTAAAATGTGCACAGACTTTTCTTATAATTTTGTCAAATTCGTTGTTGCTTTAGACGAAGGTAGACGAGATAAAAAAGGAATGCAAGAGATAGGCGTGGATTTTTATTGACAAAAATATAGGGAAATATAGATGTGAATAAACAAGGGATAGGCTGACCTACGGAGAAGGGGACTGAAACAGATAGGCTTGAATCTGGATTGACAGACAAAGAAAAGGATAGACGTGAATATATACTAGCAAAGGCATAGAAGAATATATACAAGGGATAGACTGAGAAAAATAGAACAGAGAGATAGGCGTGTATCTGAATTGACCAAAAAGGTAGAAAAATATAAACTGAGGTAGGCGAGGAAAAAATAGAAATTAAAGAGATAGGCGTGAATCTGGATGAACTAAAACATAGAACAAAATATATATTCATGTAGGCAAGGGACATATTGAAATACGGAAAATGGGAATAATAAAACTCATACGCTTGAAAAAAAAGATAGAGGTGGATAGACCAGAGATATAACGAGACAGAGAAAGAGATTATAAATGAGGGATTGGTTGGAATAAACTTTCCGTACTCCTTTTTATCTTGAAGATAGAAAATTATCCAAAGTGATAGGATTTGTATCCTCATATTTCCAGCAGGGACAGTTATAAAACCATGAATAGACCCATTGCAGGCGAGAATCTACATGGTGGTCAAACTGGCGACCCCTCCCCCCCTCCCGCCCAGGATTTTTTGGCCTCCCTTTACTTATTACAATATATGATACCATTCGTCAGGTTTGATATATTATGTGACTTTTAGTATGTAATATGAAGTGGCTCCGCATTCATGGAAATGCTTTATAATTGATTTTCAAGATATTACATTTATACCTTAGATTTGAAAAAACGTAGCGTATAGTTTGAAAATTATCATTTTTAACAATTCACTTTCATGAACATAACTTTAGAGTTATTCAATTTTAAACCAGGTTTGGAACAATTTAATTTGTAACGGTTCCATTGAAGCTGGAACCATTATTTTTAAAGCTTCCAATTAGAAATAATATATTTTCAACCATATTAATCTTTTAATATGTAGTTTGTTACTTAATCAACTTTGGAGGTGGTCAGGTTTTAAATTTCACTATTAGAAAAACAAGCCTGCTGTAAGATTTCTGCGGATATTATCGTAATCCTGAATTTATAAGTCTTGATATAAATTATAAAAACGTAGTGCGTACAATTAAAATGAAAAATTAAAAACCCTTTAATTCTTGGAAATCATGTTAAAATTTCTTCAATCTTATGAATTCCTTAATATATGCCTTGAAATATTATAAAATTACTTTAAATCTTTACAATCTGTTGAAATTGAATGAAATCCCTTGAAAAATCCGCTAAATTCTATGAAATTGGATGATATTTCCTGAACTCCTGAAAAATTTATTGAAATACCTTCAGACTTTTTAAGATTCACTAAAATAATTGAAATTGAATCTTTTGAAATTCTAAGAAATTCTTTAAAACCGCATCCAATTTTTTGAATTAATAAAAATCATTAAACTTCTTGGAAATTACTACAATTTTTTTAATGTGTTGAAAATTCCTTAGAATTCTTGGAAATACCCCAAAGTGATGAAATCCTTTGAAATCTTTCAAAATTTCCATTATAAACATTTAAATACCTCAAATCCTGTGAATAAATTCCTTAAAATCTATTATAATATAAAATCCACTGAAATCCCGTGAATTACATGAAATCTTATGATATTTCGTGAAATATCTTCAAATATTTGAAGCACTACAAAACCCTTTGAGATGCATCTCTTAAAAATCATTTGACATATTTCTAAATCTTGAAAATTCACTGAAATCCCTTAATTTTTTAAAAATTCTTTGCAGTTTATAGAAACATTATAAAATCTTTAGAATTTTTTATATCTTTTGAAATCCATGGAAAGTCACTTAAATCGTTTGAGTTTTTTTTGAAGCTTTGAAAATCTCTTAAAATAATGAAAATCGTTCGAAATTCTATTAATTCTCTTGAAATTGATTAAAATCCTTTTAAATAACTAGAAATCTTTCAAATTTTTTGAACTCATTTACAAAAATTGAGAAGAATGACTTTTAGGGCTGGTCTGAAAGACTTTTAACGGATCGTTTGGTGAGTCCCAGTCTTCTTCTGAACGCTATTTTTTACAAATAAATAATAATATATGAATATTTTAACCAGAAGAGATTTAAAGGAAAAAATTCGGCTTTTTCAGGTAAGAAAAAAGAAGCCTGAGGTCGAAGAAGTTTGATAAATTAATTAATTAGAAAAGGATTTAATTTTAATTTTAGAACCCTTAAATTGAGAAGAGTTCCAATGTTTTAAATGCTTTTATTTTTAGTTACGTATTCGATATTTAAATTGAACTTTTTTTGAGGTATGAAGGTTTAAAATACCAAATTGGCATGCCTTGGAAAAATTGTTGGTAACTAGATAATAACCAGAAATTTTTTTCTATGGCCACTTTGCAATATTTATATCTGAGTATTTGACTGCTAATAAGAATTTGTTAGAAATTTGTCAATTTAACCATTTCTATCTATGTATATACAATTTTCCGACGAATTTTCCAGGTCACTTCTCTGAATCCGCGCTTAGTCCATTTTGTAGAGATTGATAATCAAATTTTAATTGCCTAATTCACTTATCTCAATACTGGTTCGATATAAGAGGGAATAATTTATGGCTCATAAAATATTTATCGTTCCACTCGCTAGGGACTTAATGGAATTTTGATAAAATGTGAATACCGATGTAATTATAAAAATAATAAATCTTTAAAAATTATTCGAAAACATAAGTAGTTTTTGCTGGGGAAGAATGGATTAATTTTCCTTGATTTAACACATATTGGTGAGTAGAAGTATAGGTTGCTAAACTCGTGTGCAATCGGGCAAATGTTCCGTGGGTATAGGAGAGTCTCGTGAGTGATTGATGCTGGATGGTAGCGTGCATTTTGTTTCAGACAGACTCGACACATCGCTCGGACGTGACGAATGAATTCGAATAACGACTACAAAACGAGGAACGAAAGCATTGCAGAGAGATGAACCGAA
Organism: Acraspis erinacei; assembly: GCA_035041075.1. Classification (NCBI taxonomy): domain Eukaryota; kingdom Metazoa; phylum Arthropoda; class Insecta; order Hymenoptera; family Cynipidae; genus Acraspis; species Acraspis erinacei. The sequence continues at coordinate 23,049,181 of JAWWLR010000149.1, forward strand.
GAAGTGATAAGGGGAGGCGTTAGAAAAATGAGTCTAGAAAAAATATTCGAATTTATCCCGGATAAATTCAATAGGACCTTTCAATAATTAAAATAGAAAAGCTACGAATTGCGAATCTTCGTCCAAGAGAGTTAAATATCGTTTTAATGCACTCTCTTAACTAGTAGGGTTTCGAATAAAAGTATTGTTTGCAACACCCACCTCAAAATTGAGGAATTCCCGCATGTCTCTAAATTATTTACGAAGTACTTCAATCTAGTAGAATGTGCCAGTAATAAGAATATTCTTTAAAATAATACTTCAAAAAATTAAACTTAAGTATGGATAAAAATCACCATACGAAATCGAAAATTTGGAGAAAGTGTAAAAAATTGGTAAATAATTTTCTTGGACCAGGTTGCGTATTTAGATTCAGGAAAAGTATTTAAGTATCCATCACGTAGTTGTTTTTTTAACCAAAAAGGATTAATTCTATAAAAAATATAACAGTTGATATTTCAACCAAAAATGTTTAAATTTTAAATAAAAAACAGTTGAATTTAACAAAAAGATATGAATTGTCAACTAAAACTTTTCAGTCAAAACGGAAAAAATGATGTCAACCAAACTAATAATTTTTTTTTTTTTTTTTTTTTTTAAATTAAGCTTTATTCAAACCTTATATGGGCTTATGAAAGC
>JAWWLR010000149.1:23255888-23267559 GCA_035041075.1 Acraspis erinacei
ACTCATTTCAATATTTTGGATCTTTTTCAAAAGATCAACTCAGATTCCGCTGATTTCACAAAGTGTTATGCTTGTTATATTTGATTTCATACCGATTTCAAACGCTAAAACCACTTGATTCGAGAGTGAATGGCCCCTCGATTCTGTTGTTTAAATAAACGTGGAACCATAATGAAAATAGTGCTAGAAAATAAAATCTGTTTATAGCGAATAGTAATTATTTTTACAAGCATAACATTTTATCATTTCTCCAGGGTCTACACTTTCTACCTAAACTCCTACTACACTTTGTGTAGTCCAAATTTAAAAGTGTATATTTTGAAGTGAAAAAATTTTACGTGGAAAACTACCTTTATTTTTTAAGAAAAAATTCCAGTATTCTAATCTTATATTTTCAAATTATTAAAAATTTATTTCAATGTTTATTCTAACGATAACACTTTCGTGTATAAATGATCGGTCTTTACCACTTATCTAGCTTTTTAACTTAATTGTAAACTGAATTTATAGAACCCACTGAGAAAATCTAACTATTCTGGGTTTAAAGTTCAATCATTTGGTTAAAAAGTGATTTTTTTGTTGAAAATTAAACTATTTTGTAGAAAATTCATATTTATGACTCGAAAATTCAACAATTGAGTATAAAAAACAACCATTTGGTAGAAAGTAGTACTAATTTGTTAAAAATTCATGTGTTAGTTGAAAATTCACAATTTCAGATCGACATTCATTTCTGTTCTTGAAAATTATTATTTCAAATGAAAATTTAACTATTCTATATTTTTTCCAGAAAATTTCTCTTCCGCGGCAAGAAAGTGATATATATTTTACATATAGTGTTTTGCCCACTATATAAACTATATACATAAATCTTTCACCTGGCTTTTTAGCAGAAAATTCAACTATTCGGTTGAAAATTTATGTGCTTTGTTGTATATTAGCATTTTTTGGGTAGAAAATTAATCGTCTTGGCAGAAAATCCAAATTTTTGGTTAAAAATGTATGCACTTGGTTGAAACTTCGTCATTTTTGGCATAAATTTATTATTTTTGTGCAAAATGTATTTTTTCCTGCTGAAAACTAATCTGTATTAATTGAAGATTAATCTATTTTATTGATACATCATACTTCATAGTTAGATTCAACTACTCTAGATTAAAAATTAAAATCTTTACTTGAAAATTAAACGCATTAGTAAAAATTTCCATTATTTGGTAGAAAATTTAACTGTTCAATACCAAATTTGATTTTTTATTGTTAATAAATTTTTAAATGAAAATTAAACTATTCCATGTTTATTTGAAAATTCATTTCTTTAGTTTACTCATTAAACCACTTGTTCGAAAATGTAAGCAATCTGTTGATGATTCGTGCTTATTGGTCGAAAATTAATATTCTTTGTGGAAAATTCAACTGCTTGCTTAAAAATATATGTATTTTGTTGATAATTCATCTCTCTCAGCAGAAAATCCTTATGTTTGGTTGAAAATTGAAATATTTTGATATAAATTCATCTGTTTTACAGAGGGCTCGTCTTTTTGGCTTGAAAATTCAACATTTCGAATGAAATTAGTCGTTCTTATGGACTGAAAATTTTTCTTGATCGAAACTCCAACTCTTGTTGGAAGTTCTATTCGTCTGTTTATTTAAAAATGTATCTCTCTTGGTAGAAATTTCATCTTTTTGGTTAAAAAAATAAATCAGCTTTGGTTGAGGATTCCACTTTTAAAAAAATTAAATTCAACTGTTTTTTATTTTAAAAAAAACTTTCCTTATTTACAGTCTAAGCTATTACATTTGTTGTTAAAAATTTATCTTTTTGGTTAAAATTTGAGATACTTCGTAAGAAACTATAAGAATACATTTATCACCTAAATTTATTATGCCAAAATTACGCAAGATATGGGTGTGGGTGGCAGAGAGCTTACGGCACTCACAAAAAGGGATTCCTGATTCAAAATTTCAAAAATAAACTTTACGTAATTTATGCACGACCCCGAAGAGGCACCTGCATCTACCACAACTCCAACTCCTTCGAATGACTTCACGAATGTCATATTAGCATAATACTAGAGGTTTCCTGGCATGGGTTTGTCTAGCGAGAAAAAGTAGAATATAGGCATTTCGATTCTCGTTCAAGTAAGAAGGTTAGATGGGGAGTATACAAAATTAATGCAAGAAAGTGGCTGGAAGCAAGAAAGCGAGATACGGTGATGTCAAGAGAAACTTGCGTCAGATGAAGATAAAACCCCGACATATATGATATTTATAAGATATATGTATAATATGCATAAGATACTGTGAGAGCATAAGCCGAAGGGAGGGAAGTAAACTCTCTTGAAGGAGAAGTTGTTTAAATCAAGTTTCGTCGCCTCCACAAGTTCGTCGATGAGACTGGCTCGTTCATCATTCTATTTATCTCACGTCAGGTGCACGGTTTAATTTCTCAAACCCTTACAACTTGGATCTTTTCACCATAATCACAAAACCTATTTCCTTTCCACAACTTATGGCTAAATTTACTTTTCAAAATCCAATTAAATCTTCAGAAAATTTCTTAAATCCCTTTAAATATTTTAAATCATGTGAAGATTTCTTGAAATTCTAAAAATTCCTCGAAATCCCTTATGAAGGTTCAGCACCCTGGAAATTGATTGTAATCCTTTAAAAACTGCGGAAATTCTTGAAAATTCCGTGCAATCTTTTGAAATCCTTGAAATACCTTGAAATATGTTAAGCCCTATTAAAATATCTTAAAATATCTCAAAATCGGTAAAAACTCATTGAAATCTTTCAAATCCGTGAGAATTTTTCGGAATCTCTTGACGTCTATTCAAATCTTTTCAAAAGCCACTAAAAGTACGAGAAATCCTTTAACATCTCTAAAAATCAGTTAAAATCCTTGAAATTCCTTCAAAATTTTCGGTATGCGTTTAAAATCCATTTAAATCTTGAAAACCTGGAAATCCTTTGCCCCTTAAATCTTCTGAACTCCTACGAGATCCGCGAATATACTTTTAAATTGTTTGAAATCCCTTAAGATCCCGTAAAATTTTTGCCAATCTTTTGAAATTTCTTCAAAATCTTCCAAATTCCATAAAAACCCCCAACATCATTCAAATTTCCTTAAAATAATTTGGTATTTCTTGAAATCCTTTTAAATTCCGTAAATTTCTTAAAAATATCTCGAAATGTCTTAAGATTCCGTAAAATCTCTTAAGATCCCTTAAAATACCTTAAAATCTTTTGATATCCGACAAAATCTATCTTAATTCCTTAAAAACTCTCAAAACCCCTAAAATTCCATCTAAATCCTTCGTTTACTCTTGGAATATCGTAAAGCCCCTTTAAAACTGATTAAACTCTTTGAAGTACCTTAAAATCGTTTAAAATCTTTTGGAAAATTAAAAAAATTCTCTCTAAACTTGTACTAGGTAACTTCTTAAAACTTTTGAAATCTTTTTAAATCATTCGAAATCTGCGAATCCTCTCGTAATCCTTTAGAATCGATTGAACTATAAATATTAAAATCTGTAGAAATCTCCTTGAAGCACTGCAAATTTTTTTTAACTTTCTTAATCCCTTGAAATTTTTTTTAAATCTTGTTTACACCAAAAATAATTGACAAATTAAGTACAAAATATAAAACTTTACATAAGCAGGGAAAGCGTCCAGATGCTCAGCCATTTCGAGCGCGGGCAGCACTCGGATGGGTGACCATTTGCGCCGAAAGACCGGGTTGTGTAGGTTCCAGGTTTCGTCTCAAGTTTTTATCTAATTTCGAACGGGCGGGTTGACGCCGAGGATGATTGTGTGTATCCTCCAAACTCGACTGTAAAAATCGACTGAACTCGAGAGGAGGTTTTCTGCAGTTTTCCTCTCCCCGGGCAGCCAAGTGTCATCACTGGTTATGATTAAACGCATACCATGATTCTAAGCCCACCTTAGTACAAGAAAAATGTTCTCAGGCCAAAACCCAGTGAAGTAGAGTCGTATGGCGGTATATGTACTCATGCTAAAGGACTTCTTAGCAGCTAGGGTGACCCGTGTATAGACCTCTGTTTCACCGGGGTTTTATAATAAACGACATAGTACAATAGGTTTTGCCGCAGTGCTACAAGGCTTAAATGGATCAGTCTAACAAGACCATAATAATAATAATTATTATTATACAAAAGAGGAATTTGATAAAAATATTTGAAATTTAAAAGGAAGAAAAATATGATATTGTTCGTCGAACCTTTTATTTTCCAGAGAGATTGATATAGTTATCGTAGGACAGTAATTATCACTTTGCGTGGGTGTACTGTCCAGGCGGTTTTCAATATGCCTTCCAGTAAAACAGAGTATGACCGTATTATGCGTTTAGCCCTTCGCCCACGGCACACAGGTCTGTAATTTCTACGTACCGCCTGCGATCCCGATTCAATCAGGCGATGCAATTAATTAATCTCGGCTGATCAAACGCAATCACCATTATGCGGCGAACCAATGGCAGCTCGATAGCTATGTACTATTGTCACCAAGAGCTCTCTGGAGATGCAGGTGAGAACTAGGTCGATCAAAATCTCCTTCAGAATGGCTGCATTCTCCATTAGCTAATTACACGAAGCTGAATTTTCATTTCGTGAACCAAGGTTTTAATTTTTTTCCAATTAGGCTTGGGATGATTATTAAAGGGTGGCAGGCAATGAGGATGTAGGGACTTAATGTGAATTTTATAGGATGGCATACAAACTTTCTATAACATCGAAATCGCAATTTAAAGATGGAATAGAAGTCCACTTCCGAGCTGAAGTATTACTGAATTGAGGATAAGAAAATTTATTCGGAAAAAGTTATCCGGTTTCGAGGAAATGCATGTGGAATTTGATAACCTCAAAATGACTTAAAAAGTTAGACATGATATTCCTGAATACGGGAAAAAAGTTTGATCTAGAAAACGGTCTGACTTTTAAAAAATTAAGATTTATTGTGATAATATCGTATTGTAACAGACGATTTTTTTCATATAAGCAGTAAAAAATAGTGAAATATATTTAAAAGGTATTATAAACGATTTCTGATTTGGAACAGGAGATTTTGGGAAAGAATTATAATTCTGAGTTGGAATATCAGATCATTTTTGGTCAAATTCTGATTTAGAATAGAGAATTTTGCAAAATAATTATAATTCTAAATTTTAAAAGGGATTTTTTGTAAATTCCTTTCTTCTAAATCGAAATTAGAATTATTTTCCGAGATTCCCGTTTCCTGCAATTAATTCTCTGTTCCAAGTAAAACAATAATTGATTACGAAAATTCCCTGCCCTAAAACACAAATAACAACTCTGTATGGAAATTTCTTGTTCCAAAGTAAAAATTATAATTCATTACAAAAATTAACTATCCGAAAATTAAAACTATAATTATTTACGGAAATTCCCTGTCTCGAAGTCTAAAATGATTCAAATCAATTCTGATCTGCAACATGGAATTTTCAAAATTCGACGATTCTGACTTGTAAAATGGACTGTTTTTGTGTATATTTTTTTATATTTCAAAATTAAAATTCATTTCCGAATTTCAATGTGCCAGATCCGAAATATATTTATTTACAAAGTTTTCTATTACAATTCAGAAATATAGTAATATCCTGTTTTCAACATTTGGAAGAGGGAAATTTCAAATTGTGACGAATTGTTGACTTTGAAACAGGGATTTTTATTTAAATTTTCATCTTCGGAATTAGAATTTCAATTCTAAACCAAATTTTCTATTCTAAAGTGAGCTTAAAATGAAAAATATAATTCTTTGAATGGAGATTTGAAATATTACCTTCTTCTAAATAAGAATTATAATTATTTTTTTAAATTCCCGTTTCACGTTATTAAATCTCTGTTACAAGGCAAGTAATAATTCTTCACGAAAATTCTCTAGTCTAAAGTTAGATTATAACTCTTCACAGAAAATCCTTATCCCAAAAAATATTTACGCTAATTTTTATATTTCTTTTCTTTACTCCCTGTTCCAGTTTAGAATTAAAAAACTTTTAGAAAAATCACTGCTACAAAGCCAAAATTATAACTCTTCACGGAAATTCCCAGTAAAAATTGACAAAATTACATTTCGATATTCCCTATTCCAAGTGAGAATGATAACAAGTTCCCCGTTCCATATCAGAATTAGAGTAATAAAATATATAAAACTATTTTTTATTTGCATATTAGTATATTTAAAAGAAAAATCCCAGTTACTGAATCACATTCCTGGTTATTTTATGGTTTTTTTCCCCGATGAAAAAAATTCCCGGTTCTTCCGATTTCCAGACACTTTAAAGGAAGCCTGAATAAGCGGTTTTTAGTGCGGCCGATTTAGTGAAGCTGTGCCTACTCGTTAGGCTTCGCCAGCTTTCCACCCCAATTAAGTGCAATTAAATTAAGAGTGTAAAAATTTCACGGTCTGCCGTAAATTCTCGGCTAAAATGGATTTCTGGATGCGGACATGGTTCCATGGTAGGGTGGGATAAAGGAAGAAGAAAAAGCGGTGTCGAGTCGACTGCCAGAGAACCTGCTTGCCGCCGGAAGAAAGAAAAAAAAACACTTTTCATTAAATAAATATAATCATAATCTAGATGGCTCTAAAGTCAAGTCTGTCTAGCCGCTACCTCTACTTACTCATTAATGAGTAGGGAATGGGAAGAGTGACGAAAACTTGAGTAAAAAAGACGTGGTGTTTTAAATATACTCCCAGCTTGCGAAAACTTACAATTAATAAAACAGAAGTTATGAAAGCGCAGACTTTTGATATTTTTATTTAAGCAGGATATTTTAAGTAATTACTCTAATTGTAATTAGGCGAGGCGCTGGAAAGAATAAGTTGAAAAAGACTAATTTTCTACACTGTAAATGTAAATCAGTCAAAATTTGACTAATTAAATTAGGCAAGCATGCTGTTAATAAAAAATCATTCATACATACGGACAAAATGAGTGTTTTAACAGATCAATTAGTCCAAATTGCTAAATAAATCAAGTATTCACCTGAAAAGACTGATTTTAAAGTTAATAAATAAATTATTAAAATTAACCATAAATGATACATTAATTCATTAAAGTTACGGATAAGATTAATCAAAATAACTTATTTAAAGTATGAAAATTACAGTTTAGATCATTCTAGATTACTCATTTGGTCAGTGGACGTTACTGACTGGATGCAATCTTCATTATTGGTAGCAAATAAATCTTCTTGGTTGAAAATTCATATTTTTGGTTGAATTCAACTGTTTTTGATCAAAAATTAAAATCTGTTTTGGTTGAAATCTCAATTATTACATTTTTAAAGAATTGATCTTTTTTCATTGAAAATTGAACTACTGGGTTCAACGTCAATTACTTTGTTAAAAACTGAGGTGACGGATGCAATAACTCGCTAAGAGCTCGAAAACGCGTAGAAGTGTTGCCAACTCGGAGAAATCGAGGGATGAACAAAAAATAGCGGTCGAAACGTAAAACAAAATATAACTTCGCATTCATGTTGACGCGGCTGATAAATTTTTCTTAATAAACTTATTCTTTTTCAATTATTACTCAAGATAAACTATAAAAACTTTTGAAAAATTCCGATCAAAAATCGATGTTTTGTGAAATACAACTCGAGATTATTCGGCCGTTTTTGATAAAAGTGCTTAAAATTGTTATGGAGTTTTCTCAATACAGTATAAGTCCGATAACTTTCCAACTTCGGGGCTGCAGGAGCGGCAAATTCCAGGAATTGCGGACTAAGGACCCTGTAAGGAAGGACGCGCTAGGGTTCCGGAACCGAAAGAAAGCACCGGTGCTCGATAAACCGGTGCTGGAAAAATTGGACGGTGCCGGGAACCGTAGAACCGACCGCCGGAACCGAATCCAGCACCGGTCCCACTGTGGGAACCGGTGGAACCGCTTTAAAACAGCCCGCGAAAATTTGAAATCTAATTTAAATTTACGCTTAATTCTAATATAAATGCATCATTATTTTTAGTCCAAAAAAGTGTTGAAAGACGAACGGACTTCTTTTTCTAACGTTCAGGGATAGAAATAGAGGTATATTCGATTCTCGACTTCGAAATAGCATCAGTCGAAAGTCGAAAATCGTACGGACCTCTTTTTCTAACGTTCAGGGATAGAAAGAGAGGTATGTTTGATTCTCGACTTCGACACAGCATCAGAGTCCCTCTGCACACATCGGTTCTGCAGACGAATGTCGATTCCCGGGTGCGAGAGCCGGTGCTGAGTTGAAACCGATAGGTGGAGCCGGTGCTGGAGTTGAAACCGATAGGTGGAACCGGTTCCAAAAAATCAATTTATGAATGCAAGGCACCGGTGCCACCGAAGAACCGGAGTCGGTTCCGGCATCCCTAGGGCACTAGGCCTTCCTTCCGGGAGAGCTTCCAGCGAGGAGAGAAAGCACGAGGTGGTGAGACCCGTCAGTGGGTTCCGTTTCATCTCGGATACGGCTCGGCAACAATTTCGTGCAGAGCCACATCAAATTCTATTTTATGGTAACAATTCTCTTACACCCATACACATTTTTCCTGCTACGAGTGTTTTGAACTAATGTGCGTTTTTGTTTATACTTCGGATTAAAGAGTTAAAAGGATGGAAAAAGGTACAACTGTACCTGGGATCTCGTTCGAAAACAGGTAAGAAGAAGACGTGTCGTCGACAGACTACCTGACCTGGCACTGATATTAGGATTAAGCGTTCATCCCTAATATACCCATGGCCCCCAAATCCCGACAAGAGCCCGCTGGCCACCCGAGTTTGCTTCCCTCTCATCTCCATCCTTATTTTTTAACTCTAATAAGCGTAAATTTTACATGTTTACTCAATGTCAATATTGCCTAAGAAATGTTTCGTAATTTTTATTAAGTTTTATTTAATGCTGTTTACAATTGCTAAAATAGCGAGTCCTCTTTACTTGATGTGCTTCTCCCCGGGATTTTATTAAATTAGATATTCTGTTAAATAACCTCTTAGCTGAAGAAGCAGTCACTGGTACGGTACAAAACATCCTTTTCTCTTTTTTGCAAAATAGTTTTAAGGAGCTTTCCACGACATAGACCGATAAAATCGTTTTGTGAATACCAGGATATATAATGGGCTTTACCTTTTATACTTTTTCCTTTTAGCTGTTGTTGATTAACGACAGCTAGATGCTCACGAATCACTTCATCATGTTTCCTAAACTAGTCTAGAAGGCTGAAGAAATTAACATAGTGATGATCGCCTATTTTTGTATTTTCTCCTTAAAAAGCCAATCTGCTACAATAAGTACGTAAATACTTTTAAATTCTTATTGATCTTGTGCACCGCTGTATGGACATTTGAAAAGACTTCTGGGGTAGATAATTTTTTCTGTGTTCAGTACTGTGTTCGTAAACAGAAAAAATATTACGTAATCTTTTCCAAGTGCATTGTTTTGATGAAAAATCTTCTTTGGCTAACTGAGTAGCAGTGAAGATACTTATACTAGACTTGTAAAAAACGGAACCGCACTTAAAAAAATATGGCCACCTCCATTATTTTGTTTTGACAGTTCGCTTGAACAAATAAATCCATGAAATAAATAATTCATAATCAGACAGGATTTTGTGAAATGCTTGTGGAATTAAAAATTATTCGCCATGGAAGAGGTAGGTAGTATATTTATGAAAATATGAAATTACTTTTGCCAACACTATGCGTGCGACAGATATTCGACACGATCGCGATGTAAACATAGCCATATTTTTTTAAAGTGTGGTTGCCACGCCACGCTCGGGAAGTTTTGAACTATACTTAAGTTTGATTTTGTACATGTGTGTGTGTGCTTACTTCTAGCAACAAAAAAGTGCTCATTTTTAGTTCCACTAGTTTTGTCTCCTTATGTCTATTCTCCATGGGCATAATAATCTCTCCATTTTCAAATAACTCACCAAATTGTGCTAGGGGCGGGGGAACCTTAATAGTGGGAGGTGGTGAGAAGTGGGGGTCCTTCTTTTCCTACCCGGCAATCTGGTCACCCTGTTCGTGTGATATCAGGCAATAACATCAAAACGTTGTAGGATTGAATTATTTTTTGCCACTTTAAGGCAAGTTATCCATATACTTCACAAGAATTTCATTCAAAATTTGTGAAATTGTTCGTGAAAAAACAGAAATTATTTTAATCGCGAATGAAATGAAAAATAGCTTTTCATGTTTTCATCTTACTGCTTTTTGATACATTTTTTACTGCTAGCAGTTCAGTCCTGAATTGTAAAATTTAATCTTAACCTTAAAATCTCAATAAGTTGCTATCGAACTTTTTATCACCAGTGGAATTTTATAACAAATTCCATGCTTCACATAAATATTACTTAAAGTTTATATTGAATTCAAATAATAACTCAAATATGAACTCACTATGAAAAATACACCAATGAAATACTAACTTTACTCAGTGTCAGAAAACTACCATTAAACTTCTTGCTCTACACCTTCACGACAAAAGAGCTGCATAAAATGTATAAGCTTCCAATACTTTATATATTTTTAAACAATTTATGGTTTAAGAAATCTGGGATTGAATAAGTTATGACAATAAATTCAGTACAGTGATTAACGGCACAATTTTCGATTTTTTTAGTTTTATGGATGCATCGGGTCTTCATATATCCCGACGATTTTTGCCAAATACTCAATCGGTATTAAAAAAAAAAAACACAATTTTAAAAATCTCCAGCAACACATACATACTATAGGGGTGTACTGACACTTTTATTAACACCTGATTGTTGAGAAATTAATTTTTGACCAACTAAAAAGGAATTTTCATCAAAATAGTTGAATTCTCAATAAAAAAAAGAATTTTGCACCAAAAAGTTTTATGTTTCTAACAAAAAGCACGAATTTTCAACCAAATACGTGAATTATTGAACAAATAATTCTATTTTTGACTCAAAAAGATCAAGTTTCAATAAAAATATCAATTTTTAACAGAAAATAGAATAGTTCAGTTTTTAGTTCAAAAAAGTTCATATTCAACCAAAAAAATGACATTTTCTACAGAATTTGTTCAATTTTTAAACCAAACAGGTGGATTTGACACCGAATAGTTGAACTTTTAACCAAAAAGATGAATTTTCAATCACGAAGATTAATTTCCTACAAAAAAGACCCTTTTTTGATAATAGAATTTTTAACTAAATTCTCAATCAAAAAACAATATTATAAAAAGCGTTTAAAATTAGAGAGAATCCATTAAAAATCAGACAGGTTCTACACTTTGTTTTGCAGAATCTCTCAGCGATGAAATTTTGTTTTTATAAGAAATTATGCAAGACGTTTTTTCCCAGATAAGACTAAAAATTTGAATTCGGACATCTATGTTATAAATAATAAAACACAGATTAATTTTTGACCAATAAGATTAGTATAATATTTCAACAAAGAAAGTTAATTTTCTACCAAAAAGACGAATTTTCAACTAAAAACATTAACTTTCAATTAAAAATATAAATTTTGATCATCTAAATTTTACAGTTGAATTTTTAATAATTTTTTAACAAAATAGTTGAATCCTCAATTAAAAAGATCAGTTTTCAACCAAACTGTTTCATTTTATAACATAAAAGGCGAATTTTCAAACAAATAATTGAATTTTTAAACCAAAAATATCCATTTTTA
>JAWWLR010000149.1:23277747-23291135 GCA_035041075.1 Acraspis erinacei
ATTTGAACTTTCGATATCTGCAAGCAAAATTGGAAAATATCAATCCTATCGGGAGTAATTGAAGCTCGAAAATGGCGCAAATCGCTTTTTTCGAAAGTTTGACATTTTTTTCTTAAAAAACTAAGGGTCCTACGAAAAAATCAGTAGAGTACTTTTCCTCTTAAAATTTCTCAAGAAATAGGATGAAATTTTTTCATACGCACAAAATGCTGTTTTCATTGTTTCAACAATTATTTGTTTATAACTTTTTTTGAACATTCGGACGGACAGCCCCCTTCGATATTCGTGTTCAGCGGGTCAAAATACATAAAAATCACTTTTCACAGTCCACCTAAATTAAAAAGGTAGCAAGGACCCCCTTGGTGCCTAGCTTAAGAAGAGAACACCGATCAAATCCTATCATGAACTAAAAAATTTAATAAGAAGTCTAAAACTTACAAGACACCATCGCTGAAACTTTATCTTTCATCTGAGACAATAAAAATTTCAAAAATCATCATGGGTTCCCGAGATACTAATAAAAATTCCTTACAATGTCTTAAAAATGTGTTCAAGTGGTGATACGAGATACTGAGGATACAAATTCAAGGAAAACCTGACATTTGTGAATTCTGGGTGTCTTGATGAATTATTCACGCTGATTCCGTCTTTAAATAACGTACAAGTAACAATAAATCATGTCCAAATAATTTAATTTTCAACCAAAAATGCAATATTTAAATTTTACAAAAAACAAAACAAAAAAAAAGAAATTTGAGTAAAATATGTAAATTTTAAACCAAAAAGTATGAATTTTCAATAGAATTTTTAAGGTATCAACAAATTAATTAAATTTAGAAGAAAATGATTACATTTTTGTCAAAAAAGAAGAGTTTTTCAAAACATACATAAATTTTTAACAAATACTTGAATGTTTGGCTATAAAAGTTAATTTTTCAACCAAAACTCAAAAACCTAAATTTTCACTTAAAAATATTAATTTATACTGAAAAAGATCAATTTTCAACTAAGGAGATTCACTTTCTACCAAAGAAGTAGAGATTTCAACAAAATAAATAGTTGAATTTTAAACTATAAAAGATAAATTTGCGACAAAAAATGGAATAGGTTAATTTTATCGTTAAACAAATTAATTTTCAACCAAAAAAGACGGATTTTTAATAGAATAGTTGAATTCTCACCCACAACAGTGGACTTATCAACAAAAAGGTAATTTTGTACCCCAATAGTTGAATTTTGAACCCAAAGTTTAATTTTCGGGCTTAGAAAATAAAAAAGGTTCTATTTTTAAAAATCTGATACCAGTGAATTTGTTTATAACATTTATTTGTGCAATTTCAAAGAATTTCACTTAGTTTTTGTATATGTGCTTCACTGGGCTTGCCAACCCTCCATTAATAAAGTTTAGTGTCATTATAGTAACACAAAACTGTATTAATGTAATACTAGCATGCTCAACAAAGCAAAGGTTTTAAAAAAGTTCCTGAAACTCTTAAAATGTTCAAACTGTGTATTTGTTTATAAAGTTTGTTTATTACTATAAGAAACATATTGAATTGTTTTTTAATATTTGACATAAACATTGTTTATAACAACAAAATTGTTAATAAAAATGATTAATTTATCATAAACTCTAAATTTATGCATCGCTTATATTTATTTATCGATCATATACTGATATAAAGTTTTTTTAAAATTAATAACGTGTTATTGAGGCAAAAGTATCTAATAAATGTTTTCAACTTTATGTTTAAATAAGGAAAAGAAAATATATTCTTGGTAATTTGTCTTTTATGGTATTTTATGCATTTATATGGCTTTTATCAAGGAAAAAGAAATGTTGAATCTATTTAAAATTGTTGCCGCAAACGTATTTTGAACATGTTTTCGTCATTTTTGCAAATTCGCATAAAAAACTTTAACTTAAATTTAATAGGTAATTAATATAAAATATTAAAGGTACTTACTTTGGTTAGGATTTGCAAATAATAGTTAAAGCGATTTTCTCAATTTGGTTCAGTCTGTCTTGTGTCGCGCATGGTATGGCTATTTTGATAGCAACGTTTTTCTTGGAATTGACTTCAGGACTCTCCTTACATTTTTGCGAAATAGCTTGTATATGCGCCTTATCAGTTTTTGGATTTTTATTTAGTTCATTTTTCCTTATTTTATTTACAGCTTCTTGGATATTGTTAAGAGCATCATTCGTTTTCGGCAACCTAGTATTCTTGTCAACTTTGTCACATTCTGCATTTAAATCCTGATCCGTTATACCGAAGAAAGTCTTTAAGTTGGCTTTTGTATTCGCTTCGTTATAAACATTTTTGGAAAGACCTTACAAAATTTAATACTATATTATATAAGGATAGAAACATTTGAGACTCTATTAGGGAATAAAGCATCTAAATTAAATAACTGAAAATTTCGATATAATTTCCTAAATATTAGCTACAATTTGAAACTATTGGTTCCGTCAAATAATATTCTCTGTAAAAATTTCTTTTAACATTTTACACAAAAAAGATCGTTATGAGTCTTTGCTGCTCTTGAAAATTCCTTATTCCAGATTTGAATAATAATTTTTTTTGTAAATTCTTTGATCCAATTACAAATTACATATGATTGCTTCAGAAAATTTTCTGTCAGAGTTAAAGCGCGGCAGTAGAGAACTAGATAAACAGCCTTTTTAGAAAATATGTTTATTGCATACAAAATTCCTCAAAAAAACAAATACACGCTGTGTAAAAAGGATTTAGAGGCCATTCACAAAACACGTTATACATATTTTGATAAATTTAGACGCCCCCCCCCCTGCGGGATGCTTTTTTATTGTTGTTAACATTGAGAATTATACTTTTACAGCTCATTTACGAGAAAAATAAAAAAAATTCTATTTTTAAGAAAAACAAATTCCCTCGATAGAAAGTTTTCAAAAATATTGGAAAGAATTAAAAAGTGTAGGGTTCTACAGAAAACCTTTTTTTATTTTTATCTTTAAATTTTGAAAACAGGAGCAAAATATTTTCTGGAAAATCCCACCTTTTTTATTCTTTCCAATAATTTTAAAAAATAAAAAAAATAAAAATGGGGAAATTCGATTTTATGAAAAAAAACGGTTCTGCTTACGCAAGTTATTTAGCTAGCATAAAACTAACAAAAAACCTTCATTATAAAAGTACAAATTAAAAAAAAATGGCAAAAAATATAAGCGTGGGGTTTTTGAGAAAATCAGCTTTTAACATTTTCACCAAAACCGCCGCCATTTTGTTAATTTGAATCTTTTTTATATTTTTGTTGGATGTTATTTTTAGAAATAATTGAAAATTATTTTTTTTAACGGCTACTAAAAGCTGTGTGTCAAAACTTCGAAAATTCTAACCCCAACATTCTTTGATGGATCCAGTCGAAATTGGCTCACTTGCTTAGATGAAACCTTTCTTATTTGCAATAAGAAACTCAATATTTCTAGAGAGAATTTTTATTTTTTAATTGGACTAAATATTGTTAACTTCCACATATATTTCTTTGAAATTAAATAGATTTTCTTGACTAAACTTTTTTCCCCTGAATTCCGGAAAATTGCAGCCCGATAGTGGATTTTTTTTTATCTTTAAATTGTGATTACGATTTTGCAGAATGCTTTTTCCTCCTCCTAAAAAATTTAGATTTTGTTGGTTATCTAGTTGTGAACTGAAACTCTTCATTACATTTCTTCTAAGAAATTTTCTCTTCGATGTCAGAATTACAATTCTTTTGGAAACTTCCCTGAAACAACTCAAATATATAGTTTTTTCAAAAAAATTACTGTTCTAAATCAGAATCAGAATTATTTAAAAAAATTTTCCGTTCTAAGTCAAAATTGTAATTATTTTGGAAAATTCACTTTTCTAAGTCAAAATTGCAATGATTCTCAAATATTTCCTCTTCGAAATTATAATTATCATTCATTTGAAAAATTCAGAATTAAAGTTTAATTTTATAACCGTTAATAAATAAGATCTATCTTCTAGATTAATACTGTGCTCTTTTTATTTGTGATGCTAATGTTTTCTTCACTTTTTTGGTTTATAAATTCTTTATTTAAAAAATAGAAATAACATTATAAAATCCATTGCATACAAAATCACACCAAATATCATTAATTAGTTTAACTTCTTCACATATACTCACAGACAGAAAAAGTCGCCAACGTAAGGATTACAAACTTCATCGTGTTGGCACTATACAAAAATATGCCAGAAAAATCAGAAAGTAAGACTAGCACAACTAAAGTTTTTTTCTTATTTTTTTGTACTGATGTCGGGATGCTCATATCGGATCATTTATATACTGAGGTTTTTTAGAGAACAAGGTGGGGGGTTATCCCGCCAAGAAGTGTGTCGCTCCAAATCCCCCTCCGAAATTTTTAATTTTTTCCTACTGGAATCCCCTCTCCCGAAATATTTTTCTAGCTACCGCCTTCCTTTCAAAACATGGAAAATTGCAACACTGTTAAGCTCGTCTGTATGTTTAATTTTGATTTATCTTCAATGAAAAAGACGAGTATGATGAATATTTGTTCTTTCAAAAGTTTTATATCCTGGCTCAAACTTTACTCTGGATAACAAAAATGTCAACTAGAATTTAAAATTCAAGGAATTTTGAATTAAATTTTGTTTAACAGTTCAATAAATTATTAATGTATTATAAATTAAATGAATTAAGCCTACATATATTACTTTTAAAATATAAAAAAGAGAAACATAAAATCCCACCAAGAACATCTGCGATGGAAAAAATCTTCTAAATGCAACTATATGAATTTGTGAAATCAAAGTTGGCTCAACACTTTGAAAAAAATATTCATGATAAAATATATAAAGCAATTTTTTTGTAAAGTGTCCTACATAAATTTTCAAGTAAATTTTAATAAGTCATATAGTAGAAATTATAAAACTTAGCGGGACTGAATGTTATAAGCAGTTATAAGCAAAATGATTTTAATATAAAATTTCTAGGCATGGGAGATACATCGTATAATATAATCCCGTTAAGTTTTACAATATCTAATATGACTTCTCAAACTTTTCTTTAAAATTTCTATAGGGCACTTTATAAAAAAATTCATTATATATTTTATCACGAACATTGTTTTCCAAATTAATTGTATTGCAGATGTTTTCGTCAAGATTCAAAAATATAGTACTGACTAAAATGTTTGAAAATTCATTCTTCCAGATGTGAATAATAACTTTTTATTCAAGTTTATTCTTGTTAGGACTAGGTTGAAGTACCTTTAAAAAAAATAAACATTTGTTTGATTTTAAATAATTAGATTTTTTCCTTCATCAAATACAAGAAATGGTTCGTTTGAAACTACTTGTTCAAAAATTATAATATATGAAAGTAAAATCAAAGAACGTGTTTGTTCTTATTTTCAGCTTTATTGAAATAATAATAAGGCAATAATGTAAACCGTGTAAATAGGTCACGTCCACTAACATCACGCATTTAATAATTTATGCTTGAAAATGGAAAAACAAGAATCATTTAGACACTTAATCTATTTTACCTTACTTTATGTCCGTTATAAAATATCTAATTTAATCTTTGAGCACTCGCACAAACAACACGAAATTTATTGTTAGTAAAGCATACGGAGGCCTTATATATTGCGCCTATTTCAATAAATTTAAGGGAAAAAACTGTTAAAGCTTTATAATTAATAATTATAATTAAGGCATAAACTATTTATGATTTCATGTAAGCTTTCAATTTATCTTATTTTTCAACACAGAATTGTTACAAGCAATAAATAATTAAAATTAAACCACTTAAAATTTAAAAAAATTAAATTTGAACTTCAATAATGAAGATATCGTGTGAATTGCATTCCGGCCAAACAACAATCTTGTATGGCTACAAGAATTTAAAAAAATACACATTTTTCTTACAAATATCAACAGATTCAGCAAAATATAAATGAAAAAAATATATTAAAAACGCTCATTTGCTGTAACAACTGAGAAAGTTAACCAAAAAAAAAACAATCTTTGTACTGAAAAAACATTAAAATAAGTTTCCAAGTTTAAAACTGAAAAATATTATTAAAATAACTTAAAAAATGGAGATTCCAGATTTTACGTATTCTCTCAAATAAAATTATGAAAGCAAAAAAATATGTTTTAAAACAAAAAGATAGTTTGCTTAAAAAATGAAAACATGAAAAAAATAACTGTAAAATTAAAAAATTTCAACAAAATTTCAAGATTTTCATGTCTTTCACAATCGCATTAATAGAAGCATATTTTTAATCATTAAACAACTTAAGAAAAAACAGTGACTATATAAAACAAGTATTAATTTTAAAAAGTAAAAAATTGTATACTATAAAAACTGATAAAAGTCGACAAAAGTATATAAATAAAAAATTTAAAAATATAAAAAATTTCCCGGTTTTCGCGTTATTTACAATTATATAAATAAAAATATATTTCTATAAAGTGTCTAGCCCTAACAACTGCAAAAATTAGTGACAAAATATTTTAAAATATGTTATTATTCAAAAATTTACTAATTATTTACGAAGAAAATTTTGCCGAATGTAACAATTTTACCTACACTGGAGGCGCTCTCTCCTCTTGCCGCTTCCACAATTTTTTCGTAAACATCCCTGGTTTACTTATAAAAATTTCTAAACAATTTGCTTCCTGATTTATTTATTTTTGCATAATGTAATATTTTAAAATGTCCTTTTTATAAATTTCGCTTTTAAAATGGCAGTCAAAATTTTTTCTTTCTCTCGACGATCGTATAAAGAGATTTTCAATATTTAAAAAAATTATTAAAATAATTTTTTTAATTTTTTTAAGTATGACATTTTTTTAAATATCTTCTTATTCATAAAACTGTACAGCACATTAAAACACTGAAACCTTAACTAAACTGTTTTAATTTGTAGATATTCCTTTTTTTTTACTTTTTCACTTTTTAAAGCATACGATTTTATAATTGTTGTTATACGTGGTAATTTTTCAATTTTTTAAGTTTGCCAACACTTAAAAATACGTATGTATTTATATAATTCTTTAAGCAATAAATTTTTGTTAGTTTAAAAAACGATTTAGACTATATAAAGCACAAACACAAATTTAAAGAAAAATTTAAAAAAAGGTTTTCCCTTTTTTTATTTTATGCAATATTTTTAAAAATTCGTGCCATATCATTTTTATGGTTGCGAGAATTTTTCTTTTTTAATTTTAATTTTGGATTTTTCCTACGAACGATGCAAGATATCATATAAGAGTAAGAAATATTAGTTGTTAATATTTTTGAAATGAGCAAACTTTTTTCGTAGAATTTTTTTCGAATCTTTCTTTGTCTGCAAGAAAAATGCGAAGATTCTATTTTCTAAAAAAATTGAATAAAAAATTTATCGAAAAAATAAAAAATATGGGGTTTTTGCGAAAATGGGTTATTCATATTTAAACAAAAGTAATGCCATTTTGTTACTTTAGAACCTTTTCAAAATTTCCCAAAGGATGTCAAAAGAGAAAAATATATCTCACAGCAGAGAAATATTAAAATATCTTCATTAAGTAAAAAATTATAATGTCTTAAATAAAGAATTGGTGCTTCTTTTTAAACTTAAAAATTCAAATACTTATAACTTTGTAGAAAAAATATGTGTTGCTTTAAAACTTTGAATTTATATTCTCTGAAGCTTGAATTATTATATTTAAAAATTCTTTATGCTCAAAGAGCGATATTATCAAATTATAGAGGTAACTTATACGCATATCTCTGGAAAGAAAAAAATGTATCAGAAGTTCAAAAAATAAATGTTCTAGCGAGGACTCAAATAAGTATCTATTGTTTTATAAAAGTCCTATTTTTTTAAACGAACAAGAAACTCTTGAATACTTTTTGGCTTTTTTGAAAATGAAACCAAGCTTGTAGTAAACTTATTTAAAACATTGTTTTAGACATTTTTAAATTGAGGAACGCTGAATTAATTTTGTTTTATTTTTTTGAAATTGTGTCCGCTGCACAGCTTCCTCTATGAGGAAGCAAGATAATAATTATTTTCACACTCCATCTATGTCACGTTACTCAGTATAGACATTCGATAAATAACAACGCAACACCTGACACAGAACTCTTTCAATTTCGAATCACCTAAAACAGTAATTTAAAAAAAATAATTAAAAATTATAATTAATAATTACATAAGAGTGAATAAGAAGAACAACATTTTCAAGGCAAAAAATATAACTGTATTCAAAAGTAGCAGATAAGGATACTGTAAATATTATAATTAATATTTTTATGCATGTAAACTTTCTTATGTATCTAAAGATCTCAGCCATCTGCATAAATTTGTATACATTTTTATTTGCTGATCCGTAGAAGATAACTCATACCTAGTAGACTCATGTTTTTAGCAAAAAATGTATATAAAACAGACGTCATAAAAACATAATTGTTCATTCTTAAATTATAACGAATTTAAATATTGCTAAATTTTGAATTACTGTATTTTCTTAAATTTCAATGAAAAATGTTTGATGATTTAAAGAGCTTACATTTACAGATAATAAATTCGAAATGGTTTAATTTGAAACGTCTACATTTTTTAATTGTACAATTTAGAAATCAAAATTTTCCAATCCAAAACGCTTTTCATTTGACATTATCTAAACAATAAAAATATAAATTTTTAATTCAAAAATGTACAAGAAGTGAAACTAAAAGCCTTGAGGATAAGCACTTCAAAATTAAATTCTGAAAGATGAAACAAAACTTGAAATTCGAGGACATTAAAAGCTATAATAATGATAAAAAATGAGAGTTCTAACAGTTTACTTGGCAACCATAATTTGCAAAATTTGTTCACACTTTTAAAGGCATAATACTTAGAATAAAACTTACGACAAAAACTTGGGATATCTTATTTTACGAAGACGGTTAACAATAATATTTCTGGTTAAAATTTATTATGATTTAAAAGCGCTCATTTAAAAATATTAATTTAAAATTTTCAAAATTTCAAAAAATGTCTAAAAAGTATCAGCAAGATGCTAAGACAATTTTTTTTTAATTTTTCAGGATTTAAACAAATGTTGGGTAATTAAATTATACCAAAAGATATTCAGAAGTTAACAAAAATAATACGTAATACTTGCAAAAATTTGAAACAGTTTGAAACGAAGTGTAGATTTTAAATTATTTATAATATTAATTATTATAATATTTACATTTATCGAATAATTTGAATTGATAAGAAATAACGAAAAGGTAAAAGTAGGCCATAAGAAATAATGTCACCTTCGTTTTCTAAAAATGTGATGTTATTTTTAAAAAAGTGGTGCTTACAAACGAAAATGTCTTATCGTCGAAACTGGATTACCTTGCATCAACAGGATATGGAACAAACATTTTCCGTTTGAAAATTTTTGTTAATAGAATAAATAAATAATCAAATATGAAACAATACATTCCATAAGGGATACTTTCATTATATACATGTATTTTTTTATTTAAATGAATTTTTTTAAATTTTAAATGATTTTCGTCAATTTTAAATTGTTTTTAATAATAAAAAATTTTAAAAACTATGTTTAAGAAACGATTTTTTAATTGAAGTGATAATGTTGCTAACTTTCAAGGGAGAGAAATTTTAAAAGAATAATTCACGGAACTGCGCCTTGATTTTATTTAGGTCTTGTCGCAAGAACTAAGGTCTCGGAACCCATGGTTTTAAAGCAACGTCCATTGCTTTAAAGGAAAGGGTTCTGAGATCTAAGTTCTTGCGCAAAATCGTGAATAAGGTCAAGGAGCAGTTCCGCAAATTAATCTCCTAAAATTTCTCTACGAGTAGGATAATTAGTTAATATACTTCAATTTTCTGTAAAACATCAAATGTAGGAGAAGTTCCTCCTCAAGAAAAAAAAAACTGTTTTGTGACAGCTGTAAATCTTTTTAAATCAATTTTACAAATCATTCAATTTTACAGAATCCACAAGATTCAATATCGCACGTATTTTTTAGCATATTTTTGCTGATGCCAATGGCATGCACTTTACTGTTTTTGATTTTTTTTAATTGTATTTTTGTAAAATTCGAGCAGTCGTCTTTTGGAACTAAAGGTTATGCAAAGAAAATCGAATTTCTGAAAAGTGGTTTATGGCCATTTTTTAAAGAATATATTTGATTTGAAACCTTAGGAACCTGGAGTAGAATTCTCTTATTGTAAGAAAATTTTCTGTTAGCGTTTATGTAAAATTATTTATGATAAGAAAAAAACAGGATAAAAATAATGACAAACATATTTTCTCAAGCTTTTGCAATTATCTCGAATTTTCTGTGTCTGAAAATGCGAAATCATAGAATTTATTAAAAATATTTATGTATACTACTAGACTCCACCCTATACGGAAGAAATAATTTTAAAAATTGAGCAAAAATGTTACATTCTCCAAATCAGATGCAAAGACTTCCTTAAATATGACGTTGGTTGACATATTACTTGCTACATTTTTCGTCAAAAATTTATCTTCTTTTGCTTAAAATTTTACTTTAAAGTTAAAAATGCATTTCTTTTGTTAAATATTCATCATTTTAGTTAAGGGGGAAGTATAATAACTTTTTTCAAAAAATCGATGTTGCAAAAATGACGGATTCTTATAGTAAGTATATGTGGAAATGCTGTGGAAACTATTATTTACGTCAGAAAAATTGAGAACATGTCTAAAAACGCGTTTTTCGCGTATTATGATCATGACAAGTATAGCTGCTATATATCTTCCTTTTTGGTTTTTCTACTAAAATTTTGGGTAAATTTATTTTGTACGCTATATAAATCAATAAAAAAGCTTTATTTTTTGTAAAAAATTTCGAGAGTAGATATACAAATGTGGAACATCGCAAAGGTTTCCAACGTGCTAGGCGTATAACTGTCGCATAAGGTGTACACTTCAAATGCGTTTTCCTCGAAACAACGTTATTCCAACTGGTCGACATGATTTTGAAAAACTTTTCAACCGATCAGGCTGCAAGTTTAACAGCTTAATCTACACAAAAATGCTTATCGAGTAGACGTCCAGAATGATTATCGGTTAACATTTAACCATTTTTTGAAACAATTAACATGAAAAAGTGCAAAATTTTCAAATCCGCCATTTTTTCTTTTTTTCTTTGCGGATTTTTATTTCTGAGGTCTACCCGATAGCGAAAAACGTACTCTTTACTAATTTTGAAAAAATGTTGTTTCGGGTGACTACAACTTAAGAAATCATGTCGACCAGTTTCAAGCAGGGCTAAATTTGGGCAGCCGTATCAGTCAGATTCACCATAATTTTTTTTTAAATTGTGTCTCTTACTTTGAAATGTCAACTTTCATGTGCAAAAGAATTGAATTAATAAAATATATTATTCTAGAAAAAAAATTATTAAAAAAAACTTTAAGTTCTTGTACTTCACCCTTAAAAATTCATGTCTTTTGTTTAAAATTCACCTGTTTGCCTAAACATTGAACTAATTTGTTTAAAATTCGTTTTCTTTGTTGAAAATTCAACTTTTAGGTAAAATAGTTTTGTATTTTGTTGAAAATTTGTCTTTCTTGGTAAAAAATTAATCTTCTTGGCTGAAAATTAATTTTCTTGTTTGAAGGTTCATCATTTAAGTTTAAAATTCATCTTGTTCATTCAAGACGTAACTATCTTGTTAAAAATCCATTTTAGTTTTGAAAATAATTTTATGAATTGCAAATTTGACTGTTTTATTTTTTATTCAAATTGACCGTTTTTTTGTTGAAAATTCAACAGATGGGATCATTTAAAATCAGTGATTTAAATTGACTGATTTGAAAAGTCACTTGTAACCGATTTTTTAGTCGTTGAATCCACATTATTTGAATCCCCGGATGTGCGAGTAGATTTCCAAAACAAGATAATCGAAAACATAGGTAAGTTGACTTTGAAGGAGCTTATAAGAAATAAAGATATAGAAGGTGCATGGACTATGTTCCGGGATATCATTCTTAGATGTACGATCGAAGAGTGTGGTACCACGGTTGTAGGAAGAATGTCTGGTGATGCATGGTGGAATGATGAAATTGAGGCTGCCCAAAAAGCAAAGAAAGAAGCGTACAGGAGAACTTTGAACATGGCAGGTCTTAGCGATGAGGAAAGAAATGGACGTAAAAATGATTACAGACACAAAAATAGGATGCTTAAGCGATTAATTAATGAAAGGAAAGATAAAGTTAAAGCAGAAGAAGAGAAGAAAATACAAAACGACTTTGAAGGAAGCAAGAAACTATTTTATAAAGCAATGAAGGGAAATAAAAGTACAGAAATTGTCAACATGAGAAATAGTAAAGGGGAAATGCAATATGAGGCAGGCGGGATTATAGACGTTTTCAGAGACCATTTTAGGGGACATTCCGGAGATGAAGCTATAGGAAATTACAACTGCGATGTAGAACACGATGCGTTAGAAAACTCAATTGAGAAAGTCTGTGTCACTGAGGTTGCGGATATAATCAAAAACTTGAAAAACGGTAAGGCTTCCAGGGTAGACAGTATTAACGCTGAAATGCTTAAACACGGTGGCGAGTACATACCACATAGACTGTGCGAAATGATAAATTTATGCATCGAAATAGGAGAAGTCCCAGATGATTGGACAAAAACGATCATTGTACCAATATACAAAAGAAAGAGAGATAAAAGCGACTTCGATAATTACAGATGGATCAGTTTATTAAGTTCCGTAAGTAAAATATATTAAAAAATACTTATTCGTAGGGTAATGAAAATAACAGAAAAAAAGATTTGGGAAGTAACAAGTGGGTTTATGCCAGGAAGGTCATGTACGGATAAAATATTTAGCTTAAGGCAAATCATATAAAAAGGTTTGAGAATCGGAAAAAAAGTTTTCTCTGCATTTTTTGAACTAGAAAAAGCTTTCAACAAGGTAGATAGAAGTAAACTTTGGGAAGTCCTGAAAGGGTACGGAGTAAATGGATGGCTCCTACAAGCTATAAGAAAAATATGTACGGGGAGCAAAGCGAGTGTAATGGTAAATGGGAAATTGAGTGACTCGTTCGATATTATGAAAGGCGTCAGGCAGAGATGCGTTATGTCTTCATGGCTATTTAAATTATTTATTTACAAGTGTTTAAGAATGCCTCTTTTCTTAGAATAAGGTTTGGCTCTCAAAACAGTAAGGGTACGTGGGATAGCGTTCGCAGATGTTAAGGTTGTTATGGCAGAGTCAATCGTAGACTTACAAGGAATGTTGAATAAACTGAATGCAAGCATGAAGAACATGGGCCTCAAAATGAACGTAAATAAAACAAAAACTATGGTTTTCGAAGGAAAGAGTGAGAAAAACAATATCCAGCA
>JAWWLR010000149.1:23360820-23372384 GCA_035041075.1 Acraspis erinacei
ACGAATGAAAAATAGCAAAAAAATAAAAATCCCGAATAATAAAATTTCCAAAAATTTTACAATATCCCGAATTTGAATTACTATTAATACTATTTGTTTAAATCTGTTAAACTCCTATGACTAACGACAGACATATTTTCTTGAAAATCACCCAGGGCTCCGGTTGTAGGTCCTCGTGAGGTGAAGGAAGCTTTGGATAATTATCAAATTCAAATTAGGAACAATCTTTATATCATGGTGACACACCAAAAGTCAGACGACAGTTCTTATCTCAGAGGTTCATATGTATATATGAAATTCCAAAACTAAATCATTAAAGTTCTCTCTTTCTTATCCATTTCCATTTTTTCTCTGTAATATCGTCAGTTAGCAGCATTGAAAAGTATTGAACACTAGGACGTAAGAACAGAAATAAATTTAAAATTTCAAGAAAATTTGATGATACCTATTAAATAAAAAACCTTTAACCAATTTAATCTACGTAAAATCGATTTCGATCTAGAAAATTTGTTTTCTGATATCAATGTAACGTTAAAGTGACTTGCTAGAATATACACATGTTCCTTCAAATGACCCTGCTAGCAATTAACTAAAAAACTGTCGAAAGAAATATGTGGAAGCGCTCACTGAAACTCGTTTTTAACTTATTTTAGAATATGCAAACGAACGAAAATATTTTCATGCTCTTTCATCGTTTCAACCGTTTCAATAGCCTTCACATTATTTGGTATTTGTAAGGAAAAAACTGGTTTGTTCCTTAGAAATACCCATTTCTTGTTCTCTAGATATTAAATCTGGAATATCTTGCATCCCAAAGTTTATTGTTATACTCATCTTTTATCTTTCTTCATCTATATAGCTGGATGCATATTTTACAGACAAAGTCGGGCGATCCTTCGAAAATGAAGAAACTCTCTTTTGAGAATAATTCACTCGCAGGAAATAATGACAGACCATCTCTCCTTATTCTATCAGCCAAATACCCAGCATTACTGACATTTAAAAAAATTATCTGAACGACATCAACCATTTAATATTGTTTCAAAGATAAGGACGCCATTAAACTGAAAATGAATAAAACATTCTTAGTGTTTATATTCTATCTAACTAACCAGTCTAAGCGAAACTCTGTTTCAATAACTCTGTTTCAAATTTAAAATTAATAACTGGCCTTAAAATAAAAACATCTATGAAAAAAATAATTTCGATCGAAATTCAGAAAGTACATGTTGTAAAATTTTCACTGCTGTGCTGCAGTGGCGCAATTGGCAGCGCACCTCACATGTAATGAGGAGGTTGTTGGTTCAAACCCAGCCCACAGTGAATTTTTTAGAAGTTATTTTCTCGCGTTTTTCATTAATTTGGCGATATAAAAATTCATTGCGATATAGTAGTTTCTCTACTTATCGGCAATGTAACAGACAGAGACCTCTGTCATATTCCATCGTTAAAAGAGTGGTATTTAGACACTAAAAATATTATATCTAACTAACGAGTCTAAACGAAACTCTGCTTCATTAAATCTGTTTCAAATTTAAAATTAATAACTGGCCTTAAAATAAAAACATCTATGAAAAAAATAATTTCGATCGAAATGCAGGAAATACAAGTTCTAAAATTGTCACTGCTGTGCTGCGGTGGCGCAATTGGCAGCGCACCTCACATGTAATGAGGAGGTGGTTGGTTCAAACCCAGCCCACGGTGAATCTTTTAGAACTTAGCTTCTCGCGTTTTTAATTAAATTCGTGTTATAAAAATTGATTACGATATAGTAGTTTCTCTACTAATCGGCAATGTAACAGGCAGAGACCTCTGTCATATTCCATCGTTAAAACACCGGAATTAGGCCTCTAAAAGTATTGTATCTAACTAACCAGTCTAACCGAAACTCTGTTTCAAAGACTCGGTTTCAAATTTAAAATTAATAACTGGCCTTAAAATAAAAACATCTATGAAAAAAAAACAATTTTGATCGAAATTCAGAAAATACAAGTTCTAAAATTTTCACTGCTGTGCTGCGGTGGCGCAATTGGCAGCGCACCTCACATGTTATGAGAAGGTTGTTGGTTCAAACACAGCCCACAGTGAATTTTTTAGAACTTATTTTCTCGCGTTTTTAATTAATTTCATTTTATAAAAATTGATTACGATATAGTAGTTTCTATAATTATCAGCAATGTAACAGGCAGAGACCTCTGTCATATTCCATCGTTACAACACTGGAATTAGGCCTCTAAAAATATTGTATCTAACTAGCCAGTCTAACCGAAACTCTGTTTCAAATTTAAAATTAATAACTGGCCTTAAAATAAGAACATCAATGAGAAAAATAATTTCGATCGAAATTCAGGAAATTAAAGTTCTAAAATTTTCACTGTTGTGCTGCTGTGGCGCAATTGGCAGCGCACCTTACATGTAATGAGGAGGTTGTTGGTTCAAAGTCAGCCCGCTGTGAATTTTTTAGAACTTATTTTCTCGCGTTTTTAATTATTTTCGCGTTATAAAAATTGATTATGATATAGTGGTTTCTCTAGTTATCGGCAATGAAACAGAAAGAGACCTCTGTCATATTCCATCGTTAAAACACCGGAATTAGGCCTCTAAAAATATTGTATCTAACTAACCAGTCTAACCGAAACTTTCTTTCAATAATTCTGTTTCAAATTTAGAATTAATAACTGGCCTTAAAATAAAAGCATCTATTAAAAAAAATAATTTCGATCGAAATTCAGAAAATACAAGTTCTGAAACTTTAACTGCTCTGCTGCAGTGGCGCAATTGGCAGCGAGCCTAACATGTAATGAGGAGGTTGTTGGTTCAAACCCAGCCCACAGTGAATTTTTTAGAACATATTTTCTCGCGTTTTTCATTAATTTGGCGATATAAAAATTCATTGCGATATAGTAGTTTCTCTACTTATCGGCAATGTAACAGACAGAGACCTCTGTCATATTCCATCGTTAAAAGAGTGGTATTTAGACACTAAAAATATTATATCTAACTAACGAGTCTAAACGAAACTCTGCTTCATTAAATCTGTTTCAAATTTAAAATTAATAACTGGCCTTAAAATAAAAACATCTATGAAAAAAATAATTTCGATCGAAATGCAGGAAATACAAGTTCTAAAATTGTCACTGCTGTGCTGCGGTGGCGCAATTGGCAGCGCACCTCACATGTAATGAGGAGGTTTTTGGTTCAAACCCAGCCCACGGTGAATTTTTTAGAACTTATCTTCTCGCGTTTTTAATTAATTTCGTGTTATAAAAATTTAATACCATATAGTAGTTTCTCTACTTATGGGCAATGTAACAGCCAGAGACCTCTGTCATATTCAACCGTTAAAACATTGGTATTAGGCCTCTAAAAATATTATATCCTACTAACCAGTCTAACCAAAACTCTGTTTCAAATTTAAAATTAATAGCTGGCAATAAAATAAAAACATCTATGAAAAAAATAATTTCGATCGAAGTTCAGGAAATACAAGTTCTAAAATGAGCACTGCTGTGCTGCTGTGGCGCAATTGGCAGCTCACCTGACATGTAATGAGGAGGTTGTTGGTTCAAACCCAACCCGCAGTGAATTTTTTAGAACTTATTTTCTCGCTTTTTTAATTAATTTCGCGTTATAAAAATTGATTACGATATAGTAGTTTCTCTACTTTTCGCAAATGTAACAGACAGAGACGGCTGTCATATTCCATCGTTAAAACACTGGTATTAGGTCTCGAAAAATCTTCTATCTAACTAACCAGTCTAACCGAAACTGTGTTTCAGTAACTCTGTTTCGAATTGAAAATTAATATCTAGCCTTAAAATAAAAACATCTATGAAAAAAATAATTTCGATCGAAATTCAGGAAATACAAATTCTAAAATTTTCACTGCTGTTCTGCGGTGGCGCAATTGACAGCGCACTTCACATGTAATGAGGAGGTTGTTGGTTAAACCCAGCCCACAGTGAATTTTTTAGAACTTATTTTCTCGCGTTTTTAATTAATTTCGCGTTACAACAATTAATTTCGATATAGTAGTTTCTCTAGTTATCGGCAATGAAACAGAAAGAGACCTCTGTCATATTCCATCATTAAAACACTGGTATTAGGTCTCTAAAAGTACTCTATCTAACTAAGCAGTCTAACCGAAACTCTGTTTCAACAACTCTGTTTCAAATTTAAAATTAATAACTGGCCTTAAAATAAAAACATCTATGCAATAAATAATTTCGGTCGAAATTCAGGAAATACAAGTTCTAAAATTTGCACTGCTGTTCTGCTGTGGCGCAATTGACAGCGCACTTCACATGTAATGAGGAGGTTTTTGGTTCAGACCCAGTCCGCAGTGAATTTTTTAGAACATATTTTCTCGCGTTTTTCATTAATTACGCGTTATAAAAATTGTTTACGATATAGTAGTTTCTCTACTTATCGGCAATGTAACAGACAGAGACCTCTGACATATTCCATCGTTAAAACACTGGTATGAAGCCTCTAAAAATATTCTATAGAAAATCTTTAAGACCGCATAACTTATTTTTCAATGTCATAAATTCATTCAGATCTTTGAAAATTCCTGCAAAATGGTTCAAACTCTTTACAATTTCTTGGAATTCTAGGAAATACCCTAAACTATTTCAAATCATTCGAAATATTTCAAAATACTTTGAAATTTTTCTAAGCGCTTGAAAATTCCTGTAAATATCTTTAAAGTCTCGTGAAATTGCATGATATCTTATGATATTCCTTGAAATCTCTTCATATACTTGAAGTCTTATGAAATCCTTTGAGATCCTAAAAAATTTATTAAAATACCTTATTTAGAGCCTTTATAGTCTCTTTGAATGAATGAAGCCCTCAAATATGAAATATTTGAAATAGTATTAAATACCTTAATTCATTTTAATGCAATTCCTTGAAATGCCGTAAAACCTTTAAATCCCTTAAAACCCCTTAAACATTTAAGCGCTTTAAACATTCCTTAGAATAATTAAAATATTTGGAAATTCTACGAAAACCCATCAAATCTGTTAATATTCTGTTAAATTTTAAAAACTTTTTAAAACAAATTTGTTAGAACAGCTTTTAGGGCCCATCTTTGATCGATTTGGTTGACGAATCTCAGTCCGCTTCTGAACGCTAATTTTCCGAAAACTTGATGAATTGATGAATTAAAAATTATTTTATATTAATTTCAAATATTTCAAATTTTGAAGATTCTTAATGCTTTAAACGCTTTGTTTTTGTAGTGAAGTATTTAATATTTTAAGTAAACATTTTTCAGGATCTACATCGGATTCCCAGTGGCTTCTATTAAATATTAGGTGAAAAGTGAATACTATTGAATGAAATGTCACTGGAATTTTATAAGACAAGTCAAATGAAACTCTGTATCCAAGATTTATAGACAGTCACTTAAACCTCAAACAACTATTTTTTCCATGTAGCCAAAATAAGGCAAAAAATGATAATTAAGGAAAATAAGGTTTTTCACCATTCTTTTTTGCGTGATATTGGTAAATTTGGTTAAATTAAAGAATATGGATAACATTGAGATAATAAATAGTGCAGGTGAAGTTAAGAGTACACGTCGTTCTCTAAATTTTCTCCTTGTTACGTTGCGTTGTAACCAGGTCAATGAGCTTGTTTACTTGAGCATGTCGAAACTTATTTGTCTGACAGTAACTAGGGGAGAAATTTATGCAAGACGGTGTACAAACATGGAGAGGTTCAAGAGAATCACGCAGACGAACCATACGGAAATTGTGCTTCCCTCTTGTCCCCTTAGATCCGTCTGATTCTGCACGTAGGCGTACAATTTAGTAAAACGTAGCCGAGAGACGTGTTTTCTACCACCTCACATCACAACAAAATAAAGAAAGAAAAACTCTTTGAAAAAGAGCTCGACTAGGATGGAGCTGTTTCACGCGCACCCTACCGTAAGCTACATCCTTCCGTATTTATCATTGTGTTCCCTTGAACCGAGTGAGAGCTGAATACTTTTATTTTTATACTTACAGAAAGAGTTAGCTTTTTAAACTGTTCCTGTTTAATGAAACTAAAATACTTAAATTACTCGTGCAATTAATAAATAGCTTCTATTTCATGATCAACAATATTATACTTTATTTCCAGAACTCCGGACTCTAATTTCACGGAAGTTTTTATACATTTTTTCCCCTGTTTTCTGTTTTAATATAAAATTACAACTTTCCTCATCTACAAAATAAATCTTTCTGTTGATGCAATGGAAGCTTTTGCCCATGTTTCTCTACATAAAATATGTTTCGGCACGCTTTCCTTATGGGTAGGATACCTCACCGCAGGCGCAAGCACCTCGGGGCTAAAAGTACGACGCTTGCCAACGATGGCTGATATAATTTTCCTATTTGAAAGCATTACGCAACCTCGACATACGGGAGAAGAAAATAAGTTTGTCGAAAAGAAAAAGAAAAAAAATTCTTAACATTTTTACAGGGATAGAATGCAAAATAAGTGAAGTTTTGGCTGTAAAAATTTCTGAGTTATATTTTCTTTTAAATGTGTTTTCCCCAGTTAGGATTGAAATTGGTACTTTTTATATTGTGTTATTTTTATTAATGCTTTTGTTTATGAAAGTTTTGAAATATTCTATGTTTCAAATTAAATATTATTGTATCATTAATAATGCTCGTGATATGAGTGTTCTTTCTATTTTGTATTAGATTCTCTTGGAAATAAAATTTAAAAAAATGATATTTTAACCGTTTCGTTTAAGAACTCCAATTTAAGATTTTTCGAAGCATAAGAGAATGGTAGAAAAGATTGTGCAAGCGATACAAAATTTCTAAAATGCAGCATAAATGAACAAGTGGTAATAAATTTTAAAATACGCTTTTAATACAGAAAGCAACTGTTGCAAAACTACTGCACAACATTTGCAGTAACTATCACAGAACTCATAAATCTTGACTATGAAGTCAATTCCAGAATGCGAGTTTAAAAACGCAGATGTCGATATCATGTGATCAATTTCACGTGCTCGGTAAACTAAAAGTAAAGGGAAAAACTATGAGGGCTCGTATGTGTTAACGCCAAGAGCAAGAGCATTTTTGCACACATTTGCAACTGTTAATGCTTTGCACATAAAAGTAAAACTCTGTTCCCGAACCTAATGATTAAATTTTTTAATAGAACCGAACAAAAGAAACCTTTTTAGTCTTTGGCAACTAAAACAGAGTGTCTAATCAAATCCATGAAAATGATTCTCAAAAAATTACAGGTTCTTTCCAGTTACCTCAACATTTTTCCATGTATAAGTTTTCATACTACAGAGTCATTAAAGTATTTTTAATTTTCATAAACAATTAACTTGATATTTTTGTATACAATTTTGCGAATTTATTATGAATAAAGTTTTTTTTCAATCCTTTTGATTATCTAAATACGTAAAAATAGTACTGTTCATATGTCAAATTAAATAACCGTTTTGCTTCATTTGTGAAAATAAGTTTATTAAAGGCTAAGTAATTTCATAATGGTACACGTTTCTAGGGACAACAGTTAAAATGAATTTTTATTTTATATTAATATATTTAAAATTTAGTTCATATATGTACAATATTAATATTTGGATTAAAAGATATTTTCTAGGTGATTGGAAATCTGATAAAAATGGGGGAATATATTCTTTTAACTAAAAATTAATTCGGGTACTATAATAAATTCATTATGAAATGCTTCGAATACCTAACATTTCAAGTAAGATTATTGAATTTTTAACAAGTTATATGAAATTCTAACCAGAGTTGAATTTTCTTCTGAACAATACGAATTTATAACAAACTACGTGAATTCTCAATCAAATAGTTTATTTTTCAATTAAAAAAGATAAATTTTTAACCCAAAATGGAATTGTCAAATTTTCAATACAAAAATTAATTTGCAACAAAGAACAGCAGATTTTTAATAAAATAGTTAAATTTTCAACCAAGTAGATGAATCTTTATCTAAAATGATAAATCTTTAACTGAAATAGTTGCATTTTTAACTGAAGAAATTAATTTCTAAATGAAGTGATGAATCTTTAACCGTAATACTTGAATTTTCAAACAATAAGAATAATTTTTTCCAGAAGGATGAATTTCTGATAAAATACATGAACTTTTTGCCGAAAAAGGTCAATTTGCAGCCAAAGAGATGAATTTTCATCTAAAATGATAAATATTCAACTGGATTACTTAGCTTCTCAGTTCAAAAAGTTAATTATCAAACAAAAATAAAAACGAGTTTTCAACAAAATAGGTAAATTTTCGACAAAAATAGATCAATTTCTGCTTCAAAAAAATCTTGTTCAACTTCCGGAACACAAAAAAAATTAGAGAAAACTGACCGTGACACTCAGCTACCAAGCGTAGAAATTAAATTTTCTAATAGAACCAAAAAATGCCCTATTTTGTCTTTGGCTAGTGGAAGCTATTCCCTCAATGAGCTAGAAACAAATTATGGATAAAAATTTCGACTTCCGAAGGATGAAAAAATTTTGAGAAAACCGTCCGCGAAACTCCGCTTCAAAATCTATCAATTATATTTTCTAATTGAACCGAACAAAAGATCCCTTTTTGGTCTTTAACTAACGCAAGATGAACATAAAAAACTTAGGTTTCCATTAAAACCAATTTTTACATTGTGCAAAATTTAATAAAGAAACTAGAATTAAAGAGATTAGTTCTTCTTTAAAGGAAGATAATGAACATGATATATCTTTAGAAGACTCGTTATTTCTAATTCTCTTTAATTATTCACAGTACGTGAATAAATTAAATAATATGTCAAGATAATTATAACAATTCTGAAGAGAGAGGGTCATTTCGTTAACCGCAATTACGGAAGATATGACTTTGAAAAAAATGCAAAAATTGTAGGGCTTTTTTATTGTAAAAACGATAACTATGAAAAGCGCTGAAAGGAGAGCTTAAGAATGAAGAACCTCTTAAGCATTTACGACTTCCTATTTAATTCAATCCTCGAAACGGCGGGGGAGAAATTCTTACAAGTTCTTAAGAATCTACACAAAACGTTGAGAACCGGCTAACCGGAAGTATTACCAGAGAATCCAAGCTAAAATGGCTCTTCAGAACTCGCATTATGTACAAATAAAACGCCTACTAAATCCTCAAGCGATTATGATGCACGCTTTGCAGGTGCAGAAGAAGCTCTTTCTTTTTAGTTTTACACACATTTTTTACCTGGAACGATCTTTTTTACTCCAAACGTAACTCACGCTTCTGTAAACTCCATTTAAGGAAAAACCTAGTTCAATTTTGTTTTCCGGCAAGAAAACATATTTTACTGCCAATTTTTTATTTCCTTTTTCAAGCCAATACTCAGAAAACGGTTTGGTTAATTCAGAAAAAAAATTTGGTGGGTCAATCAAATACCTTTTTGAATCAACCAAAGATAGAACTGAACAAATATTCAAGACCATTCTTTTCCGCGTTTATCTATGCACATGCTTGTTTTAAATTTCCCATGGCCACCTCTGTGTCCCCGTTCTATTTGAAATTTACATTGCCAATATTATATAAAATAATCCTCAAAATCATTCATTCGCTTTGTCCAAATTCAAGCTCCTATGTTTCTGCTCACGTATCCCGTGATATTGTCTCTTAATTTTTTTCTACTGTCCAGTTTGACAGTTTCAGGATATTTTAGTCTATTTTACATATTATACAATTCTGTTTCCACTAAAAGTTGTTGTGACTGAATGGAAATTCTTTAGTTTATACTGCAATATCAAATTCTCTTTATGTTTAGATCGACATTTTAGATGACAGTTATGTTGTTATTTTATTTATAAATCTTTAAAATTGACGACATTTAAAATTTTTAAATATACAATTAAAATGTACGCCTGTTTAAAGTTTTACGATTAGAAATTCTGTAATTTTCATGCTTTCAATTCGAATTTTCTGCAATTCTAAAGATTTAGAATTGAAAACTTGAGTTTTGATTTCCAAAATCATCAAGTTGTAGAACATTGAATTATACATTTTTCAAATTTAAGAGAAATGATATGTTTTCAATTAAAAATTTTCATGATTGAAGAACTTTAAATTTGAAATCATGAAAATTGCAGAATTTTCAAAAATTGGACTATTCCGAGAAAATGTTGCAAATTAAACACTTTTAAAATATAAAGATTCGAATTTCAGTAATTTATAATGGTATGTTTTCAAAATTCAAAACTTTTCAATTTTAACTATATAAAATTAGAGAACATTACATTTGAAACCTTTAAAACTGAAGAGATTTTAAATTTTACAATTTACAGTTGAATTTTGTTGTATTTTCGATCATTTCATTCGAAACTTCTTCAAGATGGAACATTTAGGATTATAGACATTTAAAATATTTTTTGGAAGATTTAAAATTTTTAAATGAATTTTTGATCTTCAAAATCCATCCAAATTTAGAATTAACCTTCAAAACTAAACAATTCGGCAGATTTTATAATTTAAACATCTTCAAATTGTATCACCATAGAAAATGGAACACATCAGTAGGACTTGAAATTCCAAAATGTATTTTAGAAACATTTTTTACGGTAAAAAATCCCTCATTACCTTCTTAATTGTTTATTAATTGATTATGAAAATTGTATGCAAATTAATGTAGCTATTTAAATATTTAATTTTAATTCATGATTATTAATAATATTTTACATTGAACTTTTTAAATTTTTATTTAAATCAGTTTATAAAAATGGATTTCTGTAGTATTTAAAGCTTCATAGTTCTTGAGAGGTCCCATTTCAATTTGAAGTTACGTTGCAATGCTAAGGAATCATATTTGTCAGTCCACCTTCTGGCTGACTAAATCCGAACCTCTACTACTGAGAGACGCAAAATCTGTTTGAAGTTGAAGAATCTCTGGGATGAAATGTTGAGAATTAATGGGCTTCCCTGAAGAGGAAATGATACACGGAAAAAATTTCAGTTCAAACAGAAAAAGACTGCAAAATTAAATCACTAAAACAAAAATATATTAGAATAAAGTAATTATTTTTTTGAAACAAGCAACTATAACCTCGGTTCAAGGATTTTCATAACTTTGAATTAACTATGTGACGTGATGAATTTTATACAAATCAAATAAAAAAAGGCATACATGTCGAAACTGTAAATGCAAATGTTACGGTTAGGAAGGAATACAAAGTCATGAAATCGCTTTAAAAAATAGGTCTTCTATTAATTCCACTTATTTTAATTTCAAATAGGTCTCTATTCTTTTTAATTGTAAGGTAAACTGTTAAATCAACGCACTGTCTATGGTTATGAAATTTTTCATAACTGTAACCCCTTTTTATGGGATTTATTATTAATAATCCATCAAATAAATACCTGCTTTTAACATTTTACCAACAACGTTGGTTCGTTTCTAACAATATTTGAAGCAAGATCAAGGATACCCTCACAACAATATTATATCCTTGGCATATCCCTAGGATATCTCGGCAGGATATGGGATATCCTGAAAAATGTCCCAAAAATCGCAAATATCGAATATTCAGTTTCTGTCAAAATCCT
>JAWWLR010000149.1:23376969-23392639 GCA_035041075.1 Acraspis erinacei
CTGGCCTGTGTCCATCATGCTTAATTGCATGCGATAAGTCATCTGATTAGTCAGTGCAATTTTTAATTCGTAAAGCAGTCTCAGAATGAATGGATCAAATATTTAGAGCGAGAAGGATGAAAGAAAGGCATACTTCTGTTTTGGAGGAAACACTCTCGAGAAATAAGCGTGTGAATGATCGAATGCCCGCGGCAGGCTTCGCGCTTGGTGGCAACAGAATCTAATTAGACAAACAGACAGACTACTAAACCCGGGAAGTAGACAAGCAGCTGGAGAGACAGGCTTTCCATTCTCACGTTGCAACTTACGACCCTGCAAGATAATGAAGTAATCTGCCATATCAAGACGAGATACAGGAGAAAAAGCGTAGACATCGGCGAACAATGCAATCCCTGCAAATTCACTCCAAGTTAATTCTCTCGCAATGAAAATGCTAACAAGCTAGACGAAAAATTGACCTACAACTACCTACTATTCTTAACATAAATGAAAGGTTGTCTATTTGCCTGAGATGAAACTTAACTCCAACTTGTGTTCATTATGAGTCGAACCATGTGTCCATATCTGTTCTTTCAGATAGTCAAAGAGGCATCCCAACATTTTTGTTCGAAATATTCAAAGAGACTCTCATTTTACGCCCAGTCTGAATATTATAAGAAGATTTTAAGATATAAGAGGCCATTGTCTGAATGAGCAAATGCCGTTCAGCCTTTCAGCATCATATTTGCTGTTTATTGAATTTAAACCTATTTTTATTAAGTTTCAACTACTTTCCAATATTTCGAGAATGCGTGGAGAGTGAAGTGCATAAGAGAGGACAAGGTGAAAAGTGGATTAAGTTTTTTCTCTTGAATTTTCAACGTCAAATTTGATGCTACTACGGGATTA
Organism: Acraspis erinacei; assembly: GCA_035041075.1. Lineage (NCBI taxonomy): Eukaryota > Metazoa > Arthropoda > Insecta > Hymenoptera > Cynipidae > Acraspis > Acraspis erinacei. Next base: position 23,377,858 of record JAWWLR010000149.1, read on the forward strand.
AGGACAAAGGCGTCGTTCGTACATCATACATTGATGATACAGAAAGTAACGAAATGTTTGATATCAGTTTCTGAATTTTCTCCAGTGTTTGAAATGTTACAATTCAGAGCAGTTCTTAGCAGTTCTTAGCTTTCTCGTGCTTCAATATATATATTGTCAATTTTCAAATGTGCATTTTTTGTGTAAATCGAAACATGTCCTGTACACCTCGCTCTTTACAAATAATAGAAACAAATATAAACAAATAATATATAGCCCTCTAAGACAGCCAACTTGACTCTAAGAAGAGATCAGATTGTGATGATCATTCCGGCCCTCTCTGGTGATTTAGGAATCTATAAGGCTGTTCTATAGTTGACCCTCAAATATAGACAGTCTGCACATCTAGATTGCCAGATTGATCTTCCATTTTTCTCCATGTATCGAACTCCAAAAATTAATACTGAACGAGTTACCTGTTTCACGAATTAACGTACCTTGTTACTTTTATATCGGTAATTGATGAAAAAAATATTATATGTATTTTAAATTCAGTTGATGGATATAATCCCTTCTTTAGCCTTACTATTATGATAAAAATTCGTATGGGTTACATTTTTCAGGAAGAGGATGGGGTTCCAGTTTATCTGAAGTCTATTTCCGCCTCTTTTATAGCGGTTGAGTTTAGCGTCTGTTCATAAGGCATATATCAAAGTAACCGTCAACAAGCAGCATCCAGGCAACTCCTATATGGAGCCCGTGATCTACACGTACTGATATTCCAGCACATGCTGTGAATTCTCTCGGAGCCATTTCGTATAATCGAGATAGCGCCGGTCTGCGCCTTATGCCTACATACTTGCGAGAGATGGCACATCCTCTGGTAATGACGGCCATTAAAAGTACGCCTTGGGGATAAGCTGTTTTCAAGCGAATAGCCGCGCACTTTGGTATCTCGAGAGCACAGGGGTAGGCGAAACGAAAGGACGAAAAGCGAAAGAGAAAATGAAAAAAAACAATGCTACGATGCAAATGATAGTTACAGACTTTACAGGGAAAAATGTTTTTTAAAACAGGAAAAAAAGCATGGGTTCTTTAAGATAATAGGGAAATAAGAGGGGAGTAATTTCTTTTAAATAAAATTTGTGTAGGTAACACATTCCTAAGATTTCAATTCGAAATATATTGCATTTTGAACAAAATAGTTATGTTTTTAACAAAAAGGATAATTTTTCTACCAAAAAGAGGAATTTTTAACAGAATAGCTTAGTTTTCAAAACAAAGCGTTAAATTTTCAACAAAATAATTAAATTTTTAATCAAATAGATGCATTTTATAGCTACAAAGACTTTGACTTTTTAAACAAGAAATGCTAGTTATTTTGAAAACAGTAGAATTTCAAGCCAAAAAGACGAATTTTTCCAAAAATTTGAATTTAAACATTATGTACATACAAATATGAAAATTCAAATGCTTGAATTTTCTAATAAAATACTTGAATTTTCAAACAAAAACCAAAGTTTTCAATTAAGAAGATTGAAATTCTAATAAAAATACGAATTTTTGACAATATACATGAATAACCTAATAGTTCAATTTTCAACTAAAAAGGCGCAGTTTTCAACCAAATATGGAAAGTTAAATTTTCACAGTAAAAAAATATTTTTTTAAACAAAAAGATGAATTCTCAACGAAAAATGTTAGATGATACTTTAACTAAAAAAGATTTTAATCATATTTAAATAAACAACAGTTGCATTCAACTAGTTGCATTTACAAACAAGACGAATAAATTTTCAAACCAAAAAGACAAACTTTCGAATAAGAAAGATTTTGAAGTAAAAACTAAAATAGATTTTAACCAAATTGCAGAGTTTACCAGACAAAAATTCGAAATTTTTACAAACCAATTTACAATTTTTATCCTAAGAATATGAATTTAAAAAAAAGTTAATTTTGAATAAAATAATTAAATTTATATTCAAAGAGATGAATCTTCAACCAAAAAAATTACTTGTTTTACCAAATAATTTGACTTTCAACAAAAATTTAGAATTTGTTAACAAAAAAAATGAATTTTCTACCAACAGATGAATTTATTAACAATATTAAAAGAATTTTCGACAAAACAGTTGAATTTTGAACCAAGAAAGATTTCTAGTACCTGAAAGAGAGAAAGATTTAATCAAAATTTTTAATTTTAAAGCAAAAAACACGAATGTTTTAGAAAAAACTTAAATTTTCCACAAAATAATCAATTACAAACTGAAAAGATGAATTGTCAACCAAAGGTATAATAGTAGACTTTTCAATAAAAAAATGAACTTTGAACGAAACATAGTTCGATTTTCATGTCTTGAAAACAGGGTACGGTAATCGGGAAAATAGTGTGTCATCTCTAGCAAAAAAAAGCTAGAGCATCTAAATAAAATCGCTCCCACAAAAAAGAGAGAAAAAATAAAACTCCATGCAAAACGATCAGACCAACCTTTCTCCAAGAGCGAATTCCTTTAACTTTTTCCAAGAAGGAATATCAAGAATGATGGGGAGAATTCAATTCGCTGACCCAAGGTACATCTCGAAGAATATTTTTCCTACCTCTTTTAGACCCTTGGGAAACTACTTCTAAGATCTCGAGCCTCGAACGACTCGGGTATTCAAACTCTTGAAACTATGAATTTAATTATTGTTTTTTTCAGAACCAGCAATATAGGGTTACTCGAGGGACAGATAGTTGCAAGTAATGAAGCGACCATTAAAGAAAATGAGATGTTCCCGCTTAAGGAAGAAAGGAAAAGGTTCTCAGTTTACTAATGGGAAAGAGAAGAATGTAGCGAGATGGAATACAAGGAAGGAAGAGTTCCGGTCTTAACAAAGGGTGCAAACGCGAAACACTAATTACGAAAGGATGGGCTAAATTCAGCTTGGAAAGTCCTATAAATTTAAAGGTCTTTAAATAACTGTAGGTGGTTGTATATATTTTGTTCTGAAGAAGGAGGAGCAGCATTCTCGACTGGTCGTTCGTCAAGACTCTCAGGAAACCGAAGAAATATTGGACCTTCCACCTAACCTTCTACTACTATTCCGACTACGAATGCCACACAAATCACGTGCCTGCGAGGCTGCACGTTAGTTGTGTTCTCCGAGCTATCACCCGTAACTCTTGATTCGCCCAATGGACCGCGCATACCAGAAGCGTATGGAATCTTTCATTTAGAAAACATACCAGGAACCTCGCCTCGGTCAATTTGTAATCTGTTACCTATCTACTGGGAACTTCCAATTTATAACTTCCAATGGCTCAACAGATATTTCTCGAAAGCGTCTCACTGAATGCGTACTTGAAAATCAGAAAAATTCCATTTAATTCGAAATCAAACAATTCCACCTTTTTGATTTTCACATAAATATAAATATGACCCGAGCCGAGAGAGGCAAGAGTAAATATTATAAGTCCCTTCAGTCTTCACATTGAGCGTATGATGATGTCACATTAGACTTTTAGAAAGGTCGCATTATTATTGATGAGTAAACATATTAGACCGCGATATGGAGTTTACACATAAATCTGTCTTGAATCATGGTTTACGGCACATTTCCTGATTTTCTTCAAAGATCTCATTCACCAACCTGTATTTGGAATGCTAATCTGTTTCTAGTTTGATGTTTACGCTCATTTAAGATGATTAAATTGAACATTCTCTAACAGCTTCCTATGCCCGAGGGAAAGCAGTTTCCTGAATTTAATCATTCAACCTCAGTAGCTAACTGGAAACCGATGTACGCATCCATGTTGATTCATTTCCCACAGCTAGTGGTGGAACGATACATTAAATAGATCTATATAGGCCCTCCCTCTCGCTCTTATCGCGCGGATTGTAAGTAGCGGATTATAACTTGGAGAAACATAGCTAGCAACCTGTTTGCACTCATTGTAGCCCGTTAATGCAGGTTAATCCGAGTAGGCTGATGCCATCAAAATTTAATTATAACCCGCATTAATAATCCCGCGTACTGTCACTCTGCGTCTGCAGCTTGGTTTTCATACAATGGACATTCAGTGTAGAACCCATTACGACGGCAATGTACGAATGACGTCATCTCGGCTCGAGGCTATGGTGAGCTTGGTTAACCAATCTCAATCTCTCATCCTGGTTTGCGTATATACGGGATAGGTTGTAAGAGGATCAAACTCATATATAACCGATGAATTATGGAATTGGTCGGGTCCGAAGTGTCACGAACATCAGCCGATGCACCAGCGTGAAACACATGAATCGCGATTAGTAACGCTAGTTTTCGAGGAAATATTGACGCGAATTATTTATATCTAAGCTCCTAAAATCAATCGATAGGTGTGGGCGAAATCAGGGAGTACGTGTGCGGTGACTTATCTAATAGCTCATCGTCAGATTGATGACGCGTTTTTCGTGATAGACAAATGGTAGGGATAATTGGAGAGAAGACACATTAGCAATCATACGATCGTAGAATTCTGAAGTGTCAATTGTGTTTCTCTCATGTGAACATTTTTATTGTAACGCCGCGCTCCTCATATTCAGCGGGATTCGAAGAGGCACGCATAGTAACGCTTGTTAGTTTATTTGATAAAATTGTAAATGTTCTCTTTATTTCTACCCTAAGAGGCGGACTGTTTCTATGTAAGCCCGAATCAACATGGTAATCGCGACTTTCGGAAAACTAAAGGTATAAATTCTAAATTGCCGGTCCGGTGCTCTTACCACCAAGTTCCTAAAGAAATCGATCACGAAACCTGTTTTCAGAAATACATGCTGTTTTTAGCAACGTATTACGTTTCATATATATTTCAACTTTACAAGGAACTAATACTAGCATAGGAGATGATAAAAATCGATCAGTGGAGATCTCTTTCACCCACCGTGAAAATGGAAAGTCAACACTATTGATCTAAGTTAACTCCTAAAATAATATTTTAAATAATATTTTTCTCAAACAAGATATTCTCCTTTTGCACCACTGGGAATCGCACCCAAGTCTTCCGATTACCGAGCAGGTGCTCTTACCACTAGGCTACTAAATAGATAGATAGAGGAAACTTTTTTCAGAAATGCCCGTCTCACTTGTACCATGGTGGTAAGAGCACTCGGCCGGCAATCGGAAGACCTGGGTTCAATTCCCAGCGGAACGAAAAGAGAAGATCTTTTTTCAACAAAATATGTTTAATTAAAAAAATAAATTCATAGCTCCGTCTAGTCTGAAAAGACGTTAAGAATTTATTTTATGATAGTACAAATGCCTGGTATAAATTTTATTCCTCATCAGCTATATTGAAACTTCACTGTTTATTATCGTGATCAATCTATCTATTTATTTTTTCGTTATAATTCTCGATTATTATTATGATTAATTTGATGACTGACATCTCATATCGCTGTGTTTATTTTAAATAATAGATGTTGCTAATCTTACAAATATTTTATTTATCTGATTGATGAATTTTACATTATTTGAACCTGAACCTTTCTCCACTTAGTATTTCATTGAGGCTAAATTAAGATCAGTTGTAAGAAAAATTTTTTTAAGCTCACATGAATCACCTTTTAATTATTAAAAAATTGTATGTAACAAGCAAAAGATATCGTTGCAATTTATCTTAACGGAATTGCATCCATTAAAACTAATGATATTTATTCGTTAGATCTTTATACATGAAATAGTTATGAAATAAAAACTGTTAGTAAAGCAATAAAAGGTGGTGTGTAGAGATTGTTCGTAATTTGTAGAGAGGAATGGTAAACGTTTAATTAAATGCAGATGAACATCGTGAACTGTGTGGAATCTTGAATGGGGCGATGCTGGATATTACTACTAACCAGTAGAACAATACACTATATGGTCAGACCAACTACTGTGGTTCACCACAATATCTAATGCATGCAACTATACGGTTAATACACGTTAATACACTGAACTAAAACTGAGAAATGACCAGGATTTTTTAGAGACGAAGAAAAAACTGGTGAAAGACAGTAATATTATGTTTGATTGTGATTCATTTAATTTTCAGTTTCATTATAAAATATTATCAAATCGCGCTTTATATTACATATGAAATATTAAGAGATTGAACGATATCGCATTATCCTAATAGGAAATTTGGCAGTTTTGAAGACTTTTATATTAAATCTGTGAACTTTACTGAGTTTTGAGTTCTGAAATCTTGAAATCGTTGAATTTTCAAGATTTAATCTTAACAATATTTTTTCCAAGTCTCTAAATTTTGAACTGCTTGATTCGTAAAGTTCTTTATTTGAAATGAATAGTTTAGAATGTTTACTTTAATCATAACAGACAGACCATTTTTTACTTTTGGAGGAATATGGTAGAGTGTTTACAAAAACTAAAATTCCAGCTCATTACCGACCGGGCTAGCATGCAAAGCGGTGCGTTAAAAAAATGATATTCGTCTGAAATTTATATTTCCAAATCTCCAAGGCTGCCGAATGTTACGTATATGTTACTGTGGGCGGCAGAGGGTTAAAAATAAGCCGTGTCTTTTTGTACTGAAATTTTGGTACAAAATAGCCCGACTTTTTCAGTACGAACAGCGCAGCATGGAATAGAAGCCATTTTTACCGAAATTTGGGTACAAATAGCCATATTGTTTTTGGTACATGTTGATATAACATATGCTTAAACATATACAGAACTATTTCAAATTTATGTTTCTCAAAATGTTATAATTTTGAAACCAAGGCCTTTATGAAACTTTGATGGAATGGGTTTAGATTAGATCAAATTCAATAATTAAAGGTATCATCGCTTTTTCCTTCATTGGCCTACATTCTTTGTATCGTCTATATTTAAATAATCGTATTAAAAAATTGATTTGATAAGTTTTCTAAAAATCAACTTTTTGGTTAAAAATTCGAGCTTTGGTTTAAATGTTCAACTCTTATCTTGAATTTTTTTTCGATCATGAATAATCATTTTTGATCAAAATTAATCTTTTTCGTTTAAAATTCATAAATCTTATTAAAAATTCGTCCGTTTATAAATTAAAATCTTTTGTGATTGAAATATTAACTATTACATATTTCATTGAAAATTCTTTTTTTTATATCAACAACTTGGTTTAAAGTTGACTTACTTGATAAAAATGCATTGTTTTCGTTATGGATTTATCACTTTTGTAGAAAATTTTACTATTTGATTGAAGAATAATTTTTTGCTGAAATTTCATATATATTCATATATATTTTGGCAGAAAATTAATTTTCTACATACTTGGGTAGAAAATTAATCTTCTCTCGTTGAAAATTCTTCTATTTGGTTAAAGAATTAATTCTTCTGTTAAAAATGTATCTTTTTTCATTGAGTTCAAGTGGCTGAGAACTTATATTTTCGAGTTCAAAATCCAACTTTTTGTTGAAAATTAATTTTTTTGGTATAAAACTGAGCTATTTGGTAAAAAATTAATTTGATTTGTTGATAGTTTAATTATTTTGTTGGAAATTCAACTATTTCATTAAAATCATCTTCTCGAGTCAAAAATTCAACTGCTTTGTAGATAATGCGTGCTTTTGGATTAAAAACTCATATGACCCCGGTGAAATGTCACGTGTTACAAAACATTTGTGATCCTACTTCTAATGTAACACCATGTTTCATGAAATATGTGGACGCTCTCAGAGACAAAAAAGTACAATTTTTTAATTTTAAAGAAAAACCATTTTTAAAGTCGAAAGTCGAGATTGAAAGCGCGAATAACAGGCAGTTAGTACGTCACGCTTTTGTTTCTGTAAAACAGTGGAGAGTTGGCAACTGGACCGGTCGGTCACGGTTGTTGCCATGGGTATGGGGGTGAAACGTCTACGTGGCATGGAGCCACGCACCGCACAACTACCCCCGACGAAACACCGAGCAACATTTGCACTGAGATTCGTACAGGTGTTTGTGGAATTCCTAAGTGCATAGCCGGGTAACCAATCCTCAGGCACGTTCACTGGCCTCAAACCGCCTCCAATCTGGCTGCCAGTTTCTAACAGCCAAACAATAGTCTCAAGTTCTCCGTATAAATTAAAGCAATTTGCATGTCACGTTTGTAGCACGAATTTCGACACAGTCGCGGCAGTCGCCAAAGAGCAGAGTCCAGTCCCTTGACCGGATCGAGCTTCGACCCGACCAAGGAACCGTTACGTTTGGCTTCTGCCAGTTAATCGAGAGACTCCCTGGCGATTGCCAGTACGTGACACGAAAGGAAATTGCAATACTGTTGACTTATGGTCATTAGCAAGTTAGAGAAATTATAACTCTATCGAAAATTCTTGAGGATGAAAATTTGTAATCAATTTAATAAAAAAAAGAGCTTTTCAGGCCAAAAAGAAGCCATGATAGCCGTAAGCCATAATTTTCAAAATTCCTTTAAATAGCCAAATTTACTTGCAAGAAGTGAAAAATTTACCAAAAGTGACTAATTTCTAACCCCAACTAGCTGTACATTCGATCTAGGGTGTTTCCAAAATATTTGTATTTTCAATGATATGCTGCTCATTTGATTACACTTTGATTCCTCATTATGATTATTTATCAAATATATGTGCTTCCTCATTGAGGAAATTAAATAAAAAAATGTAAATGTGTAATTCAAAATGTTCTGAATCAAACAGCCTTTTCTATTTTTACATGAATTTTGTATTATGTCAATGAGAACAGTTTTTCTCATACCCTCATACGTTAGAAGGTAGAGATGTAAACGCGTCTAATTGAACATGGGGAAAAATGAACCTTAAAAGTTGAATATTTAGTGCACAAATTATTTAATGATTACGTAATTTCAAGAATAGATGCAGTAGGCACGGGAAGAAATATAACACTAGAGACTACTCACTAAAAATGTTGAGCTCTGATGCATAAAACGATAAAATACATAGTTTAAGTACATAAACCTTTGCAAAAATAAAACTAAAGTCTTTCAGAAAAAATTTGTTGCCTCAAAAAGGAATAACAATTCTTCTTTGCGGATCACTCTTTACAACAATTTAGTAATGAATACACCGACTACCATACCATAGCCCTAATTTTTCACTTCCATTTTGCTCCATAAATATTTCGGTTTGCTCCAAATGCAGTTGTACAGTTTCTTCGTCAGGATGGCAGAGTTGAGTATTTCATGCATATCGACACTGACCTCGTTAAAATCAGCGCTGTTTACTTGCCTAACATCCGCATTTGGATAGACAGGTTCGCGAAAATTAACTCGTTCGCATTTCAGGTTTGACGTTCATCGATGCTGTCGTCTGATGACGATAACGTGAAGCACTTGGTAGCTTCCGAACCACTGGCAGACCGTTATCTATTATTATGCTCAACAAGGCCGTTCCGTTCTACTCGAACGATTTAACGTGCATTAACTGGTAAACTTTGCATGGCACATCTCACTATTGCGGCACGGTTTACGGACCCCTCCATCGCTCAACTCTCGTTTCTCATCTCGCAATTCTCTCGAACTAGTCCCTGGTCGCCAAACCACTTATCTACCAACTTCGCTATAAATTTGAATGAGAACCGAAAAACAATCCACCAACATTCTCTTCTCTCACCAAGAGACGGCGACACGAGTTTCCGCAGCAGAGAAGTTTCAGAGATAAAGTTCTACTCGTAATACCATGAAAGAGCCTAGTTATGCAAGTTTCGCTATTAACACTTGCTCTTCTAGTAAGTTTGGAAAAGTGGACCATACGAGATTGGCTTTTTTGAAATTAGTCAAATTAATCAAAAACAGCACAGAGGGTGGTCGCAAAACTTTTTTTTCAAACTTCCCTGACTTTTCCCTGATTTAACCCTGGCTAATTTATCATTTTTCCTCATTATTAGTATTAACGAATCATAGCGTGATCTTCTAACATTATTTATACACAAATTTTTATAAATGAAATAAATTTTTAATTTGCTGACTGCTGTTTACTTGAAAAAGTGACCTATTTTCAGAAACCAAAGAAGTCGCCGGATGTAACTAATTTCGAAACCAAAAATTGAGTAGAATTAAGTAGAATTTGATGAATTTAATTTAATTAAAAAAATTCAAGAACATTTTTTAAAAACTCGATAGGATTTTTAAGAATCAAGGATAAATTAATAGGGATTCAGAGTAAATTCAAAAAAAGTTCAAATTAATTGCACCAAAAAATGTGTAGTCTCTTCGAATCTTTAAAATTCTACGAAAGCCCTAAGTGCTTGTGAATAAATTCTTTAAATTCATTAGAATATTATAAAATCCTGTGAAAATCTGTGAAAGTTGATACTTCTTAAAATCCTGGAAAATTGATTAAAATACCTTGAGAGCTTTTAAATTAATTGAAATCCTTTTAAGATTCATAGGTTCATAACTTCATAATCATTACAATCTTTGTCCATCCCTGGAAATTTGGTTAATATCATGAGTTGTTTTAAACACCATAAAACATTTTAAATCTTTCAAAATCTGATTAAATTACCTAAGTAAATTTAAAATTGCTTGGAATATTTTCAAGTAACTTAATATATTTCAAATCCTTCAAAATATGCTGAAATCCAATGATACTTTTAAAAACTCTTAAACGCTCGTTGGAATAAAAGAAACCCTAGAATATTTTTAAATCCTTTCAAATCCTTTATCCGTTAAAGTGCTTTGAGGTGTTTTAAAATCCTTTGAAAAGTTTCAAAGCTCATGAAAAATCCTTACAATTTTTAAACTAAGCTAATTTTTTTTAATTTGTATAGATGTCTTTTAATTCCTGAAATAAATTGAAAATTCCTTGCAATCTTTTAGAATATACGACAGCTTTAAAAATGCTTAAAAATGCTTAAAAATCTTTAGAAATACCTTGAAATATTTAAAAATCTTTGAAATCCTATGAAGTGTCTTAATACCTGTTAATTTTTTTTAATCCATTAAAATATTATGACTCAGTGAAATTATATGAAATCTGATGAGAAATATATACCAAAATTCTTGAAAACTTATTAAAATACCTTGAGAGTTTAAAAATTTGTTAAAAAGGTTGAAATCCTCGGAAATTTCCTAAAAACCTAGTACGTCCTTTAAACTCCCTTCATACCTTTGGAATTTCGTTAAGACCCAAGTCATTTTTTTTTAATATCTTAAAGTCATTAAAGTCATTATAAATTATTCTTTTCATATAAAAAAGTAACTATAGTGACTTTATCTTTAAAAAATGACTAAAAAATGTGATTTGAAAAAAGTGTCTGCAAGTGACTAAAAGAAATTCCCTGACTTTTCCCTGATTTCTAAGTTCTTTCTGACTTATGATGACAAAGAATTATATAATTTCGAACAATTTCTCATCCTTAAAATGTATCTAATAAAAATTGAGAATACTTTAGCAATTAATTTAGGTTATGAAGATTTAATTTTTTAATTTTCTCATTTTTTCAAGTAATTTTTTAGTACAATAAAGTGTAGACATGCTTAACAAATCTTAAGGGTACATAACTTGCAAAGATGCATTGACACGAAGAGGTATAGAACAGACGCTGAATATTCAGCAGCAGATTGCAATAACACTTGGTGCAATTACACTGAACGTCAGCTTGTGAAAGACACTGAAAGCACTCACAAATGAATTCAGATATTGCGGTCACGTGGCGGTGCTTTGCACTTGGTTAGATCGAATATAAAGATAGATTCATGATTAAAGTTTACCTCGTAACTGAGAGGAAGAAATTATAAGAATACTTTAATTTTGATAGTTCGATTAAGAATAGGAAACTGAGGTTGTAAACTTTCAACAAGCTTTTCATTTTACACTCAACTCCGGATATAAGAACCGTTTCGAGCACCGTCGCGTGAACCATTTATGTTGGATTTGGATGCAATGCACAACCTGATGTTAGGTCGTGGTGGCCGATGACCATCCCCCTTTAGACTTGCTGTCCCCTTTTCAGTTAGAGTGATATAACTGTTAATTCAAACTAAGAAACGTAATTATTTAAACTATCTATTATGATTTTTATTTTTAGAAGGATAATAATAGAAAGTTGCCTTTTTTAAATTCAGCTCTTTTTACACTTTCCAATTACAGTCTGGCTATATTAAATTCAAGTTAACAAATATAATTATTCAAACAATGTATCTGCACTTATAACTATATTTAAGCAGTGATTCTTCTTAAAGCTTATTGATTATCACTTTGCTCTAACTGAAAAATTAAAAGCAAGCTAAAAATTTAAAAACAGCGCGTATTTCTAACTCTATTCTAAGAGAAAATTACTATAAATATTTTTCTTTTAAATTTTTTCAAACATATAATTAGCAGTTGAAGGTAATATTTTATTTTACACTTATTTTACTGAAAAGAACGAAAAATCTTTCAGATTTGTATTCAGAAAAAGAGAAATAAAATAGTAAAATATGAAATTATAAGTGGCCCGCTTTCCCCAGCATATCCCGGTTAGCCCCCACTTATGGTATTGTTTCATTGAATTTGGGGATTTGGTTCAAATGGGAATTTTTCATGTGTCAGTCACAAAATGAATGCAAACTTTTCGGAATTGATTTTCAAAGTACAATTTTGATCAGAATACAGGTTTTTCTGCTAAAAGTTAACAACATTCTATAGAATTCTGCCGAAGCTAGTTTCGAGAAAAGGTATTTCGATTTTTTCATTTAATAACAAAATGCATACAATTTTTTTTGTTCCTTTTGAAGAGACCTGTTTTTTATCAAACATTTAGATTCATTCCAAATATGCCTGGAGCTAGTAAAGCCAAATGCAGGAATGTTTCCCAGCATATTGCAATCGTTAAAAAATATATGGAATTTGTTATAAAAAATTGGATGAAAAAGCTTTCATAGGGATTGGCGTTCGGTTTTTATTTTCAAAATATTTTCAGAATTTATATTTATTATTTATTATGTAATGACTTTTATTAATCACGTTCGAAAATTATATTTGCTTATAAAATGTAGAAAGTAAAAATTAAAGGATTAATCCTACAAATCTTCATGAACTCATTTTAATCCACATAGTTATTTGAAACAATTGCATTATTTTTGTTAACTCTCTATCCTACAGAGCTAAACTGCAGTTATGGGGAAGTGGGAACTGGAAGTAAATTAAGTGAGGGGCGTGATACAAGAGATAGAGAGGGATGGTGGGAGGGGAGTATACGTGAGGGGAAGTGGGAGTGGGAGAGAGATGGAGAGTAGGGAATAGTAGACGAGATGAGAGAAAAGGGGGAGTGATAGGGGGAAGGGAAGGATATTTAAGCAACTAAATTAACGTTTTAATAGGCTACGAAACCCTTGTTGTCAGCCCATTGCGCCTATTTTGACAAATTTTTGCTTTATTAACTTAAAAAAGTTCCAAAAAACTTTTTCGAAAATCTGTATGTCTATACAGAATTTATTGTCTCTGATAGTAAAAAAATAGTATAATCGGATTCAAATTTTTCTTCCAAAATACATCTGATCGCAGGTACTTCTTTTGCCCACTCAGCACTGCTACTTAAAGTAATTAGCCTAAATATTAGGTAATCAAAATTTAGAGAGCTGGGACCTAAAACCTTCAATATTTGTAATATGCTCAAATTATTTGCTTGTTATTTGGATACTACATAAAGCACATTTCGAATCAGATAATTATTGTGAGAGCAGAAAATGTGATGCAACAATTGCAATGTGCAAAAAGAAAAGTAAAATAGAGTCCAAATGAGAGGTAGCCAGAAAAAGCGAAAGAAAAATAGAGGACGAAGCTACAGACACGGCCGAGTAACTGTGTCCGCAATAAATCTGTCAGCAAGGGTAAAATATGCATTCAGGGAAATGGTGGGGATGTCCCGCGTAATCAGGGCGAGAGTCCGGAACAAATGTACCTTGCTGCGTACACAGCTCGAACGTTGGTCGTTATCGGAAAATAGTTTCCGCGAGTACGATGCCCACGAAGGTTTCCCAAACCACTAATAGAAATACCGCAAGAATTTTTACCCCATGCAATTTCGCCAGTCTCCAATAGTCTCGGATAACGGAATTCTTGGTCGGGCAGCTATGAACTCGCGCGAAGTACAGACCTTCAAGTCAGAAATGGAAAAGTGATATATGTCCTTAACGACTTCATCTACCTCACTTAAAAGGGCTTAATCGCTTTCCGATTGTCGTTAATTTTATCTCATTTATCACCGTCCATTTAAAGGAAAGGGCATCAAAATCTCATTCTTGATACTTAAAGGCTCTTTTTTGTTATTGTAATAACTCAAACCTCGAATAAAAACATTATTGTCATCTTGAACATTTCAAAACTAATTAAGGATTATTAAATAAATTTTTCCCTTAAGTAATTCTGTAATTGGAGGGTGTCATTTCATGAAATTTTAAGTTTAAAATCGAAATCAGAAGAAACAAAAACACTCTCAGCAAATATTTGCTCATCTAAGTTTACTCGTTTGTGTCTTGAAGTTTAAAACTTAAGAGAGCCGTGTACTAGTGTTGGAAATCTGAAGTGAAGGCGCGATAGAAACAGAAGTAGGATAAGCACGCCTCTACACTGGGAGACCTTTTGTTAGAATAAATGAAAAAAACTAAATTAGAATTTAGTATAATATCGTTCCAAAATAGGGAAAACCGAGCTTGTATCATATTTATTCGTATTACAATACCGAAGTTTTATTTAATCGTACGAGTGATTAAAACACGAAGACGAAAAAGTAGTATTCTAAATACTAAATATTATGAATCTCCATTTCAGGAATTAAAACTATGAGAAAATTATATTCTTTTTACTAAGTTTTCGAAAAATAATTTGAATAAGAAAAATAGTGAATA